>CM060950.1:387210620-387778120 GCA_030765055.1 Mantis religiosa
ACATCTATACAGATGGCTCTCTTTATAATCAAGAAGATGGAGCAGGAGCAGGAGCTACCTGTAAATTCTTTTCTTTCTTTAAGCATGTTGGAATTTACTTAACAAGTTTTGATGGAGAAATTGATGCAATTTATACTTCCTTACAAAATCTATTTGCCTGGACAAATAAGCTTTCCAACATAGTTTTCTTAACAGATTCTAAAGCAGCTATTCAGGCTATTATCTTAAATGACTGCCCAAAAACAGAAAAGATAAATGAAATTCATAATATGATTAAACATCTTCAAAATTTAAATATACGTATAGTTTTCCAATGGATATCATATCACTGTGGAATTTCTGGCAATGAGCAAGCAGATATGTTGGCCAAGAAGGGTTCCAAAGTATCTCAAACAACGAAACAAACTATCCCCTATGAAACAGTTAAAAAAGATTAATCAAAAACATCTTCACAAAACTATATAACAACTATCTAGTTTCCTCTGAAAAACTTAATTGGAAAGATCTCCAAAACAAACTAAAGACAATTCCAGATCTACCTTGAAAATCTTCAGTAGCAATGTTCAGATTAATCACAGACCATGATTGTTTGAATGGACATTTATTCAAGGTTGGATTAACAACTTCTCCACAGTGCTGTTTATGTGGTAAAGACAATTTAATGAACATGGATCATCTAACTGTATGTGAAACTCTCCAAAATCAAGAAATCTAGTCTCCAAATATTGGGAAGCAAGAAGAAAAATGATTTTATTATCAAATTCTGAGCATTAAATACACACACACACACACACACACACACACACACACACACACACACACACACACACATTTTTTAATACACTATATCTGTTCCAGCTGTATTAATTTGTGTGCTACACTCTTGAATTTTTTGCAGCATGTACTCCATTTGTGTCACTTCAAACTCAATCTCTGGTTTTAAAATATGAAAACATCTTCATCCTAAAAAAATAAAATAAAAAACACCAAAATAAGCTACCAAATTTAATTCCCAGACACAGTAATGCAAAAAAATTAATTATCTTAAAAGTAATAATTCTTTCTTCTTATTAGAGACTGAAGGCTTTGTAATGCAATTACAGTTACTAAAACAATTAAAGTGTTGCAATATTTTAGTTTTTGATTCCGCTGGAATAATTTGAATATTGCCATAATTTTGCATTGTGAACATATTGAATAATTAGTTCCTTCTAAACTATGCAACAGATAATGCTGAAACTTCGTGTGGAAGTTTATAATATTAAGGCCATTAAATGTGCAAAGTATGAATTTCCTAGCTATAGAAATATAGAAAATTCAGTCCCTGGGTCCCTTATTTGATAAATATGGGACAAAAGAGCAGTTTCTTCCAAAGACCTATTGTATAGCTGAACACAGTAGGCTTTAAGCACTAGTCAAATCTTCTAAGAGTAGGTCGTCATATGAAGCCATTTACAATTTCTCTGCTCATTGGCAGGAGAGGGAGGAAGAGAGATATATAGAGAGAAGGGTATAACAACTTCCCATTTGAGAAAATTATAGGTATTGGAAACTTATAAACAATAACGAGGAATATCTCAGAAATGGCTAAACTCTACAAAAGACAAAATTGTGTGCTTAAACGCTTATATATTGTGTTCTAAGATTGTCTTACTTTTACGGTTTCCCAGTTATGCAAAAAATCGTTTAGAATGAAGAGAACTTCAGAGGATTTTCCCAGAAAATTCAAGATGTATCTTTTTTTTGCCATACAAATGTTTTAAATAATGGCAGTTTAATGAAAACCATTAGCTATTTTTGAAAAAAGTAAAGATGTGTGTAAAAGTGTTTGTTTCACAACCTTTAAAGACGCTTATTTTAAATACCAAGTTTGCTATGTAACATACACACACACACACCTCTCTCTCTCTCTCTCTCTCTCTCTCTCTCTCTCTCTCTCTCTCTCTCTCTCTCTCTCTCTCTCACACACACACACACACACACACACACACACACACACACATTCTTCTAGAAATGCTTTTTTTATTCAGGGAGTTCTCAAAACTGCAGTGAAATCCAGTATCAAATTTTCTACAGTACTTCTCTACTTCGCATAGTAGAGAAAGAAAAAAAAATACTCCGGCATTCCGACCGCCAAAAGGGCTTTTGGGATATGCAGCATTTCCAGAATTTGGAAGATTGTTGGTGGGTTGTTACGAAAGTCAAAGGTCAAAGTTTCACACCATGTGCTTTTTCAACTATTATTAGAAGTAGCCGGGACAGTACAAAATTACAATTATAGGGGGGTAAAGGAGACGTTTCGCCATAAAAACCCTGTAAATCATTATAGAATAGCTTCATTAAATAATACAGAGGGGGAGATAAACGTCATTCGAGTTTAGAAAGGTACCCGTGCATCGTCGGGGAAGTCAGGGGTTGGTTTTGGCTTTGAAAGTAAAGCTTCAGTTTGTCATATATCCTAGTTCAAACAATAAGGTGCGTCAACTCAGGAGAGGGGGGGGGGGGGGGAGAAAACCTCGTCTCCCTACTAACATTTTGTCTTTTCCTTGCTGCTGTAAAGGAAACAAACACAACAAAGAAAAATAATATATTTTGAGGGTTTTCGTATTCGCGTTGCTCTCATGGGGAAGGAAAGCTGGAGAAAGTTATTGTCACCGCCGCCCTGGATGGTTCAACTCGATAACATATTTCACTAAAAGCACTTTGGGCCCTAAGAGGAAGATTAGCTTGGCTGCTGCCTTTTGCTACTGCCGCATTTTCTACCTTTATCCTGGTGCAGTCTGTTTCCAAAAGTGTTTCATACAAATTTCCTTTACGTCCTACATGTTGTTCTCCACAGTTATTTTATGTCACGTTTCAGAGGTTATGCAGGTGAGGGGGACACCTCGCTACAGGCCACTACCGCATCCCTAATAGTTCAGGCTCGTCCTACTAGAGAGAGAGAGAGAGAGAGAGAGAGAGAGAGAGAGAGAGAGAGAGAGAGAGAGAGAGAGAGAGAGAGAGAGAGAGAGAGAGAGAGAGAGAGAGAGAGAGAGAGAGAGAGAGAGAGAGAGAGAGAGGAAGAGAGAGAGAGAGAGGAGGAGAGAGAGAGAGAGAGAGAGAGAGAGAGAGAGAGAGAGGAGAGGAGAGAGAGAGAGAGAGAGAGAGAGAGAGAGAGAGAGAGATGAGAGAGAGAGGGAACCCCTACCCCAGTTTGTCCGTTCTGTAATGTTCTCTCGATACATCATGTGTTGCTAAGGGTTGTTTTTACGTCAATTTCTGCAGCTGCCGGTCAGGTTAGCAGAGATCTTGGTGGACGATGACAGCAGTCGAAATGATTGATAAGATTTTATTTCGAGAGTTGATTTTAGGATTTAGAGAACTAGCACCTTTTTTATTTGAATTTACATCTATTTTTGCCAGGATTCATAGTTTATATTTAGTTTATTTTTTTATTAATGTTTATATCTGGCTTTTGTTACTCTGTTATCTTAGTCATATTTTATGTCGATATTTCGTAACTATATTTATATTTTAATTAATAGTAATATTATACCTGGCCTTTGCCCATTGTTATTAATTTTCAAGTGTTATATTTATATTTTATATATGCTTATTTAGTAAGAGTGTTCATATTGCCATTATTGATTTTAAACGGCGCTGATGACCTTGCAGTTAAACGCTCTTAAACACGCATCTATCTAGAGAGAGATAATGAACGACCCTTCGACCATGCAGTCACCTGAAGTAAAGTCCAAATTAAAATCAGACTGAGATCGCAGCTAAAATCACCGCAATAACCGTCACCTTCCATTTCTCAAATCTGTCCGACACAATCGCATCCTACGAAACTTAAAAGCACGCGTTAAAGTGGAGTGGGAAATGGTGGAAAGGAAATCGTGTATGAGAAACTACCCCAGCATTGGCCTACCGACCAGGGAAAACCACAAGGCCCGAGTGAGCGGTCGATGGGAATCGAAAACTGGGCCTTCCGAATGCAAGGAAGTGTTGTATTTCACCCAAAAGTTCGATATCGAGATTTCACCGTAAATCCACATTTGGAACCTCACTGCACCAAAACAATAGCATTTTCATGAAAGTGTGTGTGAGAGAGAGAGAGAGAGAGAGGAGAGAGAGAGAGAGAGAGGAGAGAGAGAGAGAGAGAGAGAGAGAGCGAGAGAGAGCGAGAGAGAGAGAGAGAGTGGGGGGTGGAGAGGAAGAGAAGGCCATTACTTCTATGTCCCTGGACTACAATAGCATTCTGCACGGCAAAAGTATTTTCTTTTTCTTGAAAAGATTTTTTTCTAGAAAATCTAAATACCAAATGCAGCATTTAACTGACCTTTTAAGTTATGCTGTTCAGACATACAAAGACACGTTTTTCTTATTTTAAATTCCGTGTTCTCAAAATGTGTTTCCGGTGACATCTCGTTACAGATTTTTTGGGTGGACTTCACCTACTTAGTATATGCAGTAAAATAGAAACCTCCTACATAAATATGTATTTATATTTTTAATACGAATGCGCGCTCAAATAACTTATTGTGGCATCATTCGTTTGAATAATTTCTAATTTTTTAAATGCTCTCGCGTTCAGCTGTTTCTCATGATAATGTGTATTACTTTGATATTTGTATGTCCCTTCTACCTACAAGAAACTTGTAATAGAATTCTGAAACGTTCACCTCGTTATCATAAAGCAGACAGAAAAGTGAGATTTCATAAAAATTAGTTGCAGAAGTTTACGCGTTAGATAAAAAAAATCCATAGAGGGTAGAAAGGTCATGTGAGTGACCCACATCCAGGGAACGTACATTGCTACAAGTTTCTATTTTAATGTGGTGTATATTGTTATCAACAGGGAAGTATTACACCACAATCATGTCCTGCAGGATATTGTTTGATAAGGACCTCCGGCAACTACTAAACCGCAATCTCGGCTGATTCATCAAGCGGGAAGGAACTAGCATGAATCATATCTACATTTCACAATAGCGTAACGAGTTAAATTAATTAAAACGGTTATTAAAGGGGTCATACTGTCTGTAAACAACGAGGAAGACTTTCCTCCAACATAGCAATCCAGGGTTTATACGCAGTCTCAGAAGTGCTTCTTTACAAAAATGCAGTGTGCATGTAAACGTTTAATATCTAGGTTACGTAGATTTCTCTCTTACCACGTAACTCATAAGTACAGTCTGATTTTTAAAAGAAGATACGTGAAGGTCATCTGGTTTTCCACGTGGATAGTGCAATGTTGTCCAGCTGATCCCCTTTCTTTATCCTCTCAACACTAAACATAAACAAGGGTACGAGTTATCTCACCTCAACAAAAATATGCACAGTTAATCTGTATTAGCCTACTTTAAAAACAAAAATAAGTTGTTCACACATTCACTGAACTGTAGTGTCTTCACATGTGAGTTCTTTTATCTAATTGTTTCTACTGTGTAACTAATATTCCATAGGAACATAGTTATTGTTGCTATGCATCGTAAGTTGACATGTACTAGTGCGGTAAGTATTTCTCCATAGAAATACATATACGCGATGCGCGTTCTAAAATCTAACATTTATTATCAATTATATTTATTAATATTTCAGCTAATATCTTAACTACTACAATGCAGATTCATATAAATACACATAGTGCAAAACATAATGTGCAACGCACATGTGGTAAGCACATAATGGAATCTTGAGAATTCAAAAAACACTGTGCAAGTGCCTCGTTTTTTCAAACCTCTCCTCGTTCCGTATACATTAGTATCGCAATATACTATTTTTAACGACTTTGGTAATTGATATGTTCATATCAACGCCGCCGATATGCCGGGATTTTGACGCACAGGAATTCTTTTACGTGCAAGCATATCTATTGACATGGGGCTGTCGCTTTTGGATAAAATGAATAAGCTGTTCATTGATAAGGAGCAAACTCTCGTTTTCCTGTTGGAAGAATTCTCTAAGAGAACAGACAAATTGTCTAGCTTGGCTGTGTAATGTAACAACCCGACCGTAAGCTGATCTTTGCCTTGGGCCATGATTCCTCGGTCCACCTCTAACCCTACCGCCATTACGTCTTTCTTCCATAAGAATGTATTTTGTGTCTTAACAAAGTAGGCTAACAATACACAGCGCAGCGAGGCAAAATGTTTCCCGCATACAACTAGCCATAACTGAGCTGAGGAGTATGTGATTCACCCACTTCACCAGTGTATCCAATCTGGCAACCTTTGTTTACGTTACCATAGCAACGACCTTCCCTTCTTACCCTTCGCGTCCCTTGCCTGATGACCTTCACGTATCTTTTAAAAATCAGGCTGTAGAGAAGGTATTTTTCTGCGTGTTTATTTTACGTCACTTTGACAATTTGGTGATATCTCAACGGAGCTTATAGGAGATACCTCATAGCTCGGCGTGTGCCGGACATTTAACCTCCTAGGTCTCCTCCTGTACATTATCATCTTGTTTCCTCACGTGTCCACAAACACCTGAATGCTAGTGCCTCTGCTTCTACTAATGCTGAACAAATGATAGCTCTGCCACGTATTCACAGAGGTCTTAGTGTCAAGCAGCTGTACTGCTGCTACTCCAGATGATGACTAGGTAGCATCTTTGTCACGTGTCTAAAGAAGTCTTTCTGTCAGGCTGCTGTACCTTTGTTTCTATACTGCTGGGCAGAAGGCAGCTCCACCACGTGTCCATAAAGGCCTTGGTGTCAGCTGTAGCTCTACCTCTATATATGAAGGGCAGATGACATTCTTTCCTATGTCCAAAGAGGTCTTAGTGTCTGGCAGCTGTATCTGCGCTTCTACATGTGCCGAACAGTTTGCAGCTTCGACACTTACCAAAGACCTTAGTGTTAGCTAATTGTAGATACCTCTCTTTCTGCACGCTCCTGTCTCTTCATCTTCTGAAAGCAGGGACCTTAAATGTTTTCAGAAAAAGGTCCATATGTCTATTTGAGAACTTAGGAAGAGCGGTACAAGTATACATAGGAGTAGGTACCATAAAAATGTCCCAATTAACTCTTTTTCCTTTTAACGTGACCTATGGAGGTGGGACGTAGCGGGGGCGGGACCGGTGATGTGCGTTGGCAAGGATACCGTCCCTAAAATTCCAATGAGGTATATCCTGGGGCCGGCTAGAGCCAAGTGTTATCCTCGTTTCCTCGGATGGTCTCAGACTCAGACAGGCAGCTACAGGAAGCGGGCATTCAGTAACACCTCAATCACCAATGAGAAACCTTTGCGATCTGCCGCAAAGACCTCCCAGGCGAGACGTTGACCGCAAAGGTATCTCTGTTGTGAGCAATCTAATTCAAAAAGTAAACGGGGATAAATTGCTTCCAGTTTAGTATCTTACAAAGAAGTGGCACGAAGTTTTTTCAAGAACATTCTCAACACTAACTATGCTTTACATGGAATGTTTCTCAAAATGTTTGATTTTCTCAAATGGCTTACGATTTTTATACATGACAAATGAATATGTTGAATTTTCTGTGAATAGTTCGTAAAAATCTTCGTTTCGGACGGAGTTTTATAAATTTATAAGGGATGAACTAATTTACTTGGTCAGTATTTGGGGGGGGGGGGGGGGAACATTATTTGACTTTGCTGCATATAGAACTTTATTATCGATCGCGTCTCTGTTCTTAAATTTCGAGCATATGTAGAGGGTTGTGATCAATTTGTTCTTGGTAAAATCGCTAACCAGTTGCTACGCCTTATTTGGTACTTTTGTAACTAAATTTTGTGTTTATAACAATGGTGTTTTGAAGAAAGTTTTTTTGATCCATCCATTCTCCTCCGTGACCGTTAAGCGGAGTTTTAGTGTAATTTTATTTTTGCGTTAGTGCTTCTACTTGTTTTATTTACTATTGGTGAAAATGTAGTGTACAGTACTTAGGCCTTTGCCGAGAGGAGTTTCTTGGTAACGTTTGAGACTCTTCAATTGGGAAGTCCCGTATTCAATTCCCGTCGACCGCGTACTATGACCTTGGACTTAAGTGAGTTTCCTCGGTATGTATACGAACGCTGGGTGATTTGTCTTTATTTCCCTTCCATTCTTTTCTTTTCCATATCTGACGTGCAAATGGCGCGGATGGTTGCTCAAAGGAAAGGGTATTTCATAGCAGAGCGTTGAGGCGCACTGACCTTCAAAGACAGCGCTGTTTTCACTCGTTATCTTGTTCACTATAAGTGCAAATTGTTCGTAACCTGGAGTACGGTAAGTTACGAAATACAAAATAGAGCTGTATGTCTGATATAAAACGATATAAATGTAAGTTATCATCGCAGCCGCCTGTTTTGTCGCCTGATTGAAAGGGTTGTTGTTGATTCCCTATTCTATCTCCTTGTCAAAAGTATTCAGTCACGTTATTCAATCGAGTTTCTCGCGCCTGTCGATATACGGCACGCTATGATTGCATCTGAACAGAATGTACTATATGACAAAGCGAGGAGGCGTACCGGAAAAAATGCCAATAACAGATTTATTTATTATATTTTTTTAATATACGTTCTCCAACGTTAAGTCATATCGGACGATGAAGGAATGGGTGAAATTATGCTCAAATGAACCCAGGGTCCGTAGAGCTTAGTTACCCGACATTCGTCTTTCAGGATAAGGGAAAAATCTTATTCAGGTAACTCACCCTGACCGAGATTCGAACTCGGGACCGCTTGAACGTGAGGCAGACACTACCACCACGCTACCGAGGCGGGCGCCAAAAACAGATCTTTCCGTGAGCTTATCGCACATATTCGGTGAGTGCAGTGTATGTAGGTACACTCCCTGATAGGAATTTTTCGGATTGGGATGGACTCGAGGGGGCAGTGGTTCCCGATAGCCGTGGGTGATCGGGTACGTCTCCGGACGGGGTTGAGGGAAGCCATTAATATTCCCACGTACTAGCCAGCATAGGTAGTAGGTGTGCTAGATCACCAGGCGGCCCCACCGAGGTCTAATCGGTAGCTTTCCCATTTTGGAGTTGGCGCGCGTAAGTGGCGTATCCACTTCCATCCCGTCTTGAGTCCACAGGACCAGATGGGTGGGGGGGGGGGCTTGTTAGTCTCTAGATCTTGCCCTATGGAAAGCTCCACGGAGGCGCCGAGCGCCCTTTTGGGACAGCTCGGTAACTCCCTGGTCGAAGGAGGCCCGGGTCCAGTACTAATGGGAGTAGAACCTCTGACATTAACTGTATGTAGGTACAGTTTGTTGAGATACAGTCACCACAACGTGTCATGCATTGGTAGAAGCGAGAAATTACATTGACGTGATTGATTATTGTGACAAGGTGAAAGAAGAGGGAATCAAAATCCTTTTGTGATTCCTCATTAGAGACTGCTGATGAATTGTCTGGATTATACCTATAGCACTTTAATTCTCCAGGAACGTTGAATAATCAAAGTCAATAGAACTGTTGTTTATCTTTCATTTCTCTGGTCAAGTTTTGCATAACGAATATCATTAACTAGGTATGTTGGAGGGGGGGGGATTTATTTTATATCATGTGATGTAAACCAAAACATGTTATTTTATGTATATTTTCATTCAGATTCATCATTATTAAACCAACATGAGATCGTGTTTCATTAGTAACTGCAATAACATCTAAAAATTATATACACATAATTTTATGTAGCTTAACAATTTAATGCATTTAAATCACGTTTATATTACGGCAATGACCTATTTGTACAGTTTGAGCATGCTTCAGAAAATTAAGTTGTATTATCATATACTTCCTATAATTACAGACATTTTTTAATAAAAAAGCTTTCCGTTAATGCCAGAGGTATTAGCTTTTGATTGTCTAAAAGAATTGATGATTATTGGCAAAATGGATGGATTACTGAAACAAGAAGCTCTAGGTTGACAAGTCGTATACGATAATAACGACAATAACAGGGAGACATTTTTCAGTAAGGGAACATTACTAATGATATATTTGACATTACACCTCTGCCAGTTGAGTAAATCACCTTTTTAGAAATTATTGCTGTTGTACAGATTGATCACCCTAGCAAATTAGTTATATTATCTTGCACTTCCTATAATTGCAATAGTCATTTAATAACAGAAGTATAAAAATCAGTTTAGTGACCGCCTCGGGTAGCGTGGTGGTAGCGTGTCTGCCTCACGTTCAAGACGTCCCGAGTTCGAATCTCGGTCAGGGTGAGTTACCTGGATAAGGTATTTTACGGGATTTTTCCTTATCCTGACAGACGAATGTCGGGCAACTCTAAGCTCTATGAACCCTGGGCTCAATTGAGCATTTCACCCATTCCATTCATCGTCCGATATGACTTAACGTTGGAGGACGTAAATTAAAAAAAAAAGTCAGTTTACTCGGTTTCCTCTTTTTTTGTTATGGAAATCGCAGAAGAGAGGACTGCTTAGCCTCATTTTTATTATTTGAAAAATATTACAATAAATAATTACGTGGATAGATATTTAGTGCATTATAACCATTAAGGTTATTATTATTATTATTATTATTATTATTATTATTATTATTATTATTATTATTATTATTATTATTATTATTATTATTATTATGCACTCGTGTTGCGTATAATAAATGGCTAAGCTTTCATATCAGACACGCAGCTCGCAAGTACTCTGTGTTTCATCACTTACTGTACGCTTCTAATCAACAAGATAAGAAACGAACGCAGCGCCAGTCACCGACGGTCAATACGCCCTAACACTTTGTCTTGTTATATGTGCGATAGGCTTACACAAACAACTCCGTACCTTCCGATACGCTTGCACGGTTTGTCATATACCTCCCGTTGGCAGTAGAAGGCTACTTGGGTGAAGGGCTTTTAGAGCCTGGATTTGTTAGACTTCCGCACCACTGTCCTGCCTCGTTTGGTTCTTTCACTACATCCTTTCCTCCTGGGGAGGTATAGCCACCCTTAGGTGGTAGTGCACATTAAGTGCATTGGAAAAGCTGATGGTTTTAGACTCTACCTTGTTCAGTGACGCACTTGTTTCATTGTACGAGCTGTACTTGCCGCAGTCATGGCAACCTGACTGCGGCGCAGAAGTTAACAGTAGCGAAACGAAATTATTTATGGCGCAGACATAAAGAGAGTGTCTGTTAGCCAGGAAATTACCGTGCAGCGTCATTGATTTCTGTAAGAGTGATGCAGCACTAAGGGCAGACCTGCTGTAATTAATTTTGTACAGCTTGACGTGCAGTGGAATGTTTTTATAAAGGAAAGACAAAAACGTCGCTCTGCCTGATTGTGAGCTTGTTGAAAATCCTCTCGGCGGGGCTAATTTCATTCACCATAATGACCGCTTCGCGAGCTTGTTAAGTAATTAAATATAACAAGTGTAGTGAGAGGTCAAGAGTTCGAGCCTGACTTGGCCATAATGGTGAGCTGCAGCAATGTAGGACACGGATGAATCAGAGAACTCAGAATAAAAACCCGACGAATAAACGTACTAAAATTAAGTTGAAAGAAGCTGAGGAATGTAAACAGAAAACACTGCATAGCAGAAGAACGGAGCAAACTCTGGAGCATAACGTTACAGGAGTGAATATAATATAATTAAATGACAAAGAGGAAAGTAAGTACCGATGTTTCACTTACACGACTTTCTCTACCCACTTCTGCATACTGTTCTTAGAAACCTTACATTTCTAACAACTTCTGTTAATCAGGATAAACATTTAGTGTACAAAAGGAGTATAGTTAACCAAATCGATAGGAACAGCTAAATGAGGAAAGCTTAGAACTGTTGACGAAATTTTAACCAATAAGAGTGGCTATAGGCTGGCTCCGTAGTTCAGTCGGTAGAGCACTTGCCTGCCGTGCGAGGGGTTCCGGGTTCGATTCCTGGCTGGGGTGGGGATTTTTCTCCAACTAAGATGATTCCCCATCTTCCCCAGAGTCTGGAAGTATGAATGAGAGTGCGAATATGTTCGTGATCTAATGATTAAAACCCAACGAATATGAGTTAACACCTTCGATACGGTCGCCGATATAACCATTGCAGTTACAGACGGGCTATAAATGGAGCAAATAAAAAAAAAAAAAGAGAGAGAAAATAAATAATGGAAGAAAATAACGGATATATCGGAAATTACCAATGCCATAAGACACTTGTTGGAAATGTTTAATGTTAAATGTTGGAAATGCGCTTTAAAGAAATCTACCTTTTTTCTGTAGTTTTTTTTTTTTTATCGCAAACAGATATTTTTAAGGGGCGAAATGTTTGGTGTGAAGGACTTCTGTTTAAAATCTTAAGTATCGTATCTTTGGAGACAAACTTAAAATACCCATACTGGGTGTTTATCCAACATTTTGTTTTTGAGTTACGCTGCTCTTACACATCATTTTCTATTGTTTTTCCTCATTCAGAGGTCTTAACATGTATGAAATGTTGACATGGAATATTTGAGGTGGAATGCAGTATTACTTATTAATTACCTAACTGAGCGGGATGGCTCAGGTGGTTTCGTCTGTGGCCCGCATTCAGGAGGTCCAGGTTCGTTTGTTGCCGCCCTACCCATGTATTTTCCTGGGGTTTGCCGGGTCGCCAGGTGAATGATGGGTAGGTTAATTACATCCCCCGAATTTCCTGTCCCTCAATTTAATCTCCATTGCCATTTCATATCATCTCTCACCTCATGGTCTCTTTCAGGATAGAAGTTCGGCGCCGCATGGCAGGATGAAATGCTTCTGGTAAACACTTCCTCCTCCGGTATGACGGTCTGCGGGTCGTTTCTGGACCACAGTGGGTGGGATGTCGGTTGTACTTGCCTGCCGGGGAGTTTCCAACTGGTCAGTAGTAGGGATCCTGCCCTCTATACTGTCAGGACTCTTTGGGACGACCGCTGTCTATCTCCTCTCGCGTCATACTTCTTCCCAGGGATGCTGGCATACGTACAATAGATCAAATCTGGTCGACGTAGCCAATGCCCTCCCTAAGATACTATCCTATCCTACTTTAGGCAGGGAAGCTGACAGAAAAGCAGAACGTTGGATGTGAGCTTTCTCTTATCACTTCTGTACAGCCTATTGTTAGAAAAGTTCGAGACAGACCTCTGTGGAAGTCATTTTATTATATATTACTTTGTAGGTACAATGGGATTAGGGGAATACAGTAGACGAAAGCGATAGTTTAATCTTTTAAGTGCTGGTCGCTCAGTGACAGCCTTAAATATCTGTTCTTTCTGCATGGCCAGAAAACGGAGGAAAAAGAAAAAATAGGAACTTTTCACTTGAGAAAAGTGTATCCGTAAGCCCAAGCTAGTAACATGAAATATATCGAAAATGATAAATTTAAAAATATGTGTTAATAAGGTCCTTTTCTTACGGTTGGACAGTTAACGTAGAAGTCGTTCGGAATGAGGACTTCAGAGGCTACTCTGAGAAGATTCATGATGAACTTTACCCCTGAGGTGAAAATATCTCAACATGCGGTAATTTAATCACCATTTTTTATAAACTTACAATTTTCGAAACATTCCCTGGGAGGATATTCATACATATATTCGTATCGCATCCTAGGAAGATGTTGAGCATAAATAACAACTTTTCATTGTTTTAAGTTCACAGAAAAACACTCGCGTTCACACACGGTTTCTCTATTTTTTCCCCCAAGAGTTTCAAATTTGGGGATGTCAAATTTATGGGCAGAACACAACACTTTTTGTGCCTACTGTAAATTTGCAGTATAGAAAATAAATGCGTCATGTAACATTAATGTAGGATCGATGTCCAGTACTTCCGTGATTAATAAGCGATCGTCACTTGTTCTGTGGCATGCATTAGTCACGATTGCGTCATGTGCTGCGTGACCATCAACCTCACTTGCGAGTTGGCAGTTTTCGTATTTCAACTCTTCAAAACCCCTATCGGCTGTAATGTTACTCGTATTCCTAAATTCACCAGCAAATTTGTCTTGTGAGAGTCTGAATCTTCAGCTGTACCTATTTTAACCGAGTAACTACGACAGGAATATATAACCCGTTCGAATAATTCCCACAGACGTCATAAAATAACCAATCAAAATTGTCATTCACCCCTAGTCTAATCCAAAATATAAGAGGCTTCCATGGCCTTCGTACGTCAACGCATATATACCTTGTGCCATTGCATTATATAATAGAACACTTCACAATTGTAGGAGAGTCTCGAATGGTTTATTTACTCTCAGGTAGTATGCCTGTGCACATCATCACAATATGTTAAAAATTGCGAGAAAAACATGTATACGACAACATCGGAAATATGCAACTGTATGCAGTATAAAATGCTGTATGGCACAGAGAACAAAAACACAATGCAAAATTTAATTCCATGTCACAAGTACCGAGAGACCCAAAAACATCCTAACCGACTTCGCGGTGTTTTGCCTGTGCGCGAACTCGGCGCTCGTTGCCGTTTACCGCTATCACAGAAATGCGCGGATGAAATCATGCAATATTTTCAAAACTACTTTTAAAAGCTTTACTTACCTGTGTTATTTAAGGAGATGCTAGAATTTGCCACCGCTGTTGCCCATGTTTGGCACCTCTTTTGGAAACCATCCATTACTTGCAGCAGTTCACGTTGAGAAATGCTGGCAATATCCTGGTGTGAATATTTTGTTTTAATACTTCCAGGGTGTGTGGGTTTGTCTTGTACACTTTATGCTTTAAGTTAATCCAGAGATAGAAATCGCTGGGAGTTAGTTCGGGGACTACAAGTCTCTACTAATAATTTTGCCCTGAAACTCATTTTCAATTGTTCTCATCGAAAGATTGGCTGCGTGAGCTGTTGCAGGGTCTTGTTGAAGAAAAAAAGGTAAAATCACGCGCCCTGTCTGTTAATTCTCTAAGCGGGGTGGCAAAATTGTGTTTACGTATGTAGGGGCATCAACTCTTTACTCGAAAAAAATATTGAGTGTATAATTCTTTCTGCGCTAATAGAGAAATGCCAATATTTGTCAACGTGAACTCGGCGAGTGATGCCTAGTTTCCCAAAGTGTTGCCAAACATGTATGGACAACGGCGATGGCTATATTCAGCAGCTACTTTAATAACATAGGTAAGTAAAGCCTTTAAAAGTAGTTTCAAATGTGGTGCATGGTTTCATCTGCGAGTTTCTATGATAGGCGGCAGGCGGCAATGAGCGCCGAGGGCCCGCACAGGCAAAACACCGCGCAGGTGGTTCGGATTTTTTTGGGTCGCTCGGTAAAACCAAGCTAAATATGCATTTTTGTACAAATTGGAGGACTAGTTATTTAGGAAACATGCAATTCAGCTATTTCTGCAAACGTTTAGTTTGTGTCAGTTAATGTTAAGTAATATTTTGGAGTAGATATATGTAGCATCATAGTTCGGTTGAACCGCTTTTGCAGGCGAATATTGTGAGTGCCTTTGTGTGTAAGATACGTTTATATATCCAGCAGTTATTAGATAGCGATACTATTGAACATTACTGGGGAAAGATGTTTTAATAACACATGATATTTCTGCGAATCCATCTTCGCATTAGCCGTGTATCTTTGTGACGTGTGACCAACCACATCTCAATAAAGAAACTTCTTGGAATCTCTTCTCGACAGTGCTGTAAACAAGCACCAATGATGTAATTATTTCGACGCCTCGTAAATCCCACTAGGTCTGTTGCTTGTAAACACGTTTGTAAATGCGCTCACACTCGCCCACCAAGAATAACATTTCCTGGTATTCGGATATCGAGTATCGTTTCTCAGAATTGACATCCACAGTTCTCTCGGGCATGCAGTTACGCCCAGCCAAACTGTACTGCGAACGTTTGCAGGATGTGAGAGCTCGGTGTTAAATAAATGGGTAAACATACATTATTTAAATAACCAGAAATGTGCTAGGAGCTCTAACATATGGAGGACTTAGACAAAAGAATAGCTAAGACGCAGAAAGGAAACTAAGCTATTGTAACCATAAACAGATTTGAGGATTCGACACGAAGATTTTTGAAGAAAGTCCCGATATTCCAAGTTGCCTTTAGATAGACAAATTTACGTTATTTTTTTCTCAAATATAATCAATGATTTTTATTAGAATATGTGGCGTGTAACATACATGACAAATGCCCGCCTCAATAGCGTAGACGGTAGCGTGTCTGCCTCACGTTCAAGAGGTCCCAAGTTCTAATCTCGATCTGGTGGAGTTACCTGGATAAGGCTTTTTCGTGGGTTTTCCCTTATTCTGAAAGGCGAATGTCGGATAACTCTAAGCTGTCTGGACCTTGGGCTTGAGTATCATTTCACCAATTTCATTCATAGTCCCATATGACTTAACGTTGCAGGACTAAATTAAAAAAAAAAAAATACATGACAAATAAAATGTAGATTTCTGAGAGTAGCCTTTGAACTTCTATTTATTCTGAATGAATTTTATCTAAGTTGTAAATTGTAAACGATAAACAAACTTATTACAGTGAAACCTTGTTAACCTGGGCCAGTTTTGCAAAAAGTTTGTTATTTAGCGTAGTAAATGAAGATTTGTTTTGCAGATGATAAACTGCTACTCTTGGTAGATACATTAAGCGAGTTCTTTTGCCAGCAAGCGAATTCACTGAACTCACCCCATCTGCTTGAGATCAGTTTGGAAGAGAAACTTTGATTAGGTCATGGAAAAAGTTGTGGCCTGGTGTGTGTGTGACTTGTCAGAAAACAAGATCAGAGAAGAAAAAATAAGTGTGGAAGAAGATTTTATATACATTTTTAAAAATATCGATGGGGGTTCCGAAGTTGATGAAGCCCTTGACAATGAAGGAGGTTATAAACCGATTACAGAGGAAGGCATTATTGCATAATGCAGTATTAATGACAATGAAAGTATTCAGATTCAGTAGTGTTGATGAACCACCTGAGCCACGCACAAGTAGTAGCAAACAAAGAAATTTATACTTTATTCCGACAGTCAAGCCGAAACATCTCCAAATGAAGTTCTAAGTTAAAGCGGATGTGAGATCTCGCTGCGCTGCTCATAACGATACACTAATTTCAGACAGCAGAAGCTCACTGCGTTTTTTTACTAACGACTAGTTTGTAGTACAATGCAGATACATAGGCTATTACAGTACATAAAGTGTAGTATATGTTTTTAGGTGAAAGTATGCCGATAGTAATTTCTAAACTTCATTAAAAATATTTCGTTGAGATACATGCCTTTTATCGTTTTCCGCCACTCTCCGTATAACCCAGATTTTTGTTGACTCGGATCGGCCCTGGGCAAACGGGTTACTACTGTATCCAAGACATGTAGACTTTGATAAACTCGCAATTTATCACGTATTTTTTGTGGAATTAAGAACTAATTTCCAATATATTCTTTATCATTGCTTAGAAATGCCAAAACGTTTATATTTATTATACCTAAGTACTAAGTAACTGACCATTTCCTTCTTTCATTCTTTCTTTGTAATGTAGAGAAAACAGAATTGTTAAATTTTTAAAATATTTCAACCGGCACAATAAGAGTATTTTTGAAAAAGAAAGAAAGAAAGTTAACATAAAGCAAGTGGAAATACAAAGTTGTTATAATTGCTTGTAGAATAGAATAGAGAAGGTATTGCGAATCTAATGTATCAGATGTGAAGTGGTAAGTCGCTATTCCTTTTTAGTTTTTTTTTCTTTCAAATCTATCACTTTAGCTTACTCTATCGTCCTTAGGTTTACAACGAAATGTATAAGGAATGTTTATCTCGATTAATAAGAAATAAAGGATAAAATTTTGTAAAAATAGTTTGTGGAAGAGCAAATAGAGAAAGACATGTGAATGCACCATTATTATTTATTGATTTATTTTTATTCCGAATGCAGTATTTCTACCACATGGGCCTTTACTTACTCGTGAATTTCTTATACCGCAGCGTAGATGGATAGGAACTGAAGCGTTGTAAAGAAGAAATGCTGCAGGATAATTAAAGTGGACTTTTTAATTTTGTACGTTTTCTATTTGAATGAATATACGTATTTTTAGGTTTACTTTTTGTGCTTGTTAGTGTGCTTTTTAATCTCGAGGATCAGCAGTGTTGGTCATCTCAGTGAAGAGGAAAATTCCTTGTGTTTGGTTTTCATTTGTAACTGGGCAGGAAAACTTGTTTGCTTTCGCCCCCCCCCCCCCCCCCACACACACACACACACACACACACTCGTTCGAGAACTGTGCTTGCGTAGCTTGGGACAGAGCCACTTCCACCAGTAACCTAACAGCTGTGATTCATCTTCCTTTTGGCTAATACGGGCATTTAAATGTAAACTTTAGATATGCAGTATATAGCAAGTTGACGAAAATAACAGTTACTCAGTACACAATTACAAAGTAACGAACAGAAGACCGTTCTGCATATGTGAGGTAACTTTGAATTATTGTTGCTGGAGTTAGGAGTTGACAGATGGTAAGGCTTCCAGGAATTGGAGCGTAGCACATCGAATATGTTACTTGACTCCTGGGTGGAAGGGATTAATCGGTGAACCGAAATGTGACCAAAGCCGGTGGCGATGTTCGTTAGCAAGTAGGAGCCCTAGTGTATCCTGAGACAATTGTAAAGGTATACTCCTTCCCAAACAAAACCTGTAAATAGTGGTTATACATTCTGGAAACAGATGTACCAGTTAAATAATTTGCGTACGTAATGTACATATCCAGCGGATTCGTCACTTATTAAATAAGTAAATGAGAAATGTTCCTTCAAATACAACTAAAATAAAGGTTATACCTTAAGAAAATACGTTCCTATACTATTACGTAAATAAATTCCATTATTTTGTTAAAAGTACAAGCGCTGTTCATTATTTATCTATTTGATATCATTATCTTAAAGTTTAACAAATAACCACAAATAGACGTGCATTTTCAGCGAAATCTTGGTATCAAATATTTGGGTGGAATGCAGTACCTTCTTCACCTACTGTATACGTGGTAGAGAAAGTAATAAAAAACGAATAACGTATTCCTATATGAGAAAAGATAAGTATTGAAACATTTAAATAAACAAAGAATGTCTCTGAAATGGTTAACTCCACACAAAAAAATTAATAAATATATTTATTTGACAGTGTGTTCTAACGAGATCTACATTTTATGTATAGTAAGATTTTGTATGTCTATTACGGTTTAATAGTTATTCAAAAGTCATCAAGAATGGAGAGGACTTCTGATGACATTCCCAGAAAATTTAAGACGTATGGTATTTTAATCAAAGTCGAGACATTTGTTTTGAAAAAAAAAAAATATCAATGGTCGAAAAATATTCTACGTAATAGGTTTCTGGATTAGGGGGATTCTCTTGACAGTTTTCGTGTTGCATCCTTGGAAAGATGCTGAACTTAAGTAATCTTACGTTTATGAGTTATGCTGTTCACAATACACATACAGACTCGCAACTTTTTGTAAAAATATATTTTTTATTCAGGCAACTATACCTCTTCTTTCTTATGTGTTGGAAAATTTGCAGTTACGTAGCTTGTTCCCAGAGACCTTAGTGCTAGGCAACTGTACCTCATCTATACGCGATGAACAGCTTTGACACGTGTACACAGTCCTTAGACTAAGGTAATTGTATCACTGCTTGTATATGTGCCAGCCAGATGACAGAGAGCGGTTCTAACTGCTTTCAGTATTATCTGTGAGAGCAGTGTAATCGTCGTGACCGTTATTTTATTATTATTTTGGACGTAATATGGAACATTGGGTCGTCTTATTGAATAGCCAATGTGTTATTACCTTGGCGACTCAATCATATTGGTCAGCCCAGAGGTTTGAACCCAAAAACACCCGGGCTACAGACATTACTGATTGCGCCATTCCGTTCGGTAATGGTATTTTGCTGCAGTTAAATTTAATGAAGCTCTTCTCTAAGACCAGATTTATGCCGAAATCCTTGGTGTATCTGTTTTCTTTGAATTAGTAGATTTTCTCCTGTACTGCGCATGACAAATATTGTTGTAAGCTTCAGACAGAGATTATTATAAACATGTTCTACAAATTACTTCCTGCGGTAAAGAAACAGACATTTTATCTGACAAAGTTTTCCCCCCTCGAGGTTTGTTTTTTTTTTTTACGAGCATCTTTAAAACTTGCCTAGTACGAAACTGGAAGAATCTGAAAGGGATGTGGGAGGGAGAAATGTGGTCGTATTTCAAAGTCTCGCGCGCGCTTCTTTTGAGCTGCAGAATCCCAAATCCTGTTACTTTCCCGGCATTTAAATAATTACATTTGCTTTGCCCTGAATGTGGCTTAGATGGAATTTACGAGGGCGGAAGAGTATTTCTTCCCCAGTGCGGTATTGGGACTGGGTGTCCCTTTCTTCAGAAGCAATGTAGTTACTGTGGAGTCCATATCTACAGAGTGGGGATGAAATAACCAAACCTTTTCAAGAGTCCAAGATGGCATATTGTGTACATTTGACAGTTCCAGAAAATGTGATTTGTAAGTTAAAACAAAAACAGCTGAAAAACGCCGATATGTTGAAGAACAAAATTATTTCATTAACTGTTGTGTTTCTACGCGGTATACCGAGAAATATGACTGCGTTAGCGTGTGAGGTCTGCATTCGAGGAGCCCTATCTTCGATGCCCTTAAAGCACCCACTCTGATCTTGGTTTATTTTATGGTTTTCCTAGTCGGTCTCTTAATACAGTGATGGTTTCTCCGAATTCCTTTCCATCATTTCACTTTCATTCCATTCTGCCTCAAGTGTTGATGGGTTTCGAGGTGTAGGGTGGTGCTGAAAAGAGAATGGACCCTCCAAGGAATTGGTGGACACTATAGGAGTGCTTAATTGAACGGGTTGTTCGTCGGCGTCTCTGGGCAGCTCCAGTAATTCAATGGGTCTTAGAGCCAGCGCCTCCTGTGACCGACCGACTATTGCCTGGAGCCTCCTGTGGTTCACCATATATAGATGCTTTGAGATTCCCTGAACCCAAACATACAATTTAATGTGCGAATATGAAAATATATCTCCAAAGGAAAAGACAAGTATTGTGTTATTATTGGATACTTATTTACAAACTTCTATGAATGGCAACGAAATTCTTATTATAGATTCGTTGAACCTAATTATAACAACTTTTTTCTGATGTTTTATTCACATTACTTTCTCTACTTATTCAACAAGCTATTCTTACTAAAGCTTAATGTTTTATTTACTGCATGCAAAACGTGATTAATGTTTGTATAGATTGCTTTCATGAGGTTTCGAAATAGGTACAGTGGGGAATTGGTCCTGACTGCGTAAAACAGAAAGTATTTGAGAACTCAAACCAAAGAACAAGGAATATCTCGGATGTGGTTATCCACCCACCCACCCACCCACACACACACACACACACACACACACACACACACACACACACACACACACACACACACACACACACACACTTGCCCGCCTCGGTAGCGTGGATGGCAGCGTGTCTGCCTCGCGTCAGGGTGTTACCTGGATAAGGTTTTTACGGGGTTCTCCCTCATCCTGAAAGACGAATGTCGGGTAACTCTAAGCTGTATGAACCCTGGACTCATTTGAGCATCATTTCATCCATTCCATTCATCGTCCGATATGACAACATTGGAGGACGTAAATTAAAAAAAAAAAAAAAACGCACGCACAAGTTTGGCATAAATTGTATGCTTTAAAGAGTTCTAAATTCTTTTTAGAGAAAAATTTTGTGTATCTCTTACGGGTTACGAGTTATGCAAAATTGATTTAGGATGAACGAAGACTTCCAAGGGTATTCCCAGAAAATGAAAAAATATATTTCATTTATCATGAAAATATTTTATTTTAATGAAAAATCATCAGCGCTTTTATTGAAAAAGAAAATAAGAATTTTCGAAAATTGACAAGTATTGAAAGTTTTCATATCGCATCCTGAAGATGTTGAACTTACAATGCCAAGTTTGGTATTTTACCGACTTCCATTTTTGAGTTAGGCTGTTCATAAGTGAGCGCGCTGACCACTTTCAAAAAGGAATTTTATTCCGGTGTTTTGAAACCGTGTATTTCCAGGGAAATATTGTTGTAACGTTGCTTTAAATTCAGCCTCGAAAGAAAAAATTGATGTTAGTTTCTTTTATAATGCTATTTAAGGTTTAGAAATATTTAAAGAATGTTTGAAAATCTTATAATGTTTAAATTAAGTTTAGGAAATGAAATTGTAAAAATAAATAAGACGTTTATATAGGTTGCTACGAGTGACGTAGATATAAAGAAACGTGTGGCTGCTATGGGGAAGAAAATGAATAATCTCTAGAGGGATATGAAACCGATAAAGTTTGATCGTCCAAGAAGCTGGACGCTTAGGGATTGCTACTAGTAATTTTAAGGAAGTGAATACATTGGAGATATTTTAATTTCATTTGTGCCATGTCCTCTTGCTTTAACTGATCGAGAATTAAAATGGATCTATTGAAATTGTTAACATGTAATTTATTTTATTTTGGTAAATCATATTTTGAGGAAAAAAGAAAGGAAGACATGGGTCCGAGACGACGCCTTGAGGTAGGAATCTTCATATTTCAGCTGGGAAATCATCGTCCAAATTTAAAACACAATTAATAAACCTAGATTGAAGATTTACAAAGTCAATTTCTTACAAACTTCTGACGCTTAATAAATTCCAACACGCAATTCATAAAGCTTCAAAGATGCCGCAACCTGGGACAGAATAAACCGCCATTAAAAATTTGTTCATTGTATCGATTTTTTGTTGTTGCTGGAATGCACACCTTATATGTACGTGGTAGAGAAAATGAAAAAAAGGTTTTCATAGTCATTTGCCCTCTTAAGAACTTTTTTCTCCCTTTCTCGTCAATGCTGACGTTAGGAGGCGCTTGGGTTCCCTCAGAGCGAGGGAGTCGAAGCATCTGACCTGAGATGAAATCAGGGTTGAGAGGTCGGCCCAACGCCTGAGATGAATGATCGATGGAGCAATTGGTGGAATGATGGTGGGGGAAACCGGAGGACCCGGAGGAAACCCACCTCAGCGCCATGTTGTCCACTACAAATCCCACTTTGCGGTCGCCTGGGATCGAACCCGGACCGCCTAGGTGAGAGCCAAGCGGTCTAATCACTCAGCCATGGCGCGGCCTCCTCTAAGAATTTTCTGATCATAAATGTTGAGTAGTTGAAATACCCAACGTTATACAATTTTAAACATGTTTACTGTTAAATTTTGTATTTTTGAATGTTTATAGGGCGATTATAAATAAACAAATAAATAACAAGGGTATATTGAAACCTTTTCGGATACTATTTATCATGCTTAAGGGGGAGTAGATAGAAATGCAGGCTCTTTACAAGTAATTCCTAGAATGATTATGAAAGTTACGTATAACGGCTAGAGAGATAGTGATATGATGTTAAAATTGTTTTTGTGTGTGTTATCTAACAACCTGTTCAGTGCATGCTACCATAGTAAGGACTTTTTTTTTTTTTTTTTTTTTTTGAAATAGGAAGGATTAACATTTTCCTGTTGTGAACGTTATAGTATTCGGAAAGTGGCGTTCTCTGGTCTCAGGATGACAATTCCGTTACTTTTACTAAGAATGGCAACGTAACTTCCGTCGAGGGCGAAGTAAGATGGGACTCCGACGGCGCTTTGGGGAAATGTACCTCTGAATCTTAAAAGTGTTGCCTTTTTCAGACACAACATTTGTATTATAATTTATTGTAGTGGTTCCTCCAAAATATTCTGACCTGAAGCATCATACACACTTCATTTCTTTTCTTCGTGTTATCTCTTATTCACATTTTATTGTCGCCAGTTATCGTTATTTCTTGCTCCTAGTGACTTTGCACAAACGTTCACACATTTGAATTGCTGCTAAGAGCGAACAATATTGGGAAAACATCACTCGAATGTATTTATATAATTTCGTATGTCTCAAAATACGTACGTTTTCCTAGCGTTAGACATTCAGTTTGTTCCTTGGTTTACAATGGTCAGCAGTCGTGCACTGGAGAGGCGGAAGGCTTAAATATACGTCCTCCAACTTTGTCATATCGGGCGACGAGTGAAATAGGTATGAGTCCAGGGTCCACAGAGCTTAAAGTTACTAGACATCAATCTTTCAGGATACGAGAAAACCGCGGCAAAAAGCCTTATCCAGTTAACTCCCCCGACCGAGATTTGAACTCGGGACCTCTTGAACGTGAGGCAGACACGCTATCATCTACGTTACCGAGGGGGCAAGCGGAGGATTGAAAAATATAGGCTTGGAATGGGAAGAAGTAAAACCTTCGTTCCAGCTCACATATTTCATGATCTTCGCAATTCGTTATAGTTCACATATTTCATGAGCTTCACAACTCATTCTAGTTCACTTATTTCTGGAGCTTCACGAATCATCCTAGTTCACATATTTGACGGCTTCATAACCCTTTCTAGTTGACGTATTTCACGAGCTTCACAGCTCATTCTAGTTCACTTATTTCACGAATTTCACAAACCATTCTAGTTCACATATTTCTCGAGCTTCTGAAATTCACAGCTCATTCTTCATTCATAGTTTACATATTTCGCGAAGTTCACAACTCATTCGTAGATAACATATTTTAAGAACTTCATTACTTATACGTAGTTCACATATATCATGAAATTAAAAGAATTCGTTTATTTTTTTCCCTGTTTTATACAGATTCGTGGTTCTCCGTTATCACACTTCATAACATTCAGAATTCATTTGTGGTTCGCACTTTACACACTTCAAACATTCGCAGTTTATTCAGGGCTCGCGCTTTCACATTTAACTATCAATTTATTTAGTGTTTTGCAGGCTTCACAAACCATTTGTCGTTTTTTTCTCAGACTTCGGACTTTCCTTCCGAATCTCAAGGTCCAGATTGTCTGGTGACCTTTACTATGTGCATAATTGTGTTGGAAAGTGTATGCAGTATTGTGAACTTTTACCTAATGAAAGACCGGCAGCATATCACTTTAGTTTTACTTCGTTACATCATATGAAGATTTCTCAACAGTAATCTCTCTAGCGGTTTAGTGTTTTTTATTTATCTAGATAAAGTCACACTGGAGTGGGATTTAACTATCTCAAAATTGAAATAAAGTATATAAAGATTACAAGATATAAATGCAATAAATTATCAATTTACGTTCTGTATTTGTTGATCGAACTGCCTCCAAATACCGTTTTTGTTTCTCTTTGTGTTTGGTGCCTATGCGGAAAACAAACGACAAATTAACACGTGCTAAGGAAGTGATTAAAAGAAACTTGTAGATAGTTGTTAAAATGCGTGTTAAGCAGCCAATGTTGGTTAAAGCACGTCGTCTAGTAGCGTCTTATTGCTCAAAAGTAGAATAACGTAATAAGAATTAATCAAATAATAGTTATGGAAACGAAGGGAGTGGCGCTGTATGGCTTCACTTGCTTCAACTCAGTGAGCTGCCAGTCGTTTACTTCAATATAATGGTACCTCTAGCTCCTGGCCTGAACTTGTGTGATGGTGCCTATGCAAATCAAAGAAACAGCGGTAGAGTTAGAACTTTTATCGCCATATGGACACTAGACGAGAGTGGAGGTTAACTGCATGGGCAGGGCTTCTTCATGTGATTTAGGGAGTAAAGTGGGTCGAGACACTTGCTGGAAATTGTCGCTGTGTGTCAGCGGAATGGGGTTCCCTTGTCAGGAAAAGTTTTTCTTGCCGCCCAGAGAAAGCCAATATCTCGTCAGTTTTTCTTCTTGCGCCTCCCCCGAGAAGATAAAGACGGAAAATGTGAATCTCTCAGCCAGCCACGTGAAACGTAAACATCACACATTCAAAGTGATTTACTTAGTTTGAGTTTGAAAATAAAACACAGGCAGATAGCGCAACCAAATGTGTTCCTTCACAAAGCTCTCTCATGCTGACATTTGCCATATCTTGCTCGTTTATATTATTAACCAGAGTAACCTGGACTCTTCAAATAGGTGCAACACAAGACGAGGAACAGTTTAGTTAGAGAAAAATGATTTGTGTTGCAGGCACATGGCTTTCTCTACTCGCTCTTTCTACAGATTATTAACAAAAGTGTATTCTACTGTCTACTTTGTATGGAAATAAGCTTTCATTACACATTTTATTGCAGATAAATGGAAGAATACAATAAGCATGTGTAAAAGGACAAATAAACATTTGAAAAGTCAAATCAGTGATAACGAATACTTCGGAAATAGAACGCCACCGAAATTTGTATTTGGCATAAAACGTGTGCTTTAATGAGATCTACATTTTCCAGTAACCAATGAGGTTTTGTATATCTGTTACGGTTTTCCAATTATACGTACTCGTTCAGAAACCCATAAAATTCAAGAGATACATTTTATCTGTCATGTAAATATTGTTACTTTGTAAGTTCGTAAAATTAAAGGTCTAGTTGCAGAAATTCAAAATGCTGTTTATTTCCCTAGAAAGACAGTTTGTACACCCTATAGGCTCTAAAAATGACGTAACACACACGAAGGCAATCTTTCAGGCCGCGTGCACACTGCACAATTAACAGTTCTCGACTGCTCACTAGCGACTAACTAACTTGCAACTTGTCTCTCGTCTTTTATAACCGAACCATCGTTTATCGAAAGTTGCCGAAACCACACGATCTTTCGTGGCGAAGCGGGACAAGGGGAGAATTATCCAAACATCTCTGTCTCTCTCCCTCTGTTGCTCTCTCTCGGCAAGTGACTAAGCGCTCATCGGCTCCATGGGCATGGCTTGGGCGCTATCTGTCTCTTTCACTCCCCGCTTCTCTCTCTCTCTCGCCAAATAACAAGCACTTCGCGACAATATCGTAAATGTATGACATTTCAAATTTAATCAAAATTTTCAATGTTTTTTGAAAACGTATGTAAGTAATACAACTTTTTAAAGGGTAGTTTCGGGTGGGCAGATTTTCTTGAGAATCTTTGGATCGTATTTTTGGAAGGTACTAAACTTAAATACTAAATTTTATGTTTTGTTTTCAGTTTACACATACTATCGTGTGCGTGCAAGCAAGAACCGTTTTCTAAAATGTTTATTTGTTATTATAATTGTTTAGGGAGTCTCAAAACGTGTAGGTATTTTTGGTAAAATCTGATATCCTTCGTTTATTTTGTTTTTCTTTTTTCGATTTGTAGTTAACGCTTAAAGTATTAAATATAAAACACTGCCGAAGAAGGGGTCATTAATCTCGCATGACAGGAAGAAACAAAGGAAGAGCAATCCGATCCTTCAAGAATTAACCTCGTCAGTGTTCTGTTTGCGAACAATTACCCGGACATGGGCACACCTAGCATTCGTACCTTACAATCACCAGTTCGACACAGAATGGCATATTTTGTTGCATGCTTTTAGATAGAAAGCTTATGTCACATTACCGATAACTTTTTATGTTTGTTTTGTGTATCTTTAAAAGAAAAGCTATCTGACAACGTGGTGCGTTTGCTTATTTTGTGTAACTCTAGGCAGAAAAGGGATGTGACAACACTGGTTATTTTTACATTTATTTTGTGTAACTCTGGGCAGAAAAGGCATGTGAAACCACTAGTGACTTTCACGTTTATTTTATTGCAACCCTAGACAGAAAAACTATGTCACAAACTGGTGATTTTACGCTTATTTTGTGCAACTATAGACAAAAAAGCTATATGACAACACTGGTGATTTTTATGTTAATTTTATGTAACTCTAGACAGAAAGGCACGTCACATCACCAGTGATTTTTACGTTAATTTTCTGTAACTCAAGACAGAAAGGGCACGTCACAACATTGTGAATTTTTAAAGAGCATGCAGTATTTATTTCGGCGCGCGGTACGTGCTTGAGATAGGTTCGTTTTCGTTGAACAGTCATGCAATGTTCCACTGGATAATGCAAGATGTCGTGCCATCGCTTGCGCAATTGCTTTGTGTTGCAGCATGTCCTTACAACAGTACTGCCGTTCACCGATGTGTTCTTTCTAGACATGTAGTTGCACTTCTTAGTGCATTACAAAGACACATCTATTATATGTTTCAAATGGGAAGAGTTCTCGCCTGTAGCGAATCAAATGCGTTAGAGCCGTCAGCGTTGCCACCTCTTTATCCCCACTGTTTTTATATTTCTCTCTCTCTCTCTCTCTCTCTCTCTCTCTCTCTCTCTCTCTCTCTCTCGCACTGCGAGTTTTCTTGGCGGTAAGGCACACTGAATTTTCCAAAGTTTTATAATAATGCAGTTGTTGAAATCACAATTGCAACGTGGATATTCGTATATTACGGAAATGGTTTAAATATTTAGTTTAAAATTAATTATAGTTTATGAATTACCTATTTTTCTAATCCAATGAAAATACCAGCGGTGCATCCGTATAGCTGTGAATATTACTTACTTTAAGAAATAATTCGTCATTGTCATTGTCTTCATCGTCTGAGTACTGCTAATTTATGATGATAGGTTCCAAAATTTCATTACGTGCTATCTCTTTCCAAAAGTCGTCTTCTTGTAGTTTATCTGATGTCTCATGCAGTTTTCCCAGTGTTGTGTTCCTTGTTAATTTCTTCGTGAATAAGTCGTTCAACGTCAGTCAGTTTAAAAATTTTATTTCTATTTGCAACATAATTTGAACCCACATTAACTTAATTGGATTGTTTTAGCAGTAGTAAGGGGGGAGGTGGATTGCATCTCATTGATCCAGCTGATACACTTTTACATGGAAGAGTAATTGAATAGTACTGCTTTGAACTTTCTAGAGTAAATAGAGATTACGAACCATTCATAAACAAAGATATGTGACCAGACACGTTCTGCCGGACTAATAAGAAGTGTATTCTTTCCTCTCATCGAATTTAACAAACATCTTGGCTTATTCAAAGTACACATTTCTTTTATCATATCATGTCAAATGTTTACGTTTCAGCTCTGAGTAATTTCAAATATACGTTCACGCATACATGCCAACCAATAATGATGTTCATTACACTGCTTACGTCGCAATGCATTGTTATAATGGTGTCACTTTATTTGTATTAGGAAGACTATTTCAGCTAAACATGTGGGATTTTCATGGTTATGTTAGATGCATTACTCTCTACCTTCCACATGGATCAGTTTTGTCAAAATCTGTATTTTTGTCTTAGCGTGAATAGTATTTCATACAGATTGATTAGTTTGGTGCTCGTCACACACCTCTTAGGGGGAATGCAATGCAACATCGCAGGACTCCGATTGGTTGATCACCTAGTAGCGCTCAAGGACAAACACCTTCCCATTTGAAACACATAATAGCCGGCTGATTTAATTCCTTGGTATACTATCTCACTCGGTTACAATAGATAGTGGATAGAGAGAGTAATGTGAATGTGCCATTAGTTTTTAGCTTGTGTGGAGAAGATGGAAGTTTTGTGAAGTCTGGGAAGTGAATTTTCGGTACACGGTTGGTTGGTTCGTGGGGCCGAACTAGCGGCGCATTAATATTCCATCAGGAGTGACGAAAACATGTATATAACTGGTCCACCCGTGGGGCGCATTAACGCATTCGCTATAAAATATGTAGTAGGTGCAGTGCTCAGGTCACCCGCAGTAGCAAACTTAACCATTACAGCTGAGACCCCTGCAAATAGCCTCTGGAAACTGCCACGACAACTTTGCGGGTACACTCTCCTTCAGCTAACGTGTGCTCGTAGTGTTTTATTATATTATAGGGAAACACACTATTGCCCAAAATGACAGTTCTACTTTCTTTACGACCTACCTAGGTTATGCAAGAAAAATATAGTTTATTACATCTAAAACTTCTGAATAAATAGGGCACTTTGTATGTATTTCTATGATTAACATCACCCAACCCCAAATAATAATTTAATATGGAAAAAATATTCTCTGCAGGGGAGGTATTGTATTCCATCCAAAAATTCAATACGAAGATTTTACAAGCAATTGGTGTTTTGAGACTACACTGAATTAAAAGAAAGTGTTGATAGAAAAACTTTTGTGTTTGTGTGTCTGAGCACCTAACTCAAAACCGAAAAGTCGATGAAATACCGAATTTGGTATCTACATGCAGCATCTTTAAAAAAAATGCTACAAAAAGAATTTCAAGAAAATTTTACCTCTGGTTACCTTTTACATGGAACTCTTTTGACGTTCTCAAAATGTCTCAACGATTTTGATTACAACGCCGTATCCCGAAAATATTTTCTTGCCAAATGAAATATATATCTTGAATTTTGAATGTGCTCAGAAGTCCTCTTCATTTTGGACGAGTTTTATGCAACTGGTAAACTTTAACACATAGATAAAATTTTACTACATAGTTTCTTTAATTTTCCTATATTTATACTTTGTATCAAATGGGAAGCTTTTAGTCATGTTTCCCCTTCCTGTTTTGACCTCGAAATGTAAAGAGAATTTTATGTAAAAGACATCATATACACCTCCAAGAGAATATGCAATTAAAAATTTCTACAGACGTTTATCTGGATTAACTGAAATAAATATTAGAACAAGCTTTTTTAAGAATACTGATTACTGGTATCAGATAAGAAAGTCATGTGAGTGCAAGCGTTTTCTTTCTACTTTGTGAGAAAGTTAGTAATAATTTTGAATTATATAACATATTGTGATTTTTCTGTTTTTACTGTCATTTCACTCTTCCTCGCGCTCGCGTGGTGGCGTAATGAAACACACACTAAGCAGACTCCTATTCCTCCCGCTTCACTCGTAGTGTCGAACAAAAGACCTCTCTAATCTCTTTTCAGTAGCAACACCCGCATTTATTCGCATAATAAAGAGTAACCAGCACTTCATTTTGCATAAAAAAACTCAGTTGGTGCTCACGAGTGCGTTATGCCATTATATACCTACAAGTGCGGTTAGTTCTTGAATGTTCATGGGAACGTAACGGGACAAACTTTTAAAAAATCAGGCTATCTCTCGATAACGCTTCTGATGTCGCTTTTGGTGAAAGCGCTACTCCGTTTACTCACCTCTTCAACCAGTTTGATGTCATCATTGTTCACATTTTTTAAAAGATATTTGTGTGATGAAGAAAATTTATAGGTATAGTGAATGTTTAGGGGAATGGCATATTAAGTCCTCATCATTTGGAATTACTTTTGTGTAATTGATCTTGCTGGACACAGGGTGTAGACATGCCTAAAAAACACAATTTATATGTGTAAAAAAAATGTTGTGTTCACTATTTCATTTTATTTTTGATAAAGTTTGGGTTTGTACATAATTATACTTTTCTCAAGTGGCAAATCACTTTGTTTTTTATTTTCCATTGCTCGGAGTAAGTATTGCATTCTATCCAAAATTTGGAAACCGATATTTCTACATGATTTTGGAATTGCCTGAATGAAAAAAGAAGCATTTTTGGAAAAAAGGCCTAATTGTGTGTGAGCAGTGCGAAATGTGTAAAATTAAACTGTTTAAGTTTGTATTCCAAGGTTGCTACACGAACATTTTGAAGAGGAAAAGAGTCCTCCACCCCAAATTAGACTTCATCATGGAACATATTTCGTAATGTTTTTAATTTTTTATTTTCACAAAATGGTTCTAGCGAGTTATCATTAAAGCATACACTTTGAGACATAACTTCTCTTTGTAGTATGACTACGTTGTTGGTTTGAAATTTCAAATACCTTTTTCAAGTGGTTTAGTGTATTAACTTTTTATCTCGTAACTCCTACAAAAGGCATGGAATCTCAGAGCGTCATATAGCGACTTGGTTTGTAATTTATCTGTTTACTTTATTGTGTATAGGTTTGATACGAGTTTAGCTCAATTAAAAAAAAAAAAATCAGACAGAAATAAGTTATTCTAAAAATAGCTTGTCGAACAGTGGGTAGAGTAAGCTATGGATTGGAAGGCAAATCAAATGGTACTGCGTTTGCTATTTTGTACATAGGATTATTTTGCAATATCTCACAAATAAATAAAAATCAAAGCTTCTGTACACTTGTGTGTAGAAAGGTAAATGTAAGCCCATCGTTTGGGGGAAATATTGCTCACCAAATTAAGTAAGACAATTTCTTTCTTTGCAAATGTGTGCGAAGTTGTTTTCTCTAGTTTTGCTTTTAATACTTTTTCTGTAACATTTTATGTACTCTGTGGTTGAGTGCTCAGCGTTCTAGCCTCTCAATGCAGAGGTCCCCAATCATTTCTAGGCTAGGGCGGTAGAAGTTTTCTTTAATTACGATTATTCCTTACTGTCCACGGAGTCTGGAAATATGAATGTCTTAGTTATGAAAACAAATACGTCTAGTACACGATATAGTAACACCACCATTGTTAGTAAAATCAGGAAATAGGATGTAGAAAGTGAACAAGGAGGAAAAGATCAATCTGTTTCTTTACTCTTGAACAACTCTTTTTTTCGAACGCTTATTATTTTATTAACTTCATATTAATCGAGATAAAGCTTTGTAGAAATGGTTTTATTACATACTCGTAGGTACAAGGGCAATATGGGAAGACATTAGGCTGAAGCGATGGTCAAATCTTTCAAGAGCCGGTCACTTATATGCTGGGTTTTAAATTTCTTTCTCTTTATATAGCCGAGAGATTTTAAAACAAATTCTGTTTGCGAAAAGTATAGGTATTTCAAAATAAGTATTTCGGAAATTATTAGCTCCACGAACAGTTTGACTCACATTGTGTGTTACAACGGAAACCATATTATTTGTGCAGTAAGATTTTGCTGGATATGCAAAAGTCATTCAGAATGAAGAAGTCTTTAGAGGCTATTCCCAAACAATTAAATATATTTAAATTGTTATGAACATATCTTGAAATTACATGTTTATCGGTCATTAGTGTCGTTTTTGGGAAAATTTTCTTAAAAATACTCGAGTCAGACCTTTCGAACGTACACATCAAATGTGTTTCATAGCCTTTTTGCTTTTGACTTATGCTGTTTAGACATACACCACTTCTAAAATACTCTTTTTGGGTCGAAGGAGTCTCAAAATACGTATTTACTGACATTTTGGTATCTAATTTTTTGTTGGAATACAATACCTCCTCTACTTACTGCTAAGTGTATATTTGAGAAAGTAAAGGTGATGCATTTGTTGGTATAGATCGCTGAAATAAACTTCAAATGCTGCTGTGGGTCTAATTTGATATAAATAACACATTGGCTAGTTTGTTTAAATAGTAGTTAATGAACGTTCATAAAAATATTGCATAATTAGGAAGATAATTCTATTTTCATGAATAATCAAACTTATTGTATAAAGGTACAAAATTTAAAAGATATGCCTCTAGCAGGTTGGCCCACAAATTCTAGCAGTTTTTTAATTAGAATTTTGCATGCAATATAAAATATGAGCATTTTAGGTAATAAGATTGATGGCTTAGATTAAAGCTTCCTTTAACGCAGTTTGTTTTTGTTTGCAGGTATGTAGACCGCTGGCCGCTGGTTTGCTGAGCAGGTATGAAGTTTGCCAAAATCAGCCATGGTGAGCAAGTTCTGTTATCATGTTGGACGAGTTTGTCAGGGACCGATAGGAAGATAAGTAATGTGCCAAGGTGATTGATTACTGCGTCATGTATCAGGCACCGGTGTATAACTTTGTCGTGTGCAGTAAATTATCAGCAAGTGATAACAAAGGGAGTGTAAATTCAATAACCATAGCATCCCCTTGCACACTAACTTGCGTACATACCTTCTGGGAATCGAAGGTTATAAAAATCTTTTTGTCCATTCACTACTCCCTGTGTACAAACTCTTCTGTAGAAATTGTTTTATTCCATATTGCCTTGTAGGTGCATTGGGAATAGGGTATACAGAAGGCTTAAAATATTTTAAGAGCTAGCTTCTGTGTGATGTCTTGGAACTCCATTCTCTTTGCATGATCACGAATTTCTATCTTAAAACTTAAAAAATATTAAGTATTTAAAGTCCAAACTTAGTACAAGGAATATCTCAAACCGGTAACCGCTTATCTTAAAAACCACGGGAAAAAAAGAAGAAAATGTCGCGTAGTAAGGTTTCGTTTATTTCTTACGGTTTACCAGTTATACTTAATTTTGATGTCTTTGATTGGCTAATGTGAAATATGAATCGATTCGTACGGGATAGAAGTGCGTTAGCAATGAGCCCTAGTCCGCCTCGGTAGCGTACATGGTAGCGTGTTTGCCTCACGTTCAAAGGGTCCCGTGTTCGAATCTCGGTAAGGATGAGTTACCTGGCTAAGGTTTTTTCCGTTCGTTTCCGTCATTCTGAGAGACGAATATCGGGTAACTCTTAAACTCTATGGACCCTGGACTATTTGAACATCATTTCATTCATTTCATTCATCGTCCGACATGACTTAACGTTGGAGGACGTAAATTAAAAAAAAAAAAAAAAAAAAAAAAAAAAAAAAAAAAAAAAAAAAAAAAAAAAAAAAAAACAAGGAACTCTACCCCAGCTAGCGAAGGATGCGATCGATTTATATCTAAGCTTGCTAATCAGATACATCAGAATATCTTCCCCACCTGGAGTAAATCATGTGCAGGAAGTTGGCTCCGCTTTACTGCTGTGAACGCCTTAGTGGCTATAAAATGAACTATACTGTAGCGATGGCAGGTGATGTCGACTGTGGAAAGGAAGTTTGCACAGGCCATTAACTCTCCACCACCTTGTTAAGATCTAAATTCCATATTTATCTCAGGTCACGGTTTTCCCAACCGCATAAAAGTGGATCTCTTGAAGATCAGAATTGGAAGAGAGTTTCTAGGAATCATCTACAGTTTACTCTGTTAGTAAGGCGCTAATTTTGCCGCTGTAATACATAACGTATTTTCTTTGTTACTGTTTTTTAAAGTAAAATTATTCGGGGGAAACTTGACTACTTTGCAAATTCTGAGTTATACCTCGTGTGGTCCTAATATTAATCTCTCTCTCTCGCATTAACTTCCTGCGCACACGTTACATTTTAACATATTCAGTTTTGCATGTATGCATACTATTGATATAATATTTACATATTTAAACTTTACTTATTTTATTTAAGTCCTCCAACTGTCATATCGGACGTTGAGTGAAATGGGTGAAATGATGCTCAAATGAGCCCAGGGTCCATGGAGCTTAGAGTTACCCGACATTCGTCTTTCAGGACAAGGGAAACCCCCGGAAAAAACCTTATCCAGGTAACTCACCTTGACCGAGATTCGAACTCGGGACCTCTTGAACGTTTGGCGGACACGCTACCGAAGCGGGCTTTATACTTTATGCTTTGTCATGTTCTGTTCGTTCTTGTTTGTCTCTCTTATTCCATTCTTACTGTCACTTTGATGCATTATTCGTAGAATTATTAACGTTTATCTCAATTAACTTAAGTAGATAAGAAAATAAGCTTTTGCAAGAATACATAATTTAAAGGTTAATAGCCATTTATGTATTTTGTTGTCGAGAAAAAATGAAGACAATACGGCTGTTTTCAAAGTCGCTCTGTGATTGATTTGTAACTTTGCCTTGCATGAAATCCCCCTGCAAATAGAGATTGGCATTTCAGAAATCATATAATATTTTGAAAATTAAAACCAATAACAAAGAATGTCTCGAATATGGTTAACACAACAAAAAGTTATATTTCACACGAATTTTGTGCTATGACCATACATGGGGTAATACTTTGTATATCTCTTGTGTTTTACCAATTATAAAACAGTCGTACAGAATAAAGAGGATTTTTGAGGTCATTTCCATAAAATTCAAAATACAAATGTTATTTGACAAGCAGACATCTTAAACATATGCTGTTGTAATTAAAATTGAGAAAATAAAAGATGAGAACACTTTTCTAAGTGTTGTAATTCTGGGACATTTTGTTTTGGGTGGGATGGGGGCGAAATTTCGTGCCACATCCTTTGAGGAATTTGAACTTAAATAACAAGTTTAGTGTATTTAACAGGCTTTCTGGTATATAATTTTCGGGTTGAGTGTAATTACTCCTCTACTGTAGGCCCTAGAGAAAGTGAGGTCTTCATAAAAACAGTCCGAAGAAGAGTGACTAGTGAAAGTCATATAAGTGTAATACGTCAGATGTGGGAGAGGTTTTTCGTTAAGCTTTAGGTTTAAGAGTAGATGAAGATTTGAAAATATTAAAGTAATTAATGGCGTTGCAACATTTAACTGGTGGAATACATAACCCCTCGTTTGGAATAAATCAGTTTGTTAACAATGTCAACGGAAACGGTGGGAATTGTTTGTATTACAGCGCAGCTGGGCGGGAAAATATTTGGCTTTGTGCGCTTAGCAAGTGTTGCATAAGCGATCGGCAAAGTGATTTTAACACTCGTGTTTTAAAGATTAATACCACAGTGAGTGTTTGTCAGAGAAATTGAAACCATATAACAAAATTACATGTGCTTGTCCCGTAGCTTAGTCCGTAGAGCATCTGCCTGCTAGCGAGAGGTCCCGGGTTGGATTCCGGACTCGGTCGTGGGAAATTATTCCCATCTGTTCATTATGGAAGTATGAATAAGGATATTAATCTGTTGTGTGTGGAATAATCAAATAATCAAATGTCCAAAAAACCCTAATATAGGCATATAACCACTGAATTTAAAGGGGATATATAAAGGAAGCAATAAAAATGACGTTTCTCCGCATTGGCTTTATCACCAGTAGTTGGTGAAATCTCTCTGCCAGCCCGATCTACTGTTTAGATCTCAAATGAGTGTTAGTTGCATTTTTTGGATGGGGGAACGGGAATAAAGGTATTAGGAAAAATAGCAACAAGATATGTGGGTAGGAAGAAGCATGGGGTGTGGGAGGGATGTTGTTCTGCAGTGATTCTTTTTATTGGGACTTTCTGGTGCTATTTTAAATTGGGCTTTACTGAAGAAGGTGGTGTCCGGTACCGCCGAAGCAACCCGAATGTTCGTCGGCGATTACTTAGTTGGGTAAGGTAGCAGCCATGATCCTCTGGACCCTATGACCTGGAAACTGTGGTATTTGTTCTTATAATGCTCAGTGGTGATCGATGTAGGCCTTGTGAGGACTTAACTCTGGTGGGAGCCCCTAGGCCTTCAAGGGCCGGGGAGGGTAGCGGCGAGGCAGGTATTGTGGCGGCGGCGTCCCATGGGTGCGGGAGTCTGCAAGGCAGGAAGTGTGTTGGAGGGGCCCCATGGTCTGGAGCCAGGTATCTCTTGAGGTCATGGATTCTCTGTGAGATGTAGTTCTGGTGTGGGCGGAGCTTCTTGCTTGGTGTCCGCGTTCATTGATGTATCCAACGATATTTTCTAGCTTTGGCCTTGCAGTAGCTTAGTGCCTCTGAGGTGGTGCTGGTATCTTCCTGGGGAGCGCTTTGCGGTTCTTGGGCAGCTTCCCTCACTTCATCCAGTCTGAAGAAGGGCTTCTTCCCAAGTTGCTACCTGCGCTGTCAGCTTCTCAATCGTTGCCTGCATGGTTTGGAGTGCGGTTGTGACGGTTTGTTAATCTGAGAAACATAAATTTTATACAGAGTATTTGTTTCAAAATAGCGATTTTCTTTTCTCCGGTCATTTGTTTTGTATGGACTTCCTGCAAACGCAGCACTTGTTACTGCGGGCGCCCCTAGCGGAAAACTTGAGGAATAAGACCGAGTAGTCTGCTGTATTCCAGTGCATGGCTTGAGTATGGCGTGGGCACTGTAAACCTAATTTACGTTGGCTTTCGTAACATAGAGTAGGCCCAGTCGTATTTCAGTTCGTTCACTTTTAAGAAAGGCATAGATTTTCAAAAAAGTAACCACGTATTTGAAGTTTAGGAAATATTGGGAAAAGAAATCCGGCAAGTGTTAAAGGGAAACTAGATGTTTAAAATCAAAGAAAGTTAAGAAAATGTGTGCATAAAAATTATGCAATATTTAATAAAAGTGCCATCAAACTTATCACGAATGGAAAGAACAGACCTATCATTGACTAATGCAACTCTAAAAAGCTTCATTTATACGTACAATGTGTTTAGTGTTAGGTCATGTTAGGTCAGACCTAGTTCATACCTGAATACATATGTACATATACAAGTGTTGTCAAACAAATGCACTGAGCCTTTATGTTTGTTTGTGGTACATGCTTAAAGTGTATCCACACATGTCAGTCTGTGTGTGAAATAACTGCAGGCATTGACACTCCATACATGTTACACGTCTCGACTTTGTGGATGCCCAAGTTGAACCAGCGTGGTGGAGAGTATATTGGAAATATTTTATAGCCTCTGAATTAAATGATGGTGCTTTCAAAAATTTGGTCAGAGCTAACTCAAATGACAGCTCTCGCCAATGAGCGATGTATCAATCATATTACGTTGTTGTAAGTAAATACAGTACACTCTCATTAATTCGAAATCGGATAAACTGGAAAGTCCCGTTAACCCGCTCTAGCTGTTCGGTCAGTGCCGAATTACATGGAAAAGCCTACCGCTTAAACCCAATTTGGAATAATTTACAACATTGTTGGCATTTCATCGATGAAATGGTGACTGCAAGCACGAGAATGTTTCACAGAAGTCCGTCATTTGCCGTGAGTAGTGTCCTTCTTCAATACCGTGATCCAAATTTTCCGTCTAGATGCGCGCAGTTTTTCATTTGGAAAATAGAAAAACTTAGCTTCAGGAGAACTGTCATATGTGAAATAACAGCCAACGACAGAACAATTACAGTTGTCCTTCCTAGAGCCTGAAGCTCTAAATTCAGATATCTTTACTAATCACGCTGCTTTAAGCATAACTCCCTCTCCTCTTTGTACAATTACCCGCTAGAGCGTAGCACCAGCAGTTCGCGTGCTCTCTACAGTGACAGATAAAACCACCAACAGAAAAACCATTTGTTCTTCTGCTACGAAGATCACAAGTTTTTGCGTAATGACGTCACACAAGGGATGTGTCGCGCGCCAAACAGGTGAGTTCGTGATGCAGCTTATCAAATACTGCATTACAAACTTTTTTAATTTATAAAAACGCTTGGAGATGGAGCATAGACTACTTATTTTCTCTGCTATGTACGTATATTAATTAGAGGAAATGTGTCTCTGGACCATGCAAAGAGAACGGAAACGCAAAGCTTTCACATAATGACCAAATCTTAAAGGATTTGAATAACGCTTAAGGCTACTGCATTCTCTTGCTCCCATTATACTCACTAGGGAATATGCAATAAAGTAATTTCTGCTAGTGTATATCTCGATTATGAGGAAGCAGATAGAAGAATAAGCTTTGTAAGAATAATTTGGGAGGGCCACGAACCCGGCTCTCACCAAGGCGGCCCGTGTTCGATCTCAGGCACAGCAAAGTGAAATTTGTGGTGGAAATATGGTGCTGGGCGGGTTTTCTCCGGGTCCTCCGGTTTCCCCAGCCAGCTCCCCTAGGGGAGGGGGATTCGTCCCTTCAGCTGCTGTAATGCGAGCGCTGCGGACCCTTAGCACTCGTGGTACCTCTGACGCTACCAGAGGAACCTCGGGCCGAACATTCGAGCCCCTCCCTGATTGGAAGTGTTCGGATTGGGTTGGACTCGAGGGGACAGTGGTTCCCGCCAGCATTCCACCAGTTGCCCCAACTTTCCTTTCATCTCGCCCTCATTCTGTCACTCAGGCATATCAGGCATCGGCCTAATCATCCATCCTGGATTCTCTCTCTCTCTCTCTCTCTCTCTCTCTCTCTCTCTCTCTCTCTCTCTCTCTCTCTCTCTCTCTCTCTCTCTCTTCCTGATCCAGATATCCCGTTCCTCAACCCATCACCTACAGGCATAAGTTTTACAAGGAACAAGAACACCCTGATACCACGTAGTGGGCAGTTAAAGTAGAAGAAGAAGACCTTGTTCAAGAGTTAGTAGAGAAAGCCATGCACCTCATTGAGTAGACATCCTAATCAGACCTAGGTGGATGGTGTATGAGAACTGTTTCATGCAGCTTTGTTCTCTGTATTGTTTCGTGCACGAATCATCTCTCATTGCTGAAATACAAAGTAATTATTTAACATGATCATTCTTCGTAATATAATCGAAGAGAATAGTCAAATTTACAATTTCATAACGGTATAAAATATATATATATATATATATATATATATATATATATATAGCGTTAATGCTTTTAAAATGCGTGTAAATTGTTACAATAAAACAATGGGAGCATTCTTCGGTTTACATCTGCCTCTCAGTTTGATGAACGTAGGTATAACCGCACATATCTTCGGACCTTGCATTGCACAGGACTTGTTTGTTATATCAATTAGCCAATTGAGGCAGATGGGCAGGAAAGTGAGTTTATATATATATATATATATATATATATATATATATATAGCGTTAATGCTTTTAAAATGCGTGTAAATTGTTACAATAAAACAATGGGAGCATTCTTCGGTTTACATCTGCCTCTCAGTTTGATGAACGTAGGTATAACCGCACATATCTTCGGACCTTGCATTGCACAGGACTTGTTTGTTATATCAATTAGCCAATTGAGGCAGATGGGCAGGAAAGTGAGTTTGAAGCGATACACGTCAGCGGGAGAAGCTTTATAAACCATAAGGTAAAGCTTTGAGGCGTTTATTCTTTTTTCAGGGTTGATCAGAAAAATGTATAGGAATGGGGGGACTCAAAAATGAGATAAGCAAATGTGTATCAAGGCACCCAAATGTTATTTCTACTATGTCGAGTACAATTATTCGTTTACTTGGGGAGTAGCTTCTAGCATTTATGTCTCCAACAATGGCAGTTGCACAGTGACAGAGACTCTTCGATGTAAAGTCACGTGTTTTGTAAACACTCAGAGGTATTTTGTTTCCGAGTGTGCTTGTGTGACCATGGTTTGTCATAAATAGTGAAAATTATTAATTGCGAGCTAAAAATCGACTCCCTGGGCGGGCACTTTCGGAATACGCTATATATATGACGACGAAGCATGGGCAGGCTGAGGTTAAGTCCGAGAGGTGAATGTACCCGCTTATTGGACGGCACTGGGTTTGTAGGTTGACGGATGTGAATGAGATGTTGCTGTTGTATTGGTCTACCCCGGAGTCGAAACTCCCCCTCTGAAACCAGGGAGCCACCGAAACAGCTCCATGGGGGTTTCCATAGGGCAATACCTAGGGTATAAAAGCTTCCCCTTACGAGTGGAAATGGCTACGTCACTCACGCGCGTCAACCTATCCGTGAAGACTACCGATAAGCCAGCACACCAGCTACTAGCTATCCAGGCTAGTATCGGAGATTCTACTTTATATATATTTCTTTTCCTTATGTTTACCGTTTATTGTTTCCGTGTGTTTACTGCTTGCCTTACCTACTGTATATTTACACTATACACATAAACGCCTATGCCTAAGGTGGGACTCGAAGCCGCGACCCTCCACGTGGCGGACGCTAGAGTTAAACATACTAACGACCACGGATACGAGGACCAGCCCTTAAGCGTCTCTCAACCCCACCTGGTTGGCTATGCCAGCCTGATGGGTGACGGGAACCACTGTCTCGTCGAGACCAACCCAATCCGAACAGTTTCCCTACGAGAGGGGTACACATTTTCAGCTCGGCGTACTTCTAGTATCTTCAGAATTGCACGAGTGATATGGGTCCCCAGTGCTCGCACCACAGGAGCTGAAGGGGTCGGACATGAGATAGAGATAGGCAAACAAATTTCCCTCAATGGTTTCTGCCACGAAGAGTCCTTCAGCCCTGCTAATGCACTTTTGTATTAGAGGTATATTTTGGAGCACAGACGTAAGTACTAATGATGTCACTCCGTTACTGGGTGTACCTGCATGCCATGTTCTGCGCCGTGGCGTAGTGGGCTAGAGCGTTGTGCTTTGGTTCCCTGCTATGGAATGCGCTCGGGTTCGGTCTCACCCTTGGGGGTTGCGGATTTTAAGTCCCAGGTGTAGGACCGGTGCCCACTCAGCACTGTGAGGAAATAGAGCAGCGGCGATAGGTAGCGATTCCTGATCAAGAAAGCCAACCTTCTGACTGGGGGTACCGTGATGCTGACCACATCTCCTCCCCGTATCGGTTGAATGATCGCCCACCTTTGCGTTGCGTGTGTGGCCGTGAGGCTGGCAGTCGGGTTGGCCGGCTCTGGCCTGCTGTTACCCATGGATTATTTTATTACTTTTACCTGCATGCCATGCGGTGAACCCGGCGTTGCTTTAAGAGCCGTTGTCTGGGGTATAATTCTCGAGAGATCGAATGAGGGCGCTACGATAATGTGGCAAACTTTCGTCCTCCACGTGAAATAGCCTCACGGTGAAAAACTACCTGTTATGGAGTAATTAATAGTAATTCTGTGACGCCTGGTTGCGATTATATGGCGCATTAAAATCTAAATATATGGAAAGTGAAATCATCTCATGCTTGCGACCAAACCTACCGACCATTTGTAATACTGTCTTACGATGACTTTAACACCACGCAGGAAGTCCTGCAGTAAATACATTAAAATATACACAAGGTTACGTGGATGAAAACAATGACTGTTACAATCGCCGAAGTAGAGCAGGTAATAATGGAAGCAATAAAGGAAGTGAAGTCAGCAACTGGGCGGCTGTCATTCAAATAGTGGGTAGGTGACCTATCTAAAACGATGGCAGAAAGAAACAGTTTGGCAAGTGCATAGATAAAATTATAACGTTATCAAATGTTCGTCTCTTGGAGACACACCGTTATCGCCGTGAACGTAAGCAATTTAATTACTGTAGTATAATTTAATTATTTTAATTTGAAAAAGATTGATACCGTCTCCTTTTAATTCACTGTATTTAAAAAGATATTACACCGAGTGGGATTTCTCAGGCGGTTTCGTCTGTTGCCCGCGTTCGGGAGGTCCGGGTTCGCTTCCCGTGGCCAGCCTACCTAACACGTTCGTTTATTTCGGGGTTTTCCTGGGTCGCCAGGTGAATTACATCTCTTGAATTTCCGGTCCCTCCATTATCATTTCACATCATCTCTCTCTGGTGTTCTCTTTCAGGGTAGTAGTGTCGGCGGGGGTCTTGGCGCTGCATGGCAGAATGATATGCTCCTGATAAAACACCTCCGGTAGGAACGTCTCCATACGGACCTAGTGGGCCGTTTCAGGACCACAGTGGGTGGCATATCGGTTGTACTGGCCTGCCGGGGAGTTTCCAACTGGTCAATAGTGGAAAAATTAAATGAAATGTGTTTAACGCCCGCTTTTACTACATACGGCACCGCAGGCGATGACACTGATGATACATAAGATGAAGATGGACCACCGGTGGAATGAGATGGCGGGGGAAACCGGAGATCCCGGATAAAACCCGCCCCAGCGCCGTGTTGTCCACTACAAATCTCACTTTGCGGTCGCCTGGGATCGAACCCGGGCCGCCTTGGTGAGAGCCAAGCGGTCTAACCACTGAGCCACGACGCGGCCTCAATAGTGGGAACCCCGCCCTCTGCACTGTCTTGACGCCTTGAGTCGGCCGGCCTCTGTCTCCTCTCGCCTCATCCTTCCTCCCGGGTTGCTCCACGTGGGGTATAGGTACAATAGATCAAGTCTGGTCGACATACCCAGTCCCTTCTTAAGATCCTATCGCATCCGAAAATGTAATTGGAACTAAATTGATCACTGATACAGATTAGGAGAGTTGGTTATTTTCTAGATGTTTCCTACACTGCATTAATTAGGGGTGGCAAAGTTCTATATTTTAAGTGCAACATGTAAAACTAAAATGCGATATAGTAGCTTCTTTATAACTGAACAAGCTGCTATTTAATTTATGATCCTAGCTCTAATCATATTCGAGCTATAAATGTTTACTATTCGGCGTGATGCCGAAAGAGCTGACTGTTGCTTTAATACAACGTGGCAACGCAGCTTCTCCCGCTTCGGTGAACTGTCAGGATTTCCAGGTTGTTTAAATGTCATTGTATAGCAAGTCCACATAAGTAACGTTATAGTCTTTAACTTTTATAACTGTTGCAAATTAAAATGCAATCTCTTATGTCATTTAACAGGTTGTTGATTCATCCTCTGATAGCCTCCGTCTATAAATAAGGCTGACATGGGTTAAAAAGGCGTTCACAACAATAAAGCAAAACCAGCTGTCACGACATTTACTCCACGTGGGGAATATATTCTTAAGTCTCTGATTGACTAGCGTTGGATATGAATCGATCGACGAGTTATATTCGCCCACTATTATCTGTTTTAAATGGGATGTTTGTCCTTGAGCGCTGCTAGGTGAGCAACCTATCGAAGTCCTGCGGTGTTGTCGTATTGCATTCCCCCTAAGTTGTGTGACGAGCGCTAACCTAATCAATCTCTAAAAATACTATTCGCGTTAAGACAAAAATTAATATTTTGCAAAAACTGATACATAGGAAAGGTAGAGAGTAATGTATTTAACATAACAGGTGAAAACCCCAAATTTTTAGTTCATTTAGTTTTCCTAATACACATAAATAAAATACTATTATATTAATTTATAAGAATGCATCGTTACGTAAGAACTGTAATGAATATCATTATTGGTTGGCATGTATAGCGTGTACGTATATTTGCAATTACTCAGAACTGAAATGTAAACTTTTGACATGACGTGATAAAAGAATTACTTTGAATAAGCCAGGGTGTTTGTTAAATTCGAGTGAGAGGAAACAATGCACTTCCTGCTGACCTTGCAGAACGTGTCTGGTCATATGATATCTTTGTTTATCAATGGTTCGTAATTTCTCTGTTTGCTAGAGTTCAAAGCAGTAATATGTAGTTGTTCTTCAATTTAAAAACCAGGGAAAGTGTATCAGCTGGATCAGCTTGCAGTTCAAATGAGACACGATCCACCTTTCCCCTTACCACAGCCAGGACAATCCAGTTGAAATAATGTGGGCTCAAATTATGTTTCAAACAGAAATAATATTTTTAAACTGACTGAATTTGAACGACTTATTCACGAAGAATTTGACAAAGAAGACAACAAGGCCGGGAAAACTGCGTGAGACATCAGATATACTACAAGAAGACGACTTTTGGAAAGAAATAGCACGTAATGAAATTTTGGAACCTATCATCATAAATTAGCAGTACTCAGACGATGAAGACAATGACAATGACGGATTATTTCTTAACGTAAGTAACATTCACAGCTATACGGATGCACCGCTGTCATTTTCATTGGATTAGAAAAATAGGTAATTCATAAACTATAATTAGTTTTAAATTATATATTTAAAACATGTACGTAATATACGAATATCCATTTTGTAATTGTGATTTCAACAACTGCATTATTATAAAACTTTGAAAAATTCAGTTTGCGTTCCCTCACGTTTAGCGACAAGAAGAATCGCGAGTGTGCGAGAGAGAGGGAAATATAACGAGTGGGGATAGCGAGCTGGCAACGCTGAAGGCTCTAACGCATCTGATTCGCTACGGGCGAGAACTCTTCGCATTTGAAATACATAATAGTTTTACATATATTCTTATTTTTATATCTGCTTCATGCTAATTGAAATAAAGCTTGTTAATCACACATTTCGTGCAGGTACAAGGGGAGTACAGGAAACCGAATCGTAGTCACATGTTTAAAACGTGTCGCTATAGATACACTTCTGAAATTCCATAGCATTAATATGACATACGCCTTCTGAAGAGTGACAAGAGTTTAAAAAATGCAACTAATAATAGCGAATATTTCGGAAATAGCTAATGTCACGAAAACATTTGTTGGAAATATAGTGTACACTTTAAAGGGGGTGTAAGTTTGTATTCTATAATATGTTTTTGTTATTTAGTTCGCCAGCTGTAGAAATTTTCGTATAAATGAAGATAACTCCACAGAAATTTCAACATCAACACTTAATTTGTCCACGTAAATATATTAAAATATACAATGTTTTACGTACCATTCACGTGGAAACAGTAACATTAACCCGAGGACTTGAAGTTAATGATATGAACATGAAATTCGCTTTGCCATTCAGAGTGATAGTGTGACGTAAACATCACAATAAAACACTAACCACCTTATTAATCTAATTAAGCATGGTTAAAAATAATATTAGTTGGATGTTTTAATTAAATTTGTTCTACACTGTTAATTTCATGAACCTATTCTTTTTCGAAACCTTCAGAATAATTTAGCACCTAAAACTATTCATATTCTAGTAGGGAAAGTACTGTTCTATGAAAATTGATGCTAATAATAATAATAATAATAATAATAATAATAATAATAATAATAATAATAATAATAATAATAATAATAATAGATTATTATATTATGAATGAATTCCTGTATTTCCTTTAAGGGGAACATGAATGATCAGCCCAACACCGGAAGTGAAAGTACGAGAGGGATTAGGTGATAAGATAGATGATGGAGCAATCGGTGGAATGCTGGCGGGGGAAATCGGAGGAACCGGAGAAAAGCCGCCCCAGTGTCATGTTGTCCATCACAAATCTCACTTTGCGGTCGCCTGGGATCGAACCCGGGCCGCCTTGGTGTGAGCCGAGTGGTCTAACCACTCAGCCATGGCGTGGCCATATTATACTATGGTTTTACTAAATATAAAAAAGCAAAATATTTTATAGTCTACCCAAACTAAAGTTTTTCACAAAGTCGAAGGATACCTTAGTAAAGAATATAAACAACTCATGCCTACCTTCACATTTCAGTTCATTTGCAATTTGCATCCGAATATTTTCTTTCAGTAAATTTTCTTTACAGGATTTATGCCTTTTGTTATAAAGATAACGATGATATTGAAATAAAATAATCAATTTCTCGTCAAATGACTCTATATCTCTTCTGCTCCTTTGCGGTGCGATAGTATTCTCTCTCTCTCTCTGCCTGTCTGTCTTTCGTTTAATCGCCAAACGCGCACATGAAAGCTTGGAATTTGCAAGGTTTGGCGTTAGCATCTGGTGACAGTGTTCTGTTCACATTAACGAAAATCATTGTGAATGGCCATATTTATTAGCCAAGCAACAAGCATGGGAAATGAAAATGAAATGTGTAGTGTTTAACGCCCGCTTTTACTGCATACGGCACCGCAGGCGATAACAAGCATGGGAGCATTAATCTAAATCGACATAACCATTTTTTTTAAACTTAGGATATAATTTCAGTTTAAAATAGTTCGTAATGTGAAAGATTTTTTTAATATCTTATGTCAAATCCTTGGAGGATATTTGATTTAAATACGAAGGCTGGTATATTGACCCTTTCGTTTTGAGTTCTCAGCTGACATACACATACAGTGGCCGACAAAAGTATTCGAACGTGAACTTATTTATTATATTATTTTAAAGCTACGCAGAGTAAGCATACGTAAATGCAACTGGTACAAAATAAACTTGAGTCTTCCATCAAACATATAAACTCATAAATAGCACTGGACATAAGTATTCGAACAGAGAACAGCTAGTATTTAGTTATCATCCTCTTTCTTTGAATTACTGCTGATAATCGTTTGGGCATTGCCTATATGTGTTTAGTGACTGCAGAGTCCATATTTCTCCACTCTGAAGAAGTTCTTTCAGATGTTCCTTGCTTCTGATGTGATGCTTCCTCACACGCTCCTCAAGTTCCTTCCAGATGTTTTCTATAGGATTTAAATCTGGAGATTGGGGCGGTGTCTTCAAAGTGTGAGGAGTGTTGTACACGATCTAAAGCATTAGAATTTCAGCAGTATGCTTCGGAACAGTGTCCTCCTGGAAGTAATAATCATGCCCTGATCCCAGCTTCTCTGCAGTCGTTTTAATATAGTTTTCAAGAATCCTCTTGTATTCAAATATGTTCATGATCCCATCTATGAACACCAGTTTCCCAAAGCAAGACAGCCCCATACCATCATACTACTGCCACCATGTTTCACTGTAGCTACTTTGTTCTTAGGTTACCATTCTGTATTTGGCAGTCTCCACACTTTAAGACGTCCATCACTCTTGTATAAGCTGAATTTGCTCTCGTTCGACCAGAGAACCTTGTCCCAGAATTTTGTAGGTTTCACCACATACTGTTTAGCAAATTCTATACGCTTTGTCTTATTCACCTTATTAACACATGGTTTCTTCCTAAGAACGCGGGCACTGTACCCAGTAATATTTAAAGCCCTTTCAACTGTTCTGGTGTGAACCACAGTGCCAGAATATTGCTCAAGGTATCCTCTAATCTCAGATGCAGTGACTCTCAGATTCTGCTTTACCATTTTTATTATTTGCCTTCTGTCTGGTGGTGGGTTTAGAAGGAGCGCTACTTCTAGGCTTATTTACAACAGTATTTGTCTGTTTGAAGCGTTGAATAATGCAGAACACTGCAGTTTTGCTTCTGTTAATGGTTTTGGAAATTTCAGAGAGAGATTTATTTTGTTTGTACATATTTATCACCATATTCCTCTCTGCCACCGTTTTCTTCTTACCTTTACGTCCCATATTACCTGTGTGTTCACAATTGGCTGAATAACTTTGAGCACACTGTCTCGAGGCATAGCATAAAGCACAGCTGCTATGTGGTAGGGGCGTGTAGGGAACGTCCAACCACCTTTCTCTCTGTTCGACTGGGTATGTTCGAATACATATGTCCTCCAATAAGTGGGACAGTAGAGTAAATACAGTACAGATTGTGTAATAAATACATGCAAAGTGATATTTTAAATATAGTTTCCGAGACACAAAAGGTTAATGTTTACATATTTAACAATTCAACGCTGCCAAATGAATATTACAGTATTTATACTACGTGCAATGTTGCATCTTATATTATTCGAATACTTCTGTCGGTCTCTGTATACATACAGCGGAGCTTTTTTGAACTATAATTGTGTATGTTCATTAATTCATGGACGTCAGAACGTATACTTAGATAAGATTTGTAAATAGAATACAATACTTCCTTTTCTTATAGGTAAGGTATAGAAAATGTAGAATTCAGATAAATGACCCTCAATATGGAGTAATATGTTAAGGCTAAAAACACGGAGAGGGAGGGAAGGATAGAGATAAGAGCACATTGAATGGCCCAAATATAGCAATGCTACCAGACAACTGCATGCCCTATATCGGAAATAGTCTGGCCCTGCTGCCACCGCATGCAAGGCCACCATGAAACTCTTATTAGAAGTCATTTTCTCCGCACCACATAAAACATACGGACGTATTGAGCTAGAAGGTCGTTGAAGGACAGGGCTTGAATTATTTCGACCCTGGTTGAAGATACAAGTCGGAAATTGGTATTCATGGAACTGCGTGACAACATTTATGTGTCATTAGTTTCCCCCTTTCCCAGTAGAGGAGCTGATGGAAGCGGTGCATGAATTATCTCGACCGTGATCTGTGAGACCGCAGTGCATGATTTGTAACTTCCAGGAAAAAATGTGACGGCGGCATTAAAACTCTCTCTACATATGTTCCACCACGGACGCTAATTGTTTGTTGTCAGTATCTGTGAGCAGTGTATCAAAACAGACGATGTGAAAGAGGAGGTAAAAGGGAAAAGAGAATAATAACAATGTTTATGGTTGAAACGACAATTTTTAGAAGACGGACATCAAGAATAAACATTTAAAAACATATTAAAGACAAAAGGCGAAAATTGAAGAAGAAACATAAGGGGTTAGGAGATCCATGTTAAACCAAGAGGTAACTAGAAATAGGATAACATAACAAAAATGGAAAGGAAACAAAAGGCCTGATTTATTACATTCTCACAGCTTTTTGTATTGACTATCGTTTACACTTATATGGCTATCACAAACTATTCTTACGGATTCTCAATCTCATATTAGTCAAGAGAGAAACAATTGAGTAGCGACAACATTTTATGGAAATGATGATTGAAAAATTTAAACCAATAGCAAAGGACATCTCTGGATGGAGAAAGTGATTTGAAACAAATTTGTACTGATACAGTTCCGGTTAAACTTCCGGTTAAACCGTTGTACAAAACTACCTATGAAAATGATTTGATGGGTTATTCTCAGAAAATTTAAGATGTGTGTTTCATTTGTTTTGTAAATATCTTAAATGTGTGATTTTTTTTTTTCCAAAATAGTTTTTGTTTTTTAGAATATAGAAGATATTGAAATGTTTTCCTATATAAATGTCAGTTTGTGATGAACCTTTTTAAAAGCCATTGTATCACATCTTAGAAAGGTACTGAATTAAACTTTCAGATTTCTAGTGACTATCGGACATTCGTTTTTGTATTATCTTGTTGACGCACACATATGTATACGGGCATTTGTTTAAAAAATGCTATTTTTGGATTTAGGGATAAAATCTCGTCTTTAGTATTGCGTTTTTTAGTAGAATGGCATAGTTCCTCTACGTACTAGGCACATAGTAGAGAAAATAAAGGATAGTAGATAGATATAATTACTACACAACATAATTTGAAAGTTATTAATTGCGCTATCTAACAGATTGAAATTGGCTGCATATCAGATTCCTAAATGAGTGGACTTGTATAATTTGAAGGTAGTAAATTTAGTGACGTAATTAATCCTCTAGCACGTCACATTGTTAGATACAGAGCACTACTACACATATAGTAGTAAAAAAATATTGTCACACAATTAGACAGGCAAACATAACATTCTAGCTTGATTTGGTAATGCGTGTGTGAGCATGTACCAGTCGAGTGTTGTAATTTGATGGGATGATACATATATCGTATAACGTTTTATCTGCTTTGATAAAAAATATTTATACTTAAAATTTGTACAATGGCTGTATACATTGATTTTCTAGTCGATAGTTGGACGTAGAGGGAGGGCCATGTACGAAACCAGGTCATTAGTGTAGGCATACAACTGCGGTAAATAGCGGAACATAAATAGCATGAAATTAATTTTAACTTTACCACACTGAGTGCAGTAAAGTAGGCCATCACAATAATTGTTTTGATATTGTAATGTACCACTTTACACAATCAAAGTAGATAAAATAAGTTGATGCTTTTTCTTTCGGAGAAGAAGCTAGCGATAACACTCCATTATCGATCGATAAACAGTATTTCACGTGTTCATCGGGCTCGTGAAATAAAGGTACGAATGTAAAAAGCTAATTTTTACTGACATTCTGCAACCATTGTTCTTATAGTTTCCGACAGATTACTCGCAATGTAAAGATAGTTCTCCTTTCTATTGTCCAAGAAGCAATGCACATTGTACGTTTTGAAGGTAGACCAAGCAGCTAACTCTAAAATCTGTAATTATTTTAACAAACTTTGGTTCTATAATTTCTTTATCTGTTGTGCAACAAATATTTCTTCTTTGAGTTTGCTTCACTGACTATGGGAAATACTACTTTGAGATGTTTGAAGGCATGACCGTCTTTGCGAATTTCATCAAACTCAATAGGAAGCGGTGATGGAGTTCCTTTACCGGTTTAACCAATGGAGCATACTACACATTTGTCTTTTTTCGCTTATGTTGACTTACCCACCGGCCAGTTTTTGAGTGCTCGGGTGTTCCATAGGCAAACAAATAGCAGTAAACACACCTAATAAGTCGGCAATTACTGTGACACTTACGTGGCATGATATCTGCCATTTATGGTCTTGATTACCTTGAACAGGGAAGCCAAAATTTCATTTGTTTCTTTCATGCCCTTACCTTAAGTCACAGACACTGGTGGAAAGTTGACCGTTGTACAATAACACTGCTTTTACGCTGATTTTAGGCTTGAACGAATCAGTAAATTGTCGCCATTCCTTTGGATTATGATGAACACATACACATACTTATTGGTTTTTGTGTTTTAAAATATGCATCAAAACGCTACATCTTGACCTAGAAGTTTGTGCTAGAAGGTTCCATTACTATAATCGTAACTCCTAACGGTTCAGAATGCTTTAAATCGTGCAGCAAATTGTCCAGTTCCTCCTAAGCTATGAGATGTGATCCGTCAAGAGACACGTGTGAACTCCTCTGTGGGACCTGCATCTTCAAGTTCACACTTAAATGCCTGATACAGGGGACGCCACCAGTGCTGTCAGTTATTTTGGTACGTTTCTCTCTGTGAAATGTGAAAATATCACTATTACGTCTGAAGTAACAAGATTTTTGTCATGAAGGATGAATTCACTGCTGGCAGACTAGCTGAGTGAGCACCGTCGGTCCTTTAGGGGGGTGGGGGGAGGCAAACAGTAGTGCCATTTAATAACAATTTCCAGGATGTCTTTCCTGTAGACATGTGTAGACAGCATAGGTGTAACATATTTCATCTTAAAGAGGAAAATTTAGGAAAACAATAACAATACGCCGAAATTCAACATTATTTAAAAACCTGACTGATACAGCAATTTTAAAAAGGAAATTTGGTGTCTACCTCCAAAATTATATAAGGAATCGTGAATCCCATGCTAGATACAAAATGGCTTATCAGTACAACTGTAGTACAGCAACAGCTGGTGTTCTGTACAGGAAGCGAACTTGATGAAACCAAGTGTGTTGCCTAAGAGCTATTTGAACTGTATTTTTGCCCTTGCTAGTGTCAATATACTTAATGTAGGAATAGTGTAGGTGTTTATTATCCTGTCACTGCGGTGTGTTTTACGTTCTCCAGGTAATAGAGAACTGTCTGTTATTGATTTGTGACGATCCTATATGTGTGGGAGTCGCTCCAGTAACGAGAAAACTTCCACTGTGGCGAAGTTCCCCAAACTTAATGAGGACTGGAACCAGCAGTAACGAAGTAGAGAAAGCACTTCAGAAGAACATATCCTTCGGAAAAATCAATCACTTGAGGACATTCAAGCTACCGGTCAGCACTGTCAAGTGATTTTTATGTCGAAACTTCATGTGAAATGAGATCCTTCGAGAAAACAGCGTTTTGTGAAATTGTGTGTGTGTGAGAGAAGGGGAGAGAGAGCAACTACAAATAGGAAGTAAAAGCGCAGAAACTTCAACCGAACGAAATGGGTCCGCTGTAAGGTGTGTGGCTGGCATTCCGGAGGTTCCGGGTTCGACTTCCGTTGAACTGACTTTTTATTTTTTATTTTTCCTGAATTACTAAAGGAATGCTGGGATACCTTTCCTCATGCCAAGAATTTCCTGTCATTTTGTTCAGCGTTGTAGGTCCAGACAATGGCGCTTGAAGGGTTACAACAGAACCATGGAATTGACGCTCTGGAAAGATTATTTCCCTGACGTTTGGCAGGACTGATAATATCCGCTTTTTGGGAGCGTCTCGATTGCCATCGGGGCCCCGGGGCTGCAAATTACTTGGTAGAGATAACCGGCGTCAGTATGGGCACATCCACATTCTTGCCAGTGCATATTATCGTCCGGAGCTGGCTGCCCTTTTTGTCTGCTCTTCATCCCTTCCTCCCATGGGTCATTTGGAGCCAGAGTGGTCCACTATGGCCTAAAATGGAGGAACATTGCCCTCCATAGGGAAGTTGAGGATTAAGGAGAGATAATTGGACGTAGGAATACTGTCACCGAACCTAACACTTCACTTCATCTCACTCGTAGAACTAGCACTTTGTCACATTAAGAAAAACTCGCTCCCTTTCACATGCTTATATAGCACAAGTGCGAGAGTTTCTAGAATGTTCACGGGAAATCAACTCCTTATCTCTCCAACTGTTCAGTAGTTTGGTGTCAACCACTTGATCAGCTCTGGTTCAGGTACTTAAATGTATGTCAATTAATTTTTTTCGTAACATTGGTTATTTCCGAAACACTTTGTTCCACAACTTGAACATCTGAAAATCAGCGTTTTCCTTTCTTTTTACACAAGCATCCTGGCTGAACAAAAACCTGTTTGTGATATAAAGAGCTTGTTGTTTCGGTATGCTGCATGTAACTTAAATCTCTGTTCTTAAATTAGAATAACTTCAACAGAAAACGCTTTTGTTTAGGTGAAGTGAGAATTGTAAATGAACTTAATGAGAGAAAATGGTTAGGAAAAGTCATGTGATGGTTATAAATCAGAATTATTTTTGATCTTTTATTTTCATGGTTAGTACTTATCTCCCTATTAATATTAGCATTTCATTTTTAGCATCAGGTAGACAAATAAACCAAATGAAAGGAAATAAATTGAAGGATTTTTAAGGAATTCAGACTGAAACTCAAGCAAAATAAAAGGCATTATGCATATGGCGATAGGTACGCAAGGTAAAAATTCAGCAGCAGAAACATTGGCAAAAGTTGTGGAAATATTAAAACATTAACTACAGAGGGGTGAAAATGTAAACGGGAAGTCTTCGTTATTCACGCTGATGCTCTTTTTAGGATGTTAAGTGTACTTGAGCTCGCGAAGGAAAACTTTAGATAGCAGCGGGAGGGGGGGGGGGGTTATTGGCAGGAAGTGGTGACTGTGTAAGCGTTGATCATTATGGAAGTCCAAGGATCATGAGGTCTTTTAAATTTTATAACCATCCTCCCATTCTGAAGTTTTTAGGGGGAGGTTAGAAGTAAGAATGCGGTGCTTATGCTGAAGTCTTTACGCACGCTCGCAGCGCCTAGGCCTTTAGACACGTGGCAAGATTTGTGTTAGGCCCAAGAGAATTTACGTGTTCTGTGTTGCAGTAGAGTTGTGAACGAGACCGAATTCTTAGCTTAGACCTGCCCTATTATAAGTTTTGTTTTGAATAAAATTATCTTGCAGGTATTGTCCATAATGATGGTGATGATGATGATAATAATAACTAGCATAATCATTTTAATTGGAAGATACTATATATGACTATTACTATTGTGTGTTAATTTCTATGCTTTATGTAAAATGACTTAGTCAATTGTATCTTATACTTAGATGCTCATAAATAAATAATTTATAATTTATTTATTTATTTCAAGGAGCAAGAAGGCTCCGCAGTAACGTGTGAGGCTCTGTCTGTGGGTCCTGTATTCGTTTCCTGCGGACCGTCCATTTTAGCCTTGGGGTTTTCGTGGCATTCCTTAGTTGGTAGGCGAATGCTGGGGTGGTTTTTCATCTTCCACAATTTTCTTTACATCATTCCCTTTTCATTCCGTTTCCTCACACATTCTGGCGTGCTTCTTTATTTCGTGGTGCATGGTAATGCTGGACAGTTTAGTGCGGATGATTACTCAAAAGAAAGAACATTCCCCGTAGACGTTAGAGGGTTGCTTGATCTACAGGTTGTTCACCGCCCTTTTCAGGAAGCTTCAGCAGTAGGATGAGTCTTCGAGCCTGGAACTATTAGGGTCCTCCGCGCGTCTCTGTGACCTGTATGCCTGTGATCTGCACCCTCCTGTGGTTCCTTCGCTTCATCTCTTCCTTCTTGTTGGGATAGCCACAATAAATGGAAGTCTCAGTGCGCCAGATGTCCGCCTTTGTTGTATAACCTCATCTGTACTTATATTGTCATTAGTCCACGAAGCGCTGTTGCATGCATTGCGAAGTAATCCTGGTTCGAATTCCGGTACCAGCATGGAGATATTTTCTCTTCCCTATTAAGGGATGCATTTGGGACCAGTTGAGAAACCGCTGAGGATTTGGAATCCTCGTGTAGCAAGAGGCATGTGGGCGGCTTCGGTTTTATTGACCATATGCCGCTCGTATAGGTAACTGTAGTTTACCCAGGTCTACCTCACATTCAAGAGATTCCATTTCAAATCTCGGTTAGAGTGAGTTACCTGGACAATGGGTTTTGCCCATTTCTTTCCAGTTTTTCTATTCCTTTCAGGTTTTCCTCTTATCCTGAAAAGACGAACGTCGACTCAGGGGACCCAGGGCCCATTTGAGCATCATTTCAACCACTTAGTTCATCAACTATCCGATGTAACGTGATTGTTTAGGGTACCCCACCGATAGCTGATTGTGAAATTTGGTCAATATTTTCAAAGAATCCAAAACTTAATTCTTAAAACCCATAAGTATTCTAAATATCTTGTTTCAGTTACGTACTGTCTCTTGCTCTCTAAATCTTTTAAGTTTCAACGCATAACTATTTAAATGTCATGGGTATAATGGCTTGTACGTTTACTAATCTTTGATTTTACTTACATTTTTGCGCATTAAAAATGTTGCACACGATGTAGGTTATGTGTAACCAACGTTTCAAATTTTTATTACAAACTCAGGGGCTGACGTAAGACACTGAGTAAGGTTTCCACTGCCTTTTAAATTGCTGAAGATCGGACAGAATTAATTCGACCACTGGAAATATATGTAATTACATTTTTTTCTGAAACCAGAAGAGTGAACATATTTCTCAGTGCCAGTTTTGTGTATTAAATAGTGTGGAAGTATTTTATATTTAAGAATTAGATTTCTGCATTGTGTAATACATGATTAATTAGCACAGGCAATGAAAGTAAAATTTTATTCCAAAGATATTAAAAGTATCTGCATGAAATTTAAAATAACACAATTGTTTTAGGGAAGCACGTGACAAAATAATGAACACATTTTGAGAACATTTATGAATTTGAGTTAAATTACAAGGCAAGTTCATGAGTGTGGATGGAGGAAGGAAGGGGTAGTTTGCAGCTTTCGTGCTGTTGTAGTTAACCACAGTTGCTCGAAACGGGCGTTTGTGTATTATGTTGCGATAATTGTGCTGTTCCCAGCATCTCAATATCGCGAGGAAAACATGATCAATGTGTTGTTGTTTCTTTTTTATTTTCCCTTTACATGGAAAAGATGTTCCTTATTTCTAATTTTCTTAAAAATTGTGCTAATGATTTGGTTTAAGATATCAAGAGGACAAATAGATTGCATATGTTGAATATGATAAATTGTTGTTACTTTCGTCTTTGCTTTTAAACTCAGATCCGGCCCAAGCTCTTGCAGGCATATTCAGTCATCGAAACAACATAAACATCAAACATATGTTGGGTAAAAAAAGGCGGTTTGTTTACATACGAATGCCACTTTTCTCCATTACTGGTACTTCACTATAATTTTTAAATTTCGATACTAAATTTCTGGAAATAATGCCATAGTTCGAAAATAGGCGAAATATTTCCACTTTTTATTTAGTGCCACAGTATAAATTTTCCTTCCACCCTCCTCTACGGTGCGTGAATGATTAACCTAAATTTAGTTTCGTTCAAGTTTTTCAGTGTTCTGACTGTAAAATCCATTGTATGGTATAATTTGAAATACTGGGCCGAACGAGTGTTTATTTTACATCTTCCGATGCAAGTCATATCAGATGATGCATGAAATGGATGAAATGATGCTCAATTGATTCCAGTCTATAAGGCTTAGTAACCCGAATTCATCTTTCAGGATAAGGGATCTCCCGAAAGAAAAACCTTATCCAGATAACTCACCCTGTCCGAGATTCGAACTCGGGACCTTTTGAACGTGAGGCAGACACGCTACCGTCACATCACAGAGGCGGGCACTTCCTTCGATGCCGTGATAGCTGAAACAACGAGAAGATTTTATATTTAATAAAGGATATTATGTAAAAAGTGTGTCAACATTTTATTTAAAAATAATGCGTTACATTCACATGAGTGTCTGCGGTCATCCTTTTAGTTTTATAGTATAGCTTCTTCAGTTTGCTCTTAAAAAAACTTAAACGTTTGCAGAAGTAGTTTCATTACCTATGTTTATGTCATGTTTCAAAGTGGATAGTGCTAGTTTTGAAGTTTCATATTTGATGCATGATCTCGTGAGAAACAATTGAATGGTTACAGCATTTAAAATGATAAAAATTCAAAAGAATTAACGGATGTCTTAGAAACGGACGGCTGATAGAAATCTCTATATCAAGTTCTGTGATAGAATGAACTACGTCTTCTACCTAATATAAGCAGACGGTGGATAAAGTATGATGAAGCTGTTTCCAGTTTAACAGAGGCTACTTTTGTTAAACATAATGTGACTTTGTGGGTGCGTAGAACTAAAAGTCCAATTTGCCGAAATTCGAAATGTTCTTTATTTGCGTAGAAACACACTTTGTAGCAGCAGAATTACATCACATATCATAATCTACAACACCAAGGTCGATGACAATAACAGCGTTCTGTTTACAACTCTCCTGTTACAACATCTGTTCATGACTCTCGCGACTGACTCTTGGCGAGTCGTTGCCTTCTTAAACACCTCATTGATAAATTCTAGATATATCCGGAACAATAAAGAAACGGGATAATCTCTATCAACCAAGACGTCACCAGAAATCTCCATTTATCTCAGTTTGTTTCGGCAGACCTTTATCTCGCGCTACCTTTAACTGCTTATGCAAGGTCTTTATTACCGTCAAACACTATCCGTCTGTGATCTATTTGCGCCGAAACTTTTATGCCCGTTGCTGCGACAATAATGTATCCGAAAACGCTTGGCCAGTTAGTTATTTTAACGCAATTATGTCAAGGGGGGCATGGAAACGTCGTTCATGTGCTGGAAGTAATGAGTAGTCAGTATTTGCATTCTCGAAAAGTATACCTTAGGTTAAAAAAATTAAATAAAAAAACTGTAGCGAGCTGTCAGGGGAGCAGGAAAGTAAATACAAACAAAAATAATTAAAATCGGGGTAATTAAGGGCCGGTGTTAATTTATTTTGCGAGAGCAGCGTTTAGTTGTACCCTTGTTTTTAATTCAGTGCGGTTTTTGCATCTGCATGCGTTTGGGAAGATTACCCACATGAGGTTGGCGGCACTGAATGCAATTACATGCCGGGTTTTTCGTTCATCTTGCTGTAAAACCGTAAGTTAATTAACGAGGGAATCTTAACTAAGCGTCGACGACACCGTTTGTTTCTCTTTGCTCCAGGGAAATTTAACGGCTGCGTGCCTCTGGGATTAAAGTAAAAATATTTGGTACTCGAATCAGTAGATCGGGAGACTGTTTTGATGGCAGGAAACAAATGAATACGGCGTTCAAAAATCATTTTCATTTACACAGACGTTACCATGCAAGCGCGTGTTTCTCGAAGTCGCACGTTCTCCCCCGTTTGTCAACAAAATACTATCGACCACTTCAGACCCTCAACGTCCTGCTTCTCTCCCGAGGGATATCCAAGGGCGATGAGCTAATCATCTACCAGCATGTGTGCCTGGTGGTAGAATCACTGACTGAAGCAGCTCACTTGATTACAGAAAACAATATATAACTACTCACCGTCTGTATTCTTGGATCAACATTTACACAATAAGCTTATGTATTAAGAATAACAGGATTACTGTCCAGCAACGCAAAGTAAGTCGCTGAAAGGAATGTGTCAGCCAGTGCCACCCTTACACAGTGGGATGAGGACAGCGAATGTGACAGAGAACGCATGCTATACAAGGAGTAGAACCGTTAAAAAAGCATGCGCCCTATTCACTCTGTACACTAAAACCGAGAAGATTCATTCACAGAAGTAGAAGACGTCAGAATATTTTTGAAGGGTCTGTAACTGAACTGGCATGGGCTGTCATAAATCTATCCAGGAAGGGTGTGGGAACCTTCTCTAATCCCCCCTGCGTCTCAGGCTCCAGAGACTTTCTCTCCCTTGGTATACTGTACTTTTCATTTACAGAAATATACTTATTCTGCAGTAACTATTCTTTTATAACATAGAAATGCTATAAATATCAAGTAGAGTTTCTATTACCATCCTTCCATTTAGTTTATCTCTTCGACAGCTTCTGAGAAATTTACTTCTTTATCCACCACACGTATATACAGGGAGGGTATTGCATTCACCGAAAAGTTCGATACCAAAATTTCACTGGAACAAATTTTGAGGTCCCGTATGTGTATATGTGTAAGTAGCATAACCCAGAGACCAAAAAACAAAAGAAAAGTTAAATACCAAACTTGGTATTTTAAGTACAGCGTCTTCCAAGGATGCGATAAGTTCTCCAAGAAAATCCTTAAACCGCAAACTAGCCTTACCTGAAAAATGTTTAAAAAAATGTATTTATCAAACGATTTTGATTAAACTATTTTTATGATAAATGAAATATATATTTTGAATTCTCTGGGAATAGTTTTTGAAGTTCTCTTCATTCTGAGTGACGTCTGATAATTCGTAAACCTTAAAAGAGAGAAACAAAAATAGTAAATCTTGATAAAGCACGCAGTTTTTTTATAGAATGAACGATTTCAGACATTATTGTTATTGGTTTCAATTTTCCGGTACTTCACTTCTCTCAAATGGGGAAATCATTTGTACGTACGTAAAGAGTCAAATCTACAAATTAATCTAGGGGCAATGGGGAGGCTTGACTTTCAAAGCAAGGTAAGCTCCAATTAATAATTTTCATTAAAATAAGGGAAAGCAATGAGTCAAAGAACTAAGCCTACTCTTCAGCACTCTTTCTATTGTAGCCACAGGTAGGCCCTTCGTGCATTGCAAGACTGGTCACACTACAAGTAGGCATATTCCTGTCTCCCCTCTCCACTCAGACGTTCCAGTATTTCCTAAAGCGTGAACTGTTAGCCTAAAATGTAGAAGGTTAGCAATTCTCACATTTTTGCTAATAACTTAAAACTTCACAAGAATTTCCTATTTATTACCACTAAATACCAATCTACGTAAAATACTATTGCTAACGCTACTATTTAAAAGCGCCACATAAAACAAAACAAAAAAAAAAAAAAATACTTTTCTTCGCATGCTACAGAGATTTCACGTGACGAAATCTGTTAGTGCTTCCTAACTATCGAAGAGTCACGATTGCTTCCGGAAACCGACGAAGCATGATATTCAAGGTTACGAATGCGTAAATGCAGTATTGAATGAGCTCGTGGAACATGTCACTCGAATATAAGCAGCTGCCAAACTCCGCAGCACCGCGGATGTTCGCAAATAAGTTTTAAAAATATCTTCAGAGCAAATAAAATATTTGTTTGGCATGGATTTTCTTGTTTTTCTCCTGAAATTCTTGGGGAAGCTGCGCTTCCAGCGCTTCATTGCACGCTTCACTACTGGGAATAAGCCTGATTAAAGAAAAATGCCCACCCTTGAGCGAGGAATCGAAGCTCTGACTTCTGGATTTGGAAACTAACATTTTAATCACTAAATTGTAGAGGCAGTCCAGAAAAGAAAACTTGTTCCAAGAAGATGTGTAAATATTTCCCATCTATTTGTAAATAAAGCACCCAAGTAGTCTGAACACACAGGAGCTTCCATACTTAACAGCAGTACCAAATTGTAGAGCAAAACTTCCCTAAACCACGTGTCAACGACTTCTTAAGTGTGTAGAAGTTCTGCTTTCATTCTCTGAAGGAAGAGTTCCGGGTACAAAATGGCACATCCAGTAGGTGTCTTATTATAATCTGTATTAAAATATGTGAAAGCTTTACACCGTTTATTATAAAATGTGCATCAAATTAAGAAGGAAATGTATATTTATAACACTGCTTACAAAACTAAGCATGTATTTTTTCGTGCAATTTTCGCCATTCAGTCCTCCCTTATCCAGATGGTTTCTTGTTGTCGAATTGACACACAGTGCATAATAATCTATGGGATAACAAATGTAACGGTTATTTCATTTTTTTTCATATATTTGGGGATATTTCTGGATTGCTGTAGAAAATGTGATTTGTATAATATAGATTGTAAAACTGGGTAGGCCACAGAATAACACAACTTACGTAATAGTGTTCTTATTTGTTATTATAATGTGATTACGTAATGTTGTGACGTGGACCAATAGGATAAAAGTAATTTAGATTTTCTAGAAAGATCGTATGCAGACATTCGAGAATTTGCAGATAGTTTTGGAGTCATTCTGCATAAGATCATCGTCATATTAAGACTGTTTTCTTTGGTGCCGATCTGCAGGTCTGCAGAGACTTAAAGTGCAACGATGCAGTATTGATAATTTTATAAAAGGACACAGTCCACAAAGTTTAACATTGTGATAAGATATATTAATGGTTTTCTCGGAATAAATTCCAAGATTTTAAAGAAGAGAAAGTTTTTATTTTCTACCATAACAGCATAAAAATTATTCTCACTCCGATACTACGGCCTGAGAAAAAGACTCATTGCTCCAAAGCGCCGAGGCATACATCTACAAGAATTCTTTAAGATCGACACAAAAGATGAGATTAATTAACAATCTACCATCATCACGCACATTTTGCACAAATTACTGTGTTGCACAAATGGCCGAAGCTGCATTTATGCGTTTAGAGAATTAAAACTGTTTTTAAATTTATAAAACTGAAAATGTAATAAAAGGATCGTTGATATAAACCAAGAATAATACTATGGTTAGAAATGCCGACATATAAAGAAACCCTCGTGACCAGATGTTTAAGGCATATGTTCTGTAAACAGGGGATTTCAGGTTCGATTCCCATCGCGAGCTATTTTTCTCACACAGTTTTCACCGTTTGCAATTTCGGAATTCAACATTCTCAATAGTTACTTCCAATTCATTTTTATAAATATAATTCTGTACATAGCCTAGATTTTTATTTTCAGGTGTGACACTCGCCAACTGTACATATAAAGGTATATTTATAACTCTCTCTCTCTCTCTCTCTCTCTCTCTCTCTCTCTCTCTCTCTCTCTCTCTCTCTCTCTCTCTCTCTCTCTCTCTCTCTCTCTCAATTGGTCTAAGTGGCTCAGTTGGTTAAGTGCTGGCTTATTGCTCCCAAGATCGCGGTTTCATATTCTATGAAGCTGCGAGAGGATATTTATTCATAATGTTGTGTTTTAAGTACAGTGCAATTAAGTATTGTGAACATTCCTGATAAATGCATTTGTATTTTCATCTTAAATTCCCAGCCAAAGCTAGTTAATTATAAATTTAATACCAACTTTGGATTCTAATCGAAACTGTTATTGATTCAGGAAGTAATTTCAGAACACCAAGTTTTCATTAAGGCGCAGGGTTCAAATTACATGTGTCCGACACAGTTACGAGGGTTTTTTAATACTTGGTGGTGTGTTTCTTCTGTCTCATCGGTCAGAGCTCTGCAGAATCCTGGGACAAAGATGAGAATTCCTTGGTCACATTCCCAGCGTGCTTGATGAAGGAGTTTCCATACCCAACCAGCCATCTTAAATATAAGAGCACCCAAGCAAGCCGGATGCATACTTCAGTACTGTTGTAGACTACACACAGGCTCTTAGTATTCGACCCCACGCGAATAGCAGGGTTAGAAACAAAAAATGCTAACCTCCATACTACTTATATTTCTATACGTTTTGTTCCATGACCGTCGTGGGTCTTGGTAGTAGTGGCTCTTCCAATATGCTACAACATTTGTTTTCCGACATAACTTCACAAGTTTCCAATATACAATTCGAATGGATTTTGTAATCTCATTAAAAACTCAATCCCCTGCTACAAGTTCCTTCACTGCACTGTATCAGAAGTTCAATCTATGGATTTAATGATGTTCCTGTTTTGTCGCGTCCTCTCAAAGCCACCACAGAATGAGATAGAATCAGTAATTCTAGAGAGTAAATATTTTCTTCTCCCTATGTGCTGATTGTGTTTTACTATCTCGTCATGTTAATATTATTGCAATATTAGCATTACCTAATGCACTGAAATCAAATGAACTGTTTATATTGTTGTTATTTACACTATGTCTCTGTACTGATGCATTAATATGCCTAAGATCTGTCTGTAGTCCTATTTCCCAATGTTTCTAAATAACTAGGCCATCATAATCTCAGATCCATCTCTTTTCATACTCTTCGTATTATATTTTCTTGTATATTCGTTGTGTGTTACCGCTTTCTACAGGATGTAACGTAAGGCATGTCAAGGATTTGAGAATTTCTTGCGGATAGGGGATAAAATAGGTTATATGAAAATAGGTTCAGAAATTGTTTATTTCCTTTTCTGAACACTTTTTCTACAGCTGAATTCCATACAACACTCAATGACAAAACATTTCGAAAACAGGATATCACGCACATGTTCAAAATGACCTTCATTAGCTCCAATGTGTCCGTCAACCTGTCGTCGCATGGATTCCCTAAAGCGCTGAGTTAGGCCTAGAGAATTTGGTATTGTCTGGTAGCCGTCCAAAATACAAGCACGACGAGTGTCTAAATGTGGAACTGGAGTTGCATAAACAAGAGATTTCAAATGTCCCCACAAATAAAAATGGGTTTATGTCAGGCGAGCGTGGAGACCACGCAATTCGTCAACCCCTTACTTTCCGTCTACCAGGAAATCTGCTGTTCAGAACTCGATGGACAGAAATCCTGAAATGAGAATCAGTTCCATCGTGCATGAACTGAGTACTGCCTAACAAGCGTACTGTACCACAATGACAGCAGTGGTGAAATGCATCACCTCTACCCAATTTATACAGATGTAAAAGCGAATGTTTACTTCTGCACAGTTAAGCAACTGTCCTCTTAAGGGGTTATGACCACAGGGCAGCTACACATCTCGCCGTGTAAGCAGAATTGTAGAAAAAGAGCTGTACCATGGAAATAGAAAGTTTCCGGACCGATCTTCAAAACATTTTTTTGTCCTCTATATGGAAGAATGTTTTCCTAAATTTGTGACATCTCTTATGGTTAAATCCTATATAGCATTTTGACTCGTGTTTAAATTTAGAGCAAGTCTAGCCAGCTCTTTAATCGCCCCCCCCCCAAAGATGTACTAAAAAAGAGGGTTTCTTTAATAGATTTTCTACGGAATTCTACGGCTTGCACCACACAATATGCAGACCGAAAAGCTCCCTAGCAGTCTAAAACCAGTGCTAGACTGAAGTGGCTACATATATCATAGCACACTCAGAGCTAGTAATGAGGAGAGGCCAACAAAGCATGCGCAGTGGAAGATTCAAGTAACGTGCCTTCTCACTCACTGAGGTCATAAGAGCTGAAATTCATTTAGCACGTGATACCGTTGTACTTAATGTCTATGCAATTCTAAAGAGATTGCTACAATATCATGTGTATATTTTCGTCCGTTTTGTGTGTATAACGGATCCTACTCTTAAAAGTATATGTGTAACATTGGTGCAATTTTTACATTGTGCTGTAGCACATTAACACCCCATCATCGGCAGCCTCATGATTTTGGCATAGAAAATAAAATATATACCTTGGAGTGTGTGTTACTTAGAAATAATTAAGATACGCACATACCTACACTATAGAAAGTAACGCTTTTGTTATATTTACATGGCTTTGTCTAAAGGAATCGCGTTTATCGTTACATAAATTATTCAAACTATTCTCACGAAAACGTATGTGTGTGCCCACTTCATGTTAATCGGAATAAAGAAATAGCTACATAATGTATTTCAATGCAGGCACAAGGGGAATAGGAGAATTCGAATCGAGTCTTTCATACTCTTTCCATGAATTCTCGAAAGAGAATTGAACAGCAATAGCACTTCAAAAATGACAAAAGCAATGAATAATTCAAACCAGTAATAAAGGGATTTCAGAAATGGTTGATACCACAAAAAGGTTGTAAATTCACCTCCTAGAAAGAAGAAAAATTAATCTACAAAATGTCGAATAAAAATGAATAATGATATACAAATTATAAATAAAATCTATTATACCAGGTTCTTTCAAAATGAAGAGAACTTCACAAGTTATTCTCACGACATTTAAGATAATACTAGAGTTTATTTCTCATGTAAATTTCTTAAATATATGCTATTTAAATTAGAAATAAATTGAAATTTAATTCCAAGTTTAGTATTTGAGTGATGAAAAATCATTTTCACTGGAATACAATACTTCCTCTACCTACTAAATAAGAGGTATGGAAGTAAAACTGCAGAACTCATTAAAAAGTATACATTGTACGAAACAGCCTCTTTATTTTTGCAGGGAACGTTTTGGAAATGCTTTGTTTTGATGGATACATTTTCGAAATTTCAAGCGCGTGGGAGTGTGTGATTTTTTCTTTTACATGACCTCATTAAGGACAAAATTTGAATATTTGGATAAGAACAATATTTATTCCACCAAGGCAGGGCAATGCATCACATGAATGGGGATAGAAATCGCATTGCATTTTGTCAGGACTGTACAAAGGATATGCTATCTTCAGCGGGCAGTACATTTAATGACAGGTTGCTTCAATCGAATCGTCCCTCGCAGGTGGCTATGTATTACCAATTGATGCTTAAAATACAATGAAAATAAACAGTGGCTAACGCGGGACAATAACGCGCCAACGGAATATTTCCGGAGCAAAGGGTTGACCTAGTTACGCCCGTAGAACAATAAAAACCACCCCCCCTTCCTGCTCTCATCAGCGAAAAAGCGCCAGGTAGAGGAAAATAAACACAACAGCACAAGTTCTGGACAGCAGAAAAGTTTTGACAGCATTCCAATTAGTAATTTTCTCACTCACGTCGGTGTAATAACAGCTCCCCCCCCCCCCCAACTTAGGCTCATTATCGCGCCAGGTTTTGCCTTTAATAGGTCGGCTTCATTCTTCGGGTGTTCACTCGAAATTCTTCTCTCAGCTTCAAGTTAATCGAGAAATCGTTTTATTTTATTGTAGGTGCAGTGCGAATAGGAGAATATAACATCGGAGGATTTAAGCAATAGTCAAATCTTTTAAGAGACGGTCGTTGTGTGATGAGATTGAAATGTCATACTTTTTAATGTCTGCCAATATAAATATATATATATGGGTCATTCAATAATTAGTGGCAACATTTGAATTAACAACAAATGAAACATTTTTGGAGCAGTCACATTATTGCAGTGCTTAGAAGTAATCTCCTCCAACATGAAGAACTCGCCTCCACACATCAGGGAGCCGACGGATGCCATCCACAGCGACTTGTCCTAATATTCGAACAGACTACTCTACTGCTGCTATAATTGCCTGTCTGGTTCTAAAGCGAATTTCTCTAAGTGGTAATTTCATTTTCGCAAAAAAGGTCGAAAGCACATGGGCCCAAACCTGGGGAGTATGGAGGATGCTCCGGAATTTCCCAGTTCCATCTGCGAAGTAAATTAATAGGGGCAGACGCGTGAGAGCGTAACACAATGAGAAGAGAATTCAGGAGATTTAGGCGTTTACGACGCACAGCTGGTCTATCACAAGCTTCCAATAATTTTGTATGGCATTGTCGAGCATGAATACCTCTTGCAGCCTGAATTTTAATAAAGCATCTTTGTCCGTATTTACTAAACATATTTAGAGCACTTAAGATAACAGGCTACCACTAAACTTACTAAAAATGACTTATTAAATAAGATTATTGTCTTTAAACTCGCAGCTAACAAACATTAGAGGCTCTTACTTTTCATTGTTATCAGCTTACATGATTTACCGCTGATGGCGCTAAATGCAGGTAGTGTTGCCACTAATTTTTGAATGACCCATGTATATAAGGAATGATGATTTCCTATTTGAGACACGAATGTTTTCATCCACAAACCAATGATATAGGATATCTGGAAAACGCTTAGCTCCTCAAACATATGTACCTATTTAACATTTTGTCTAACTCTTACTGTTTCCCGTGTGGGAGGGATTCGTACTCCTTCACCTGTGGTGCATTCGCTGCGGACCCCTAGCACTCGTGCTACCTCTGACATTACTAAAACTACCCCGTGCTGAACATTCGAGTCCCTCTCTGAATGGGAGTTGTTCGCATTGGGTTGGACTCGGCGAAGTAGTGGTAGTTCTCGACAGCCATGAATATTGGGTACGTCTGACTGGCTTAGCTGCCCAGACGGGTTTAAGGGGCGACCAAAAGCTCCCGGATACAACTCTGCCGGACTAGATCACCAGCGGCCCTACCGAGGTACTTGGTAGTCTTCCCGGATGGGTTGACGCTAAGTGCGTATCTGCTTCCGTCCGTAAGAGCGGCCTTTTTTAGATTCCATGTGTGGCCTACTGGAAAGTGTCCCGGAGATAGCCCCAGGCGCTGCCGGGTATATTAGAGGGGAAGTCTTCGGACTCCGAATAAACCTCGCTAACCTGAACTCGCACGCTTTACCAGTTATCCAAAAGTCATTCAGGAATGAAGAGGACTTCCAAGGCTATTTACAGAAATTCAAGATATACATTTCATCTTAAACTATGGCATTTTAATTAAAATATTTAAAGTCATCAAGGAGAAAATCATAATTTTCGAAAAAAATGATCCATGTTCAGGATAGTTTGGGGCGTGAAGTTTTCTTGAAAATTGTGTAGCATGCTGGGAAGATGTTCAGCTCAAAATTATTTTCGCTTTTGGGTTATGCTCTTACGTATCTTTTTCCAAAATAAATACCTTATTTTTGGGTAGAGAACATACACTTCTGGTGAAATACAACACTCCCCCTAATTATCAAAGGCACGTAAAAAGATAGCCTACTTGACGCCTTACAGTAGATCGGGCTGGTAGAGAGATCTCACCTGTGTGAAGGATTCTACTGATTCAAAATTGACTTGGTCCAACTACAATACTTCTTGATAAAGGCAACAAAGAAAAACTTAACCATCTAAGAGACGGCAGTAAAATAGTGATTAGTTTATGTGCAACATCTATTGTGTTGTCTTCTACGTGCATAACCATTTATGCAACATGTTATTCGTGATTTAACTTTCAAGGTAGAGGGACAAAAAGTTTATTTTCGTAGACAGTGAAATCATGTGACTCTTACATGTGTACTATTTCCTTTAATAACTTTCAAGGTTTCTTATACATGTTTTAGTATGTACCTTTTTGTTTACAAATGTAATTATAATAATGCCTTCTGTTAAAAGTTCACAAGACTGGTGTATTTCCCGATGCTATAGTTCCCCACAGGAGAAAATCTCCGCGGGATGAGACGCAAGGGGGTTGTAAAAGGTTCCTACACCCTTCCCCGACAGGTTTATGATACCCCATGCCAGTTCAGTTACAGACCATTCAAAAACATTCTGACGGCTTCTACTTTTGTGAATGAATCATCTCGATTTTAGTTTACATAGTGATCAGGCGCATGTTTTTTTAACGGTTCTGCTCCTTGTGTAGCATGCGTTCCCTGTCACGTTCGCTGTCCTTATCCCACTGAGTAAGGGTGGCACATTCCTTTCAGGGTGTTTTTTTGCATTGCTGGACACTAATTTGTTCACACATTGAGGATCAGTGTTCGTAAACTAGTAACTTTTATTACAAACAATAGATGGGTACTTTCTCTATTAGAGAACTATAGTAATCAGAGGACGTATCATATTTAACTCTAAGATTTCACTGGAAATACATGTTTTGAGGTTTGCTGAAACAGAAAGAAATTCAGAAGTTCTGTGCACCTGTATGTATTGTTTTTTATATACGTGCTCCAACGTAACTTTTGGACGAAATGATGCTCAAATGACCTGAGGGCCCATAGAGCTTAGAGTTATCCGGATTCATCTTTCAGAATAAGGAAAAAAAAAACGGATTTTTTTTATCCAGATAATTCACCCTAACCGAGATTCGAAGTCGGCAGCTCTTGCATGTGCGGCAGACTCAAGCGCACTAGTTTATGGATATGTGAACAGCACAATTCAAAAACAAAAATTCGGTTAAATAATAAATTGTTTTCACAAAGATTAACATTTTATGTTTAAGATATTTGCAAGACAAAATATATATGTTGAATTTTCTGGAAATAGTCTGCGAAGTTCTCTTCATTCTGAATGACTTTTTATATAAAATCGTTAAACCATAAGAGATAAGCGAAATTATTATTATTATTATTATTATTATTATTATTATTATTATTATTATTATTATTATTATTATTATTATTATTATTATTATTATTATTATTATTATTATTATTATTATTATTATTATTATTATTGTTATTATTATTGTTATTATTATTATTATTATTGTTATTGTTATTATTATTATTATTGTTATTGTTGTTGTTGTTGTTATTATTATTATTATTATAGTTAACGATTTCAAACCCTGACTTTAATATATATATATTTTTTTTTGGTAAGTCCCTGTTCGTATTGTTTTTCTAGTGCTAGTGCAAAGACCATGGAATTTCTAGACCATGATAATGATTCTGTTTTTAAAAATTTGCTGTGTTCTTGCTATAACTTCTACGAAATGAGGGTGCAAGAATTACTTTGTAGAGGAGTAGAGAAAGTGACGTGTATGCAGCTCACAGATTTTGTTTTTATATATGTATGTGCGTTGGTTTAGTTTTCATTTGAACGACATGCCAGTCTGTATGAATGACATTACTCACTCCATTATGCCCATGTTTCTGCCCCCACTGTTTCAACGTTACCGAATGCGCGCAATGCTATTTGCGATTGATCTTGGGGCCATTCAATTATTCATTCTCTTTTGTTTTATTCTGGTGTATGGAATCTCTTTGTTGATTTTAATGTGCAAGAGATGCAGATAGGCGATGTTTTATCGGCGGCAGCGCCACAGTTTATTGGCTTATCGCAGGAATTATTTTCTAAATATTGTTAGCACAACAATCAGAATTTATGGCAATAATAGATTGACTAGAAATCACGTTATTTACAGGCAAATTGGATCAGATAAGAAAATGAGTGTCATAACGATGTAGTGTTAGGATATCTGAAACAGAAACTATGAACTAACTGAACATGCTTGTGCCAATGAGTATCTGATATGCGATATTAACAATATGCAACGATATTAATTTTATGAGATTTAATGGGTACATGCGCGGAGATTCGACCGTTTATTAATTTGCTTGCTTATATAAATCTAAAAGATAAGACATGAGCAAAGTACACGATTTTGTAAGTTGTTGAAATGGGGAATTTGTTTTGCTTATCAATAGACTGCGACACTGATATGGATAACAATATTAACTGTGTTGTAGAGTACTGTACGTAATTTGGGCCCTTTGCAGTCTTACATACAAATTATGGATATGCTTAATTGTGTGTAATTCTGAGCAATCAAGAATCTGTTGTAAAGAAAAACAGTGCATCTTACAATAATAAAGTATATGCATTGCACGAGTAATTACTTTTGCCTGCATGTCATGTGACTTCAAGCGCACCTTCTCACAATACAGTGTTTAAGTGAAAATAACAGGAGATTTACTTCTGAAACGTTTAGGAAATATAGTGGTGCATTGTCATAAGTGGCGAGGCGTAACTTTCAAAGCGAGGACAACTACAAGTAATAATTTTTATTAAAATAAGAGAGAATGTGATTCAAAGACCTAAAGCTACTCCTCAGTACTTCTTGCATTGCAAGACTGGTCACAGTACAAGGAGACATATTCCTACTTTCCCTTTTTACTCAGACATTCCAATTTTTCCTAGAGCTGGCCCACACCGCTGTGAATTCTTAATCTAAAATGGATAAAGTATGCAGTTCCCTAACTTAAAACTTCACTAGAATTTTCCATTTGTCACCACTAAATACCAATGTACGTAAAATATTATTGCTAATGCTATTGAAATACACTTACAGATGTGTCTAAAGGCGCCACTTAAGACAAAAAAAAAAAAAAAAAAAAAAAACTTTTTTTCACGCGCTACAGAGACTTCGCGTGACAAAATCTGTCAGTGCTTCCTATCTATCGAAGAGTCGCTATTGTTTCCGGAAACCTACAAACTTGGTATTCAAGATTACGAATGTGTGAAAACAGAAATATTAAGTATTGAATGAGCTCGCGGAACAGGTCACTCGAGCTTAAGAAGCTGTTGATTTGTCCACGGCACTGCGAATGTTTGTGAATAAATTTTGAAAAATTATCCAGAGCAAATAAAATATTGTTTGTCATGATTTTTTTTTCTCCTGAAATTCTTGGGGAAGCGGCGTTTCCAGCACTTCATTACACGCTTTGTCACTGATTGTAATGCTAATTCCATAAAAAAAATTCACAAAGAAAAGATGGACCAGTAAATCCACTTAGGTTATAAACAATGAATATATGGCATTTCTGTTATGAGTACTATAAATATGTACACGTGTTGTAAACCTATGTCATGAAATAGAAGTATTTTATTTGAAAATATACTTATATAAGTTGAAATGTAAAAGGTGTATATCCATTATTCATCATTTAATTATACAGTGCTTAGATGAACGAAATATGCAACCAAGATATGTGTAGTATAAAAATTACATACTTCATTTTGTAACATTTCTAAGCGTGAACATTAAGGTAGCGTGTCGAGTGTTGCGTCGCATTCATATTGGTTTGTTTTGACTTGCCGCTCGCTGTGCACTGCTGACCATGACGACTGGTGCACAGTAAACGAATCTAAACCTGTTTCATCAGTAACTAGGTTAAGCTGGCTGTCAGCATTGTAGCTATCTGCACACAAAAAGTGACCCAGTCCCATAGATTGCAATAGCGTTCTTGCTTCTGTAAAGTGTTCCACCTTCAGGTTACCAATATTTGATATCGCCCAAGCGGTATCTCTTTTCTATGTGATTGAACTGAAAAGTAATTCATGAACACAAAAACGAAACGGTGAACGAGATTATAATCGATGTGAAATGAAGAGGTCTCCCTCGATAAAGATTTCTATCATTGCTTCGAACGATTTCAGCTGTGGACTTACTGTGTTAAAAATGATGAGGTGGTTATCAATGAAGAAGGGGTTAAAAACCATTTCTTGTAGCGGATAGGATGCTGTTAAACTGGACCAGCTTAGCATTGTTGTTGCTGCCATCGAACAATAAGAAAACGGACATTAAGCAAAATAATTAGCATGAAAGTATATAGTTGAAATAAAGAGTACCATAAAAAGAAAGCATAGGTTCCATTTTAACATCTACTTTTGTTACAGTACGAGATGCTATATTGTTTATGCACCGATATTTAACGATTGTCTTAACGGTACTCCGATAGTGACAACTTGGACAACTAGTTGTAATTTAACTTTGGAAGTTCCGTTGTAAAAGAGGTAAAGTACCGTGCTAGAGTTATGCTTAAACAATAGGTCCTGCTGGGGCCTAAAAGTGTCACATTTCGTTCTGTTATGGGCCTTTTTTATGCATGTCATAACGTGTGTTAGTGAAATTTAGTTCACGTAATATAACCAATGACAAATTAAATCTACAACGATTTGGGATTGAGTTCTGCCAGTCGCATAAATAGAGATGCATCATGCCTTCAGAGCTGTAGGAAGAACCACATCTTGTTATTTCTTAAAATGCACATGTCTTTTTTGGCAACTTTTTCAGATAAAAACACTTATTTTGTGATAGTATAATAGTATATCAACATAGGGATCCCTAATGCATGCTTACGAAATTATGTCTCAAAACTAGAGCGACCCTCTTGTAAACATAATGGCAAGAGAGAAACCGAGAGTCGGTGGCCAGGATCATATCAGCGTCGCCCATGTTTTGGAATTTTGTCCCGCAGGAGTTCTTTTACATGCCAGTAAATCTACTGACATCGGACTGTCGCTTGAAGCCATCGGTCTAGTCCGGGTTTGAACCTACGCCAGCACCTAACCAACCCATTCATACCGACACTGCAACAGGATGGTCCTAATTCGAGAATTACAGTGAAGAAGCTGGAAAGACATTTGAGAGTGAAGACGGCTGGTAACCTAAGAACACGAAAATTCAATAAAGGATGTTCCATGGCACAGTGGGGGAAAAGCATCAAAATCTGGACAATGGCACTAGCGAAATGCTCTCTACTCGATGTCTGTTGAACATGACAGTTACTCGATGTTACGTGGTGCCTTACTTCATCCTAAAGTAGAGGGACTACTGCGTTACATTAAAAAATTCAAAATCAAGATTTCACCGGAATTACATGTATTGAGGTCCTAATACGGCATTTTTAAAAAAAATGCTAAGCATTTCTGCGAACAACGTAACTTAAAGAAAAAAACCCATTATGGTTACATTAATAAGACTTTCTCTACCTATTTTAAATAAACTATATCTACTTACAGAAATTTATTCCTTATACTTCTTGTTAATCGAGGAAAACATTTGTTGAAATGGTTTTATTACACGTTTTTTTTACAGATACAATATGAATAGAAAAATACAGCAGGCTTAAACGATAGTCAAAATCTTTTAAGAGCAGGTCGCTATGTGATAGATTTGAATTCCCTCTCTCTTTGCATGGCCAGGGCAAACAAAAATGAGAAAGGTGTAAGTATGTATGTGAAAATCAAACCAGCAAGAACAAATATTTCAAAAAATTAAAAAAAAGGAAAAGTTGGGTATAAATTGTACGCTTTCAAGAAATCTACACTTTTGTGTACTAAGAGATCGCCTGTCTCAGGTGTGTGCGTGCGTGTTATTTAATTTGCGTCCTGCAACGTTGTCAAATTGGGCGGTAAACGAAATCGGTGAAATGATACTCAAATGAGTCCAAGATCCATAGAGCTTAGAGTTTACCAGACATTCGTCTTTCAGGTTAAGGGAAAATCCCGGATAAAAAAGTTCATCGAGATAACTCATCCTGAACGAAAATCGAACTCGAGACCTCTTGAACGTGAGGCAAAATTGCATAGGTCAATCAGAATAAAGACTTCAGATGCTTTTCCCAGAAAAAAATTCAGATATCTGTTATGTATTGTAAAAAGGTAATTTTTAAGCTTTTTTTTAGTCGAATATCGCAGATACGTTACCCCAAGGAACAGGAATTTTATAAAAATCAAGTTGCATCACGAAAATATTAATTCTAAATGTTAATTGCGGTAAATACGTTTACGACGATGTATGATGTTGAATCCTTTGGTATGCTTTACTTTAATACACAGCGGTGATTAAGAAACCCTGATTATATATAGATTGTAACTTTATTGGTATCATATATTTGTTGGACGTGTTTTTGACATCAAAACAGGGGAAAAGAAGAGTTCATATGTACATGGATCTGAAAATGTATTATTTCAAAGTTACAATACAAAATCGAAAGTTACAAAAATTGCTCGAAGTGACTTTCTCTTGCTTCGATGCATGGATTTCTTCGTATGGGGACATTTGAAGTCTTTGGTTTATGCAACTCCGGTACCCGATGTTGACATTTTGAAAGAACGTATCCAAAATGGGTTAGACAAAATACGAAATACACGAGGAATTTTCAACAGAGTACGCCAGGGCATGGAACGCAGGCTTACTGCATACATTGAAGTAAGAGGAAGCCACTACGAGCAATTTTTGTAACTTTTGATTTTGTGTTGTAACTCTGAAATAATTGATTTTCAGATCCATGTACATATGAATTTTGTTTTTCTGTTTTGATGTCATAAACACGTCCTCCATATATAGGACATCAATAAAGTTACACCCGATATATAAAGGACGCTAAATTGGACAAACGGAAGGGAATATAAAATTCGAAGTCCTTTTCACCATTTTGTCAAATCTTAGCTGTGAAAAATTTATCGATGAAGTTCAGTGTACACTAAACCGCAAGAGGTTTTTACGGGGTGAGTAAAAAGTATGGAACAATGCTTATAATTTTGTTGTCATAGTTTTTAAGTGATTTTTTTTTTTAGAAAAGTTGTAAGATATCAACATGTTTTCATATTATATTATTGTAAATAGGGCGTGACGTTTTCCTTAATGGCAATTTTTTTGGTTCTTTTTTGGTCCTCATGTCTCGGAACGTACAGATAGTACATGTATAACATGTATTACAGCACATAAAATTTAAACCAAGAAAATACATTCATAACAACATTAGTGATGCTGTGTTGTAACACATGATGAATTAACTTCAAAAGGTGCTCAAAATGACCTCTATTTACTGCCAAAAGTGTCAAAGTCTGGCTGCATTTCTTGCCCAATTCTTCGCTGTAACTCTTCAAGATCTCTTGGTCGATCCTTGCAAACCCTCACTTCAAATATCCTCACAAGAAAAACTCTTAAGGGGTTCAGGTCAGTAGATCTTGGCGATTTTTCAATTTGTTGTCTTTCTCTAAGTTGTGCCATGACTAATTACTTTCAGGAAGATATTGCAATGAAGTAAGCAGCTGTCGTTATTAGATTAGCTTTTGTCTGTAATTGTCAGTGGCCGCTCGTGGCCGAAGTGTTTGGAGGGTGCGAAAACGGTTTTGCTTGCTAAGAATTGACAATAAATTAGTATACTTGTAAATTTTATGAACCAGTTTTTTCAAAATCAACCTCTACAACCCACAGAAAAGTGGTTCTCAAGTTGTGATATCTACCTCAGAAATATGTACAAGAAGCCCAACACAATCTTTACCCAAATCTGCATATTAATATGCATGCAATATATAAAAGGGTGTTATTAGAACATCATTTAAGCTCACGCAAATGCATATAAGTTGCCACCACACCAGTGTAAGGTTTTTTTTTTTTCTTTTTTTTTTTTTCTCCACAGATTCACACGCATATTGCTAAATGTACACACATTAATTCTCGTATTTGGCATTTGTTCAGTTTATCATGAATTGCACTTTTGGCCAATTTATATGTTCTTTAATTTAATGAAATTTTCCATCAGTCTTTCATCAAAATCCTGCACGTTACTGATAGGGGCCTTATTTATTAACAGCATTGCTAAAGCACTGCGTCTGTCGTTTGTCATCCTCGTATTTCTTAAAAGCGTTTTTATCCTTTTCAGAGTGGAAAAGCAACGTTCAAGTTCCGCAGTCTCCTCGGCGTTGTTGTGACAATTTTCAAAATCTTTGTGACTTCACTGAACACTGACGAAAGTTTATTTTCGTATATGAAATGAAAAAGTTTCAACGCTCTTTGAATGTTAGTCATTTCGACTTTAAATTAGCTGCACAGTTTTCCATGCTGTAGAAACGGATAGCATTGCATCACTCGTGTGAAAATTTCTTCCGGGAAACGTTCACAAAAACCCTTAAATAAGTCGTCACACAGCAAAGATGCAGCTCCTAGAAGTCCATTATAAGCAGATCTATCAGTGACAGTAGTTGTGATGACGTCACACACCTCCTTGGGCATATCCAACTCTTGCATATTCCATATTTTTTCTTTTCTTTGGCGGCTGCGGAGATTCTTTACTTAAGTTTTTGTGTACTTCATCAATATTCAAGCTTTCCTTTTCCATTTGTTGTTTAAATATAAGGATGTCATTCTGTAACGTTACACTGTCTTTGCTCTTCTTTTGAAGTTGCTGGTACAAAAGGTCTGCAAGAAGTAGGATTTTGTGGAAAACTCTTAACAAAAACATTGGATCTTCAAAAGCTCTTCTACAGCTATTGGCTTCATTTATTGTGGCTGTATTAGTGCAACTCTCTTCAATAATTTCGAAGCAATCTTTCAGGTTTTCTATGATTTCGTACGTAACATTGACGGTACTAATATTGTAATTCCATCTTGTTAAAGCAACTCTGGGCAATCTTGCTTGCACTACATTTTCTAAAATATCAAATCGCAAAGAGGAATTGGAAAAGAATGCTGGCATATCCGAAAGATCTGAAAAGAATACGTTTACCTGGGAATTGGGGTTAGTTGCCTTTTGTATGATCAAATTCAACTGGTGTGCATATCAATGGACAAAGTACGCATATGGATATGTTTCCCTTATTTTGGCCTGTACTCCACCAGTCCCTCCAATCATAACTCTGGCCCTATCAAAGGTTTGAACAATGAGGTTTTCTTTGGTATTTCCAAGATGCGGGTAGATTTCATTCCTTATGCAGTTTGTCAGAGATTCCGTATCCCTTCCTTCATGGTTCAAAAAAGTTCAAAGTCTCTCATTTAGGAATTCCTCATATACGTAACGGAATACCAAAACCATCTGATTCAAAAGGTCCCGAGTTCGAATCTCGGTCTGGGTGAGCTATCTGGAGAAGGGTTTTTCCGGGAGTTTCCTTTATCCTTAAAGACGAATGTCCGGTAGCTCTAAGCTCCATGGACCCTGGACACATCTGAGCATCATTTTAGCCATTTCATTCACCGTTCGATGTGACTTAACGTTGGAGGACGTTTAAGAAAAAAAAGCACCCTAACAGAGATTTGAAACGTCAGTTTTCTCTCACACTGAACAACTCAGAAGCTCGTATCTGTTGCTCTATTTTCTGCCTATAGACTTTCAGCATGCAGTCTAATAGATCATTCTGCACTGTTTTTGAAGTTCCTCTAAATACTGCGGTTGTTTCTAAATGTTCCTTCACTGTATCCAGTTCAGCTGTATAGTCCATGAGGCCCCTGTACACCCCTAGATTGGAAGAAGTAACAGATTGGTAATGTGTTCGTAAAGTTAGTTCAAACATAGATCAAAACTTCACACATGAAATAAGCCGTTTTAAAATGTCTACTTTTAGTCACTTGAATGTTATGTTTCTTAACATGCTCTTTAAACACGGAGTCAAGGCATGATGCAATGTTTTATTTTCCTAGGAGTGACATATGTACCACACCAATCACGTGGCGCAACTGTTAAATGTTTTATATTACTCACTACCTTAACTGTCCACAAATAATTGACACATTTAGGAACAAACAAAACACACGGGGCTGGCCCCGTAGCTCAGTCTGTAGAGCACCTGCCTGCCGTGCTAGGGGTCCCGGGTTCGATTCCCGGTGGTTATACATCAAAATCAAATGAACATTATTGGTTTTTAAGTAATTAATATAAATTTTTTAATGGTTTTTCTCCGGTCAAGATAATTCCCCATCTTCACCAGAGCCTGGAAGTATGAATGAGAGTGTGAAAGTGTGCGTGATCTAATGATTAAAAACCAAAGATAACGAGTTAACACCTTCAGTATGTTCCAAAGGAGAACGGCCGCCGATATGACCATAGCAGTGAAAGGCGGGGTATAAATGGAACAAGCAAAAAAAAAAAAAAAAAAAAAAAAAAAAAAAAAAAAAAAAAAAAAAAAAAAAAATATTTTGTCAACTGAAATCGGGGGGTTTTGGACAAAATAAGGTACTTTTTCCTTTCAATACTAAAAACAAGGTATGTATATAGATGGAATTCTGCAAAGCAAGTTGCACTACATAATCTGTTCCAAACAACTATCTTGTTTTAAACCTAAGGGAAATGGAAAAGAGACGTCCCCAAGAATTTTCCTCCATCAATCAGCAGTCTAAGAGAGTTCCGTTAAAGTATCTCTGTCTTTATCTTTCTTGCTTACCATATTGGATATTTTTGTTTGAGATAGGTTATAATGAATATAGAAAACGCGTTTTGCATTTTCGTATTGGATTCAGCTTTTGTCAGCGGAATCGATGTTTAATATGTTTAATTAAAACCTGGCATAGCACAAAAACTTCAAAAAAATATGCATGGAATTCACGTTTGTTTCATTACCGCGCGCATCATATGGAAGTTTTGCGGATTTAATTAATAGTTCAGTTGTGAACGGCATCAAAATCTATTTGCCTACCTTCATGTTCTACCGGAAGTGAGATATTCCAGTGGTAAATCTGCGCTTTCAAACTACAGAAAAAATTCTAATGTTTCACGTTCTCGTTATGTTTTTATCTTTTCTTTATCAGCATTTATTTTGAAAGCGTATTGTTTCAAGTACTTCATGCTAATTTAAGTAAACGTGTGTAGAAATGACTACCCTTGTGGGTATAATAGAAGCATGGAAAAGTACGCTTTAAGTAATAGTCAAATCTTTAAACTCATGGTCGCTGTGTGATATTTTGAAATTCCGTTTTCTTTGCATGATCACTAGGAAGGGAAATAGCAATTTTTCACCTGAGAAAAATATTAGCACCTACCTGAAAATTCAAATCAATAAGAAAACAATATTCTGGAAATGTTTTAACGGCACAAACATTTTTATTTGCCATAACAAATTTGTATTTTAAATTCAGCATGTTCAAAGATGTAACACAAAGCTTTTCAAGAGAATTCTCCTATCCCAAGCCTCCCTTTATAGAAAAATAGTTCAATTTTCTTTTTCTCAAAAATGGATAAATTAATTGTTGCTGAATGTTTAAATGTATAGGACATATTTACATGAAAAGTAAAATGTAATTTTTGAATTGTGTGAAAATAACCTTGGAAGTCCTCCTCATTTTGAGAATTCTGAACCAATAGGTTGGTTTGTACAGACATATAAAAACTTGGTCGACCGTGACAGGACGCGAACTTGCAATCGTCGGATTCAAATTCCAAGATCTGACTACACATCGACGCTGTCAATAGCCAGGATCACTTTAACACAATCGGTGTGCCGAAATTTCTTCACGTAGGAATTGTTTAGGCAGGCTAACAAAGCTACGGATAGAGAGTAACTCCCAATGGGATTCGAACCTGCAATTTCTGGTTTACAACAACGCGTTGAAGTCTCCAATACTTTACTCAGTGGCCTGAGCCTGAGTGGCTCAGTTGATTTTGCGATGGCGTATTGATCCCAAGGTCGTGGGTTCATATTTGGGCCAATCAGTTTGTTTTTTAAGTGTGCCTAGTACTACACGATAAATCATGGAAGCGTATAGAAAAATATACAGAGTTGTTGATACAAGTTTATTGCACATATAATACATCGGCAGGCGCGAGAAATCATATACAACGTGATTGAATATTGTGAAAAGGAGAAAGAAGAGGGAATCAACATGCCTTTGTGTCAAGCTGCAATTGTCATTTACATTTGAGTATAATAATTAATTAGGTAACCATTCATATAGTGCACACGGCTCCCAAGTGGTCTATTTGTGTTTCGTACGTACCTACTGTACGCTAGATTACCGAGCGAGATGGAGCTGGCGGTATCGTCTGTGGCCCGCATTCGGGAGGTCCAGATTCAATTCCCATGGTTGAACTACCTGACCAATGGTTTTTTCGGGGGTTCCCCGGGTGGCCCGGTAAATGCTGTGCAGGTTAATTACATCCCCTGAATTTCCTGTCCCTCTATTTCATCCCCATTATCATTTCACATTCTCATCTGGTCTCTTTCAGGGTAGAAGTGTCGGTGGGAGTCTTGGCGTTGCATGGTAGGATGATATGCTCCGGGTTAACACTTCGTCCTTCGGTAGGACGGTATCCGGTCTCCGGACCGAACTGGTGGGCCGTTGTGGGGAGATAGTAAATAGTAATGACCCTGCCCTCTGCACTGTCGTGACTTCTTTGGCCACTGTCTGTGTCCTCTAATCTCATCGTTCCTCCCGGGGGTGCCCCACTACAATAGAAGAAGATTAGTCGCAGTTCCAAATCCCCTCCGTAACGTAATCCAATCTAATATTCTCTCTTCTAGTAAACAAGATAACAAGCGAATACAGCGCTGTGTTACTAAATGCCAATACGCCTCGAAGCTTGGTCGTGTAGTTTACTGGCATGCCAAATAACTCTTTGGGACGAAATTCTGGCTTACCGGCGGCGTTTCGATGCCTTTTGATAGTGACGTTAACAAAATATTAATTTGCAGCTTTTAAAGAATTTGACTATTCCTTAAGCCTATACTATCGTCCTCTTCTCGTTGTTCTCATCAATCTCGATTAATAGGCAGTAGATAGAAGAGAAATGTTTTTCAAAAATATTTTGTAGTTGAGTAGAAAAAGCCATGTGAGTGCACATGTTTGAACTTTTATCTTTTGCCCATGCAAAGAGAGCGGAATCCCAAAGTTATCACTAAGAGAACAGCTGTGCTCATAAAATATTTGACTATCGTTTTAAATCTGCTGCATTCTCATATTCCCCTGCAGCTGCGAGACAATTTAATGAATTGTATTAAATACGCTGTGTACACAGTTAAAGGGCACATTGAAGAAAATTAGCAGTAAGATAACATCTGCAAATATTTTATCTCGATTACTACGAATAGCCAGAGGAGTATCTAAGCGTTTGTTGGAAGATTTGGCATAAGGGTAGAGAAAGTGTGGTACATCAGGATTTTTTTTTTTTTTGACTTCTTGTTCACGCATTAAGTTACTTACTGTTACGTGTAACAGAAGGTGTAAAAATTATAAAATTGAGTAATTAATGTTCGTATGTAGATACGTACATTTCAACACAATACCAGCATTGTTACGGAAAGGGCTGAAAAACGGCGTGACGTCAGTCAATTATTCTCCGCGAATAGAGCGTCCCTGAGGGCAGACGAGAAAAATGCGCTCGTTAGTGAAAAGAGAAAACGCTAAAAAGGTACGTAACCTCCATTCAGCTTTATGAAATGAGCTCGCGTTTCAAATAATTTAACATATAGCGGAGAAAGGCATCAGTAAGCGCAATTAAATCTGTCTGCTTTTCGAATAATGGTTTGCGAGAACAGCGTCCTTTATTAGAGGGCCATGATTTTGGTGATCTAAACGTCTAAACAGTGAAAATAAAAGGATTCAAAAATGCTTTAAAAATTGCCTAAGAATTACTAGTATATTCCCTTAGAAAGAGATCCATTTAATGTATTAAAATAGATTGCAGAAAGTTATAAATTAATTTATGCTTGTAAATAAATGCTATGCATGATGAAAAAGCATGTAAATAAATGATGTAATTTACAAAATTACTTAAGAATATATTTTTTCGATATATTTGTTACAGGAATCTGAATAATAAACTAAGAAAAGTATTTTTTGAAGTATCACAAAAGTATAACATGCAGCTGTTGAATTTTCAGATTATGCCAAATTTATGGCGGATGAACATTTCTCTGATATAATAGGTCAATAGCAACTCATTCATTAACCCAGAGGGAAGTAAAACTGGCCGAAATCATCCCTAGTTTGGAACATGAATACATGCAGCAATTTAATTACACTTCTTCCCCTGACAGTAGCCACTCCATAACCCACAACCAACCCTGTCCAGGCTTGGCATTAAATAGCATTTCTGAGCTAAATAATGAGAGAAAAAAGAGTCTTTACGTAAAATGCCAGTAATGTAAACATTGTTATATATTCGAAAGTTAGAGCCACTCTGAATAATCATTGCCTTAACCGGGATTTGAACCACGGAACCCCCGGTCTCTTAGGAGTCAGTTGGAGAATTGTCATGCTGGCATGTTACCATGGTAACTCAGTGGCTAAGGACAATTTTCATTGTTATATACTGAATACAAATGCAAGAAAATTATTAAATAACGAGGCTAAGGATAAGAAAATAGTAATTGTAATTAACGTCCTCCAACATGAAGTCACATCGGACGAGGAATGAAATAGTGCTCAAATGAGCCCAGGGTCCATAGAGCTTAGGACTGCTCGACATTCATCTTTCAGGGTATGGGAAAACTCCGGAAAAGGCCAGATAACACACTCTGACCAAGATTCAAACTCGGGACCACTTGAACTTGAGGCAGACACGCTACCACCTACGCTGCAGAGGCGGGCTGGCAAGAGAATGACATTGAAAAAAGGGATAAAATAGAAAATGACGTAAACTGACAAAGAAAATGCCCTATTAAATATGAGTATAATTTTTAATAATCTGGGACCCATGATAGTTATTTATATATACTTCAGCGATGCCTGTGATGTAAAGGTGATGTCATCAGAACCAGCGCTCTGGTGGTGGTCATTCATGATGCCCAAATTTATGCGAAAGAGGGGCTGGCGAATTTGCCTCCATTTACAGTTCACCGAGCTATTACGCATTAATGGGACTCAAAAACAAAGTTCTCCAGTGTTTGGTTACCTGAGTGAGTGTAGGGGAAATGCTTCTTGCATAAGTAATACGAAGTAGGGGGAGTACGGCGACAAGGTGACGTCATTTGCCCATAAGAGCAGATGTACACCACTGGTTATTAGCCTTTTAAATACCGAATTTGGTATTCAGTTTTAAAACGTTTGACGACTTGGATTAAAATAGTATCTATATGGTTAAGATATTAGCTCAGAAATAAATCTTGAGCTTTGGTTGTGTTGAATTTTATACCGTTTCAGGAGAAAAGGATGAAGTGGAGAGGCTACATGCAGATAGGGCCACAGAGACGCGCAGAAGTTCTTTAACAGTTCCAAGCTCCAAGATCTATCTCACTACTGGAGCTGCCCAAAGAGGCTATGAAGGACCCGTCCAACCAATTTATCCTCTTGTATCCCTGGGAATACTGCCTCATTGCAGCATGCATCCGCGCCATCTCTCCGGCATCGTCCTACGTCAGGAAAACAAGAAACACACCTGAAAAATGAGAAACGGAGTGAAAAGGAAACACGGAAAAGGAAGACCTGATAGTTGAGGAACCACTCCAGCATTCGCCTTGTCAACCAGGGAAAATCACAGCATGGTTGGAGTGAACCTACGACGGAAATTGAGCTCAGGGACTTGCACGTTACCACAAGTTAACTGGGTCGGTCGAATTGGAGGCCATTTTGTTCTGCTATGTCTGTATTATGTGATGTCGATCTATAATTTTTCTCAAACTAGAATAATCCTGATGAAAACATATAGGAGGGGAGAGACAGCAATACTGTAACCGAACATTCTTAGGTTGCTGATTTTTTGTTCATGCCTACGAATTTACCATCATCGTTCAGCAGCCTAAGAGTGTTGCATTACAGCATCCTTGCCTTTCTCCCCCCCCCCCCCCATATATTTACAGCGGGATCGTTCGCGTTTCAGACAGATTATTGTATATTAACTGACATACCTTCCTGAATTACTGAAGTGAAATAATTAATTCAACTTTTTTCTTTGCAAATATTTGTTTTGATAGTAATTTCATTCATGAACTTTTTGAGAAATTGCTCTCAAATATATTATGAAATCATCAATTATATGAAGTTCTCTCAGCACATGAAACCACGAGGAAAAAAGATTCAAATTCGTGACAGCGGTTCATGTTTACGATCGATAATCGCAGTGTGCCTGTTGTGCTGCACATGATTGGCGAAGTAGTCACGTGATGCTCATTACCAACTTGGGTCATCTTCATTAAGATGGGCACGTCATCGTCAAGGAAGTTTCATGGAGCGTAAAAACAGATAGGAGGTCTGTACTTTGTTACCGGGACTTGTTAAACTCTACAACGCGCATGCGTTAAGTATACCAACACATCCCATTAGCGTCACCTGGCATTGTATCTCAACCTTCACCGGAAGTACATGCTTCAAGGCCCTCGCATGTCTGTGTTTGAATGACTAGCCCGAAGTGAAAAGTAGAGGATTAAAGCATTTAAAACATACTGGTTCCGCTATAAGCACCACACTTCTGTATTACTTCGTGCAACACGCGAAGGCGACGAAACGTGGGGTTAGCAGACCACAGAGGAATGTCCTGAGTAGAAAACGCACATATCAGGCGTGTCGTTTTAGTCAACGGATAACTAACTTCTTATAGGTAATGTCACGAGTGGTTATGAAATTACCGGTAAGTTCACGAGCGACGAAGTTTATCTAGGGAAGTTCAAAAACCACGAAAATAAAAATTGAAAGCAATAAAACAAGTTATTTGATTCCCTAAATCACATAGGCCTACATTAGCACAAGAATGAAACTTAACCTGACAAGTCTACGGCATACAAACCTTTCAGCCATTTTGACATTTGAAAGTCGCGCTAACAGTCCACGATCCGTGAGATGTATAATCCTTTGCCTCTTCGTAAAGGTGCAGATTGTGTTGTTATCGTTACAATAAATCGATATAAAATAAACAAATAGTTATCGCTGTTGTGTATTATTTCATGAATCTGAATTTGTCAACTTTAACACGGTCAATGCAGGATGACGTCATATGAGGGAAATAGTCTCCATAATCATCAGATTCATCATCTGTCGTACTCGCAATTGTTGTGTGTCCATCAAAAACAGCAAGTGGAGATAAAATGGAATATCAACATTGAAGAGAAATGCATGCCTGTTTACCCACGAAGAAAATCACTAGCAATATTTCACTTAACTGCTGATTAAGAAACTGCTTAGCCGTACACAACCATAGAATAAATGTATACAATGCAGTCAGTGCATCTATGCCAATAACCATACTCTGTTATGGATAAATAACATTTACTGTTGGCCGTGGCTGAGCAGTTAGATCGCTTGACTCTTACCATGGTGGCACGGGTTCGATCCTAGGTGACCTCAAAGTGAGATTTTTGGTGGACAACACGGCGTTGGGGTGTTTTCTCCGGGACCTCCAGTTTCCCCGCCATCATTGCACAATTGCTCCATTATCTTTTCTTTCAACCACTTCACCCTTATTCCGTTCATCTACTTCTCTTACTCTCATTCCGGGGACCGGGCTGATAGGCCGCGTCGTGGCTCAGTGGTTAGACCGCTTGGCTCTCACCAAGGCGGCCCGGGTTCGATCCCAGGCGACCGCAAAGTGAGATTTGTGGTGGGCAACACGGCGCTGGCGCGGGTTTTCTCCGGGATCTCCGGTTTCCCCCGCCATCTCATTCCACCGGTACTCCATCTTCATCTCATGTATCATCCTTGTCATCGCCTGCGGTGCCGTATGTAGTAAAAGCGGGCGTTAAACACTACACACACACACACACACACACACACACACACACACACACACACACACACACACACACACCGGGCTGATCACCCATCCTTGGCTTTCTCTCTCTGATCCATAGTTGTGGCTCCCTCACCCGTTGCCTAAAATGGCATAAGGGTTAGAGGACCATAAATGAACAGGACTGCGTCCTATACCAAGAGAAGAAGAAGATTCATCATTTACTATTCTGTACCACAGTTCCATAAATACATGGAGACATTAAAATTCGACTAACGTCATCTTGGAACGACATACTAGAATGGATTAAAGTCTAAATCTTAGAGCTTTTTTCTTATTTAACCCTTTAGAGCTTTTCTTTTTCTTTTTAATGTTCTCTCAACTTTAACTCATCGGACGATGAATTAAGTGGATAAAACGATGCTCAAATGAGCCCTGGGTCCATAGAGCCTTATAATTAGTTACCTGACATTCATATTTAAGGACAAAGGGAAAAAAAAAACAGAAAATCTTATCCGGATAACTCGCTCTGACCGAGACTGGAACTCGGGACCTCTTGAATGTGAGGCAGCTACGTTAACACCTACGCTACAGAGGCGGGGTACGATTCAGAGTATTCGCTAACATGTGGCTGCCTTTGCAGAGTAGCCAGGGTAGGTATGAGTGAATTTTGAAGTCCTTGTTTCGAATCCCGTAGTGTCACTTTTCTTCATAAGGCATATCCAATTTTTTTTCCAACTCGATAGCGTAGATATTAGCGAGTCTGCCTCACGTTCAAGATGTCCCAGTTCGAATCTCGGCCAGGGTGACTTACCTGGCTAAGGCTTTTTCCGGGGCTCTCTCATTCTGAAAGACGAATGTCGGGTAACTCTGGACCCTGGGCTCATTTGAGCATCATTTCACCCATTTCATTTACCGTGCGATATAACATAACTTAGGAAGACGCTTTTTTTTTTAAAAAAAAAAAAGAGTAACAATTATAAGCGGATTAAAACCTACCACATTTATTGTTACTAATTATTTAAATCTGACAATAAGGCTGCATGAAGAGATTATTATTATTATTATTATTATTATTATTATTATTATTATTATTATTATTATTATTATTATTATTATTATTATTATTATTATTATTGTTTTGTCAGCATTTACATGCGAATATAAACTAATACCGTTTTCCCTTGTTCAACTTTATTTTAAAATACATAAATGAATGCGGTGATCTGACTACTGCAATGATTTGTTAAATGTCGATATATTTTGTGCTCAGAGTTACCAAACAGCATTGTAGTCAGTATACGCTGAAATAATAACAAAAATGAACAGTTTTGTTTTGAATTTCTTTCAAGCCAGTATGTTTACGTTCATAATAATAAATAATAAAAGGAGCCCTAGACCATATATTATAAAAAATAAGCTAGCATACATTATATGCAATGAAACAAATCTGTACGCTCACATTTATCTGATACGCAATCGTCATCGTGGCAGCTAATACTGCAGTTTTAATCAGAGCTTCACTTTGACTGTTTATCATAAATCTCTCAACATGTCCGTAACATTACCCAGCTGCATGTTCCTTTATAATATGCATAATGTTCAGAACGAATTGCGCATTTAGATCGTCAAAACTGTTTTAGGTTTTTCTTTCGTCTGGTGTTTGTCTTCTCGTGTTCAACTGTTTACTCCCGCAATAGCTCTATGCTTTGTTTGCTTGTGGAAAAACATTATAAGGGTGATATGTTGCTATTAAAGTATTCAGAGTTCCTTTAACACATTCTAGACAAAAATAACGTCAAGAAGTGGCGGAACTATTTTTACTTCCTCTCGATGAGCGTTTCGTTTAGGAACCAATCAGAGCGTCCACAGCGGTGTTGTGTTTCTGAATTCTATTCCCTCTGTATACAGCAGGTGGAATTACAGACAGTTATTCGGAATACCAGCCCAAGATTACAGAGAAATTATCACCACCACCACCGACGAGATGGCTCATGGATTGGCATCTTTGTCTTGCATTCGGAAGGTCTCGGTTTCAGATCTCGTGAGCCGACCAACCTGGCTGGGTTTTTCCTTTGGTTTGTCTTAGTCGCTAAGGTAAATATCAATTTGGGTGTTTAATATCACGAAACAGAGTTCCACTTTAAGTCTGAAACAATATAAAAATGAAAATAGTTGGTAATAGTCAATACTTTGCCTCTGCCTGGCAAGTGTAGATGCAGAAATAATTATCATCTAGCATTAAGGTCTCTGTAGACACGTATCGAAATTGTCAACTGTTCGTGTTACAGTTGCCTAGCTCTAAGGTCTCTGTAGATAGCTCAGTCCATCACAACTTTGGTAGTTACCTAGCAATAAGGCCTCTGTAGACAAGTGTCGAAACTGTCTACTCATCGTAACAGTGGTAGAGTGGTCATTTGTCGACGTATTTCGAAAGCCTGTTGAATCCTACAGTATGAACCGTAACAAAACCTCCTTGGCCTTAACAATAGATGCGGATGTAGATCCTAATGCTTATTCTGCGTATTCGTTTTTAATTAACAGGCTTGTGACTGAAAATATGGGTGAAAATCTTAAGAAATTGCAATCCAGGCCAGAAACGTGGAATCGGAACTACTACCAGCGAAATCTCGACAGTGGTATGAGAATAAATATATTCTGTTTAAAGACTGGTGCAAAAGTTGATCATTCAGCTAAAGAATAATGTCGCTCATGTTGTTTTATAATGAAGTATTTTGTTTAAAGCCCTGTTTAAGTTGGCATGACTGGTCACGCCATCTGCAGTTTATTACGGCACTGAAGTTTTTCATGATTACGTAAGTGGCCTAAGACCCTTAAATACTATTTTTCATCGTGTTAAGGGACAGTCAACTGAAATCGTGGGGTTTTGGACAAAATTAGGTACTTTTTCCTTTCAATACTAAAAACAAAATCTTGGCTTCTTCCTTTATTTGAAAGAAGTATGCTTCTTTATTCTGTGCCATATTTAAATGTCTGAGCGGTCACTTAAATATGCGAGTACACAGCATTTAAACCCCGCTACTGATGAACACCTCCTTCTTCACGTTATGTTATGTTTCATTTTAATTTGATTACAGTTTCTTTGAGAGTACCGCGTAATAACTTTTGGCTAAGCTGTTCATTGCAACATGTATAGTCAAATGAGAGACTAAACAAACTGAAATAAAATAGATGTTAGTAAACGTAGAGGATATATGAAAATCCACGTAAGTTTAAAAATGACTTAGAGCGCTTGTTTGCTTTATAAACACAAGTCTGTTTTATTGCCAGTAATTTTTTAATATCGTGCATGTGTTGATTTAGTATGTACAAGTTGCATCCTCTATGAGTTAATATTTACAATTTTAGCGGTATTATAGAGGCGAAAGTTCGTTTGTGTTTCTCTTATTTTCATTTTCTTATTTGTAACTATGTGACAAGTTTTTGACAAAATGGAGCAATTTAAAACTCTAAGTAGTTAGTGCAAGAATTCCTAGGAAACGACCATCAAATAATGAAGAAGCATAGATTAGTCAACATGAAAAATGCAATGCCATGGCCGGGATTTGAACCACGGATCTCCTGGTTTCCGTCCAGTCGCTCTAACTCATTGAGCTACCATGGCCTATGTGCCGTCCTGACATTAAATTCTCCATTTGACTCATATATTTCCCCGGTAAACCACTGGGGGCTCTCGCATTCAAGATACACCGTTTGTGGCGACTTACTATTGTAAGTACTTGAGTCCCGGGCTTCATAATTTAACTCTTGTTATTTAAGTTAATTGATGGAAATTAATCATTTCTTCACACTAGCCATATATAGGCTAAGGTTTTTGATAGTCAACATGAAAAATTCAATGCCATGGCCGGGTAGCTTAATGGGTTAGAGCGACTGGACGGAAACCACGAGATCCGTGGTTCAAATCCCGGCCATGACATTGAATTTTTCATGTTGACTCTATCAAAAACCTTAGCCTATATACGGTTACTGTGAAGAAATGATAATTTTCATCAATTAACTTAAATAATAAGAGTTAATTGATGAAGCCCGGGACTCAAGTACTGACATAGTAAGTCGCCACAAACGGTGTATCTCGAATGCGAGAGCCCCCAGTGGTTTACCGGGAAAATATGAGTCAAATGGAGAATTTAATGTCAGGACGGCACGTTGGCCATGGTAGCTCAATGGGTTAGAGCGACTGGATGGAAACCAGGAGATCCGTGGTTCAAATCCCGGCCATGGCATTGAATTTTTCATGTTGACTATCTATCAGAAACCTTAACCTATATACGACTAATGTGAAGAAATGATTAATTTCCATCAATTAACTTGAATGAAGAAGCATGCTTAAGGGTTTTTAAGATTGCCAAATCTTCAAATGCAGGTTCTTCAATTTTGTTTTAATCGGATAAGTGGTAATGATGGCGGCGGCGGTTCTGTGGCTATAAATGCAGCCATATATACAGATTTATATTATATATAAACTGCATATAATGTTATGTATATACTCTAGTAGCATTTTTGGATTGTATATCCAGAATTGGTGAGCTGCAAATGAAAGATTTATAGACTTTACTGTTGCACACACGTCAATATTTCAAAAACTGGTAAGAGAGCTACTAACTAAATCAGTGAGTGCACTGGTGTTTGTAGAAAACTGTGTAAAATGTACCCACTGTAAACTAGCTCCCACAGAACTGTGCAGTTCTGTTAGGGTACAACATTTTGAATCACCTAAGGCCGCATTTCTAAGGGCTATAGAAGCATTCACAAACTTGGGTAAGGTAATGTGTGTAACTAGGGCTAACCTAACGTAACCTAACCAAAACTAAGCTTAGGAAAAGACCTGACCCATCCCGCTTATGGCTAAACAACTAATCCTAAAGGACTGCACAAAGATACGGGATGCTACTTACATCCACTCGGAGGTACCACTACACACCAAAAGGTTTATCTCCTCCACTACACACAGGTTCTCCATATCCCTAAGACCACGTTATATCCTCACACAATTCCTGACCACCATGGACGCTTCAGATCATACCTCCACAGAATTAACAAATCACCGTCGCCATTACGCAGCTGCCCCGAGAATACACCACACACAGCAATACATCTACTGACAGAATGCACACACTCTTCTCAGCAGACTAGCGTAAAATACCGTCAAAACAAAACCTAAAAGGTTCTATACTGGCACCAACGCTTTTTAGTATTTACAGCTCCGATATTCTAGACACGGCTTCAACCTCGATTTTATTGCCCTGTATGCTGACGACACAATGTCATTTTACTCTCACTCCAATCTACGTTCTGCTATACAAACCTTACCGCTCTCTCTTGATCGCCTCACTCAATGGTGTGGAACTTGCTGCATCTCCCTCAATACTTATAAAACCGAAGCCAACATTTTTACTTTACGCCGCTATAATCCACCTCCACCTATGACTGACCATGTGCTGGGGCTCCCTTCACTTACACTAGTCAAGTACCTTGGGGTGTTACTGGACACTCGGCTTACGTGGAAGCCTCTTATTGATGAGACCATTACCCTGGCATCTGCTCGACTTTCACAACTTTCTCCTTTTATTTTATAAACACACTTCACTTGGTTTAGAATCTTCACTGCTGCTGTACAAATCTCTTGTTCGACCTCTTATTACCTATGCCTGCCAGGTCTGGGGGACTGCCATAATTTATCACCTGCGGCGTCTACAGGTCAGCCAGAGTCGATTCTTGCGAATCGTCACTAATGCTTCTTGGTTTGTCCGCAACCAGCAACTGCATCTCGAGCTGGGACTTCTTCCTCTCCACCATTTCAACCGACAGATTGCTCGACGCTTCTGCTATAATCTACGCCACCTTCCAGGAGCTGTGACGTTTAACATCGGCATCCGCCGAAGTCGCCGGCCAACGCGGTTGAACCGACACGTACCACAGGACCTATTTTACAATGACACTTCTACTTCTGAATGATGTACTGCTCCACATTTGCTTTCCTATTCTTCTTTTTTGCTGTGTAAATTCTCACTATTGAAGTATGTATACCATTTGTGTTAGTTCAGTATCGCATTTGTATTATTTCAGAGGAGGTACACTGTCCTATCTCTACAAATCATGTATTATTGCTGACCGATTTTGTTTAATTATTATTGTTTACTTCCTCCAACGTTAAGTTATATCGGACGATGAATGGAGGTCCATGGAGCTTAGTTACCCGACATTCGTCTTTCAGGATAAGGGAAAACCTTGGAAAAACCTTATCCAGGTAATTCACCCTGGCCGAGATTCGAACTCGGGACCTGTTGAACGTGAGGCAGACACGCTACCATCTACGCTAACGAGGCGGGCGCTGACCGATCTAATAAGTAAATACATAAATAAAAAATAAATAAAAAGCAAAACCTGCAGCTTATAATGAAGACCCACGTAAACACGTACAGGTGACAGACTTTATCATCTTCCGCTCACTTCAAGAATGACTTCTGAAATTTAATTGTATAAGCACTGCAAATATTTGAAATAGGCCAACAGCAAAACATAGGTTATAACTCTGTGTAAAATAACAATATAATAAACCTAACCTAATCTAAACTTCCGTGATTCTCGTATGGGAAAAAAAAACTCGTTTGAGACGTAACGTGGTACTGTTACTGGCGTGGGAAGTGTTGAAATGTTGTCCAAAGCACTGTTAAAGAATTCCGCAGTAAATGTGTAACTTAAGATAGTTGGAGTTCGGAGTTCTTCAGAAATGCAATTGTTAGTAATCTCCCTAATGTACTAGATATGAAGACAGCTGGCCCCGTAGCTCAGCTTGTTGAGCATCTGCCTGCTGTCCAAAGGGTCCCGGGTTCGATTCACGGCTGGGGGTTGGGATTTTTCTCCAACCAAGATCCTGAGAGTGCGAATGTGTGCGTGATATAATGATTAAAAATCCAAAGTACCAGCAACCCAACGTATATGAGCGATATCACCGCTGTAGTTGAAGTAGGAAAAAAAAAAAACAGTTTTGTACATCCACAGATGCTCATCCTAACCATGAAAACTGTTCGAAGGGAAACGATCGTTGGTGATTTTAATAGGTAGACTGCTGAAGGGGAAAGCCTAGAAAGGCATAAGAGATTGACATGCAAAATTTTTCCTGAAATAATGTCAAAAATTATACCAATTATCGGCGGCTTGCTGCGATAATCATGCATGCTGAAGAGCTGTATAGAAGGAAATACAAGTTCGTAATGTACGTTTCGTAGCATTTTATGTAACCACTGCCATTTGAAAGCTTAGTTTAACGTGGGGCGAACAAAAGTTGAAACTACTTTCAGAAACTTTCTACTCCTTCAGTAGAAACTACTTTACACTACGATCGTTAGCAAAATCAGTAAGCAATACAAGTGGGTGCAGTTCATAATGGAATTTCGGTTTTAATGCACGTTTCACTGACTATTTTTGGTAGGACTGTCATAAGTAAATCTATCATCTGTTAGCAGTAACTATTACAGGATGTTGCCTACAATTGGCATTTCTCTCCTGTATCCTAGGTATGTAAATTAAACGACATATTCCATCACTTTTGCAGTAACTATAATTGTCAACGCACCTTAATCGTTAATTTAAGCTACCATCATTTAATAAGTGATTCAGTACCTCATACAGGATCCGCCACTGCTTGTGGTTATCGAACCAGGCCAAGGCATTTTGGCTGCGAGATTAGAAAATTGATAATGTGGAGACGTGCTTCCTCCATGTAGGAACAAGCCCAATTTGCGAGAAGATCGTGCAGTAGGGAAATTTGTATAATTAGATCCCTGCTACGATCGACTGTTTGCCTGAATCGAACGTGATTTGACAACGACGTTCCTTATTAAATGGCACCGTATCCCAGCAACACCCTTTCTCCTTTGGTCACACAACTCCGGTTGATTGATTTTCCGCACTTGTCGAGAGCTTGCTGGGTTTTGGTGGATGTTTTATACTGACACCTCGATATTTCAGTACCTACAGTTTCTATGTTCCTCGTCTGTATATCAGATTGGCCACCCAGGCATGGACATTCTTGACCCCGCATCATCCAGCCTCTACCATTCCTTTTCTGTTTGCAACAAACAAGCAGTCCTTACTACCAGTGATGGAACATTGCTGTACACAATTACAAAATGCACTCTAAGGTAGCTGGTGGACCCTTTGGAGAAGAATGGACTGTGTGTGTGTGTGTGTGTGTGTGTGTGTGTGTGTGTGTGTGTGTGTGTGTGTGTGTGTGTGTGTGTGTGTGTGTGTGTGTGTGTGTGTGTGTGTGTGTGTGTGTGTGTGTGTGTGTGTGTGTGTGTGTGTGTGTGTGTGTGTGTGTGTGTGTGTGTGTGTGTGTGTGTGTGTGTGTGTGTGTGTGTGTGTGTGTGTGTGTGTGTGTGTGTGTGTGTGTGTGTGTGTGTGTGTGTGTGTGTGTGTGTGTGTGTGTGTGTGTGTGTGTGTGTGTGTGTGTGTGTGTGTGTGTGTGTGTGTGTGTGTGTGTGTGTGTGTGTGTGTGTGTGTGTGTGTGTGTGTGTGTGTGTGTGTGTGTGTGTGTGTGTGTGTGTGTGTGTGTGTGTGTGTGTGTGTGTGTGTGTGTGTGTGTGTGTGTGTGTGTGTGTGTGTGTTTTTCCCCTTTCCTTTTTTTTCGATTTACGCCCTCCAACGTTAAGTGATATAGGATGACTAATGAAATGGGTGAAATGATGCTCAAATGGGTCCGGGCTCCATGGAGCTTAGAATTACCTGACATTCGTCTTTCAGGATAAGGGAAAACCCCGGAAAAACCTTATCCAGGTAACTCACCCTGACCGAGATTGTGGTTAGACCGCTTGGCTCTCACCAAGGCGGCCAGGGTTCGATCCCTGGCGAGCGCAAAGTGAGATTTGTGGTGGACAACAAGGCGCTGGTGCGGATTTTCTCCGGGACCTCCTGTTTCCCCCGCCATCTCATTCCACCGGTGCTCCATCTTCATCTCATATATCATCAGTGTCACCGCCTGCGGTGCCGTATGTAGTAAGAGCGGGCGTTAAACATTACACATACACTGCCCGAGATTCGAACTCGAGACCTCTTGAACGTGAGGCAGACTCGTTACCATCTACGCTCTCGGGGCGTGTGTATTATTATTATTATTATTATTATTATTATTATTATTATTATTATTATTATTATTATTATTATTATTATTATTATTATTATTATTATTATTATTATTATTATTATTATTATTATTATTATTATTATTATTATTATTATTATTATTATTATTATTATTATACCGCATATTCCATTACATTGTGAGTAATATTATATGTTTGGGTGCACAATTACATTAAGTTTTGTTTTCACTATCTATTGTTTTACATATCAGATTTACTAGAGATTGACAATTCTATAAATTAATATGAATATTTGCATCCTGTTTAACTATTTAGAGATTATCGCTGTTTACAAATATACTGACACTTTTGGTGTGTTTTTGCATAAGTTCCTTTTTTTTCTAGTGTCCAGCGTCCATCAGCCATTGTTATTGTTTTCTCTAGATTTTCCCTTTCTTTGTCTAACAGATTACTCTCATAAGATTAAATGGTGCACAGTTTGTTCGTTTTGGTTGCACTTACACATTGGATTGTCACTTATTTTAAATCGATGTAGTACACTTTAGTTTTCCCGTGACCCGTTTAACAATGATGTCAGATTCGATGTTAGTTTTATTGTAGTTTTTGTTCTGTAACTTATGTTGGGAAAATAGGATTTTGTAATTTCCCCTTTTGATGTTTGTTGCCATTCTTTGTGTGTGTGTGTGTGTGTACGCGCGCGCCCGGAACTCAGCTTCTCCAAAATGTAGGCTGCCACAAATAAAGTTTACTAAACACCAAAAGGATGTAAATGCAAATAGTTCTTCTTTATGTCTAGTACTACAACTTATAGTAGTGTTGGGGGATTCTTGTTCCCTTAAGGTCGGGCCTGAGGAGCCAAAGCTTTGGATCCGATAGATAACCAGGATGGGTGATCAGCCCGATGCTTGGTGTGAGGGTGAAGGAAGTGGATGATAATATGAGAGCGAGATGCATGATACGAAAGATAATGAAGCAGTTGGTGCAATGCTGGCGGGGAAACCGGAGGGCCCGGAGAAAACCCACCATAGCGCCTTGTTCAACACAAATCTCACTTTGCTGTCGCCTGGGATCGAACCCGGGCCGCCTTGATGAGAGCCAAGCGTTCTAATCATAAATCCATGCGCGGCCTAAATGCAAGTTGTGAATATCTTAAATAACTTAAATTTGCAACTACATAAAACACTACTGAAAATAATTCTACGCGGTTACGCAGTGGGCTGGAGCGTGGTACACTGATTCGATGCCATGGGATGCCTCCGGGTTCTATCCTACCCTAGGGAGTGCTGTTTTAAGTCCCACTCAACATCGTAAGGAAATTAAGCAGCGGCAATAGTTACCTTATTTACCTTTCAAGAACACTACTTTCCGGCTGGGGATGCCAAGATGCTGACCTGCCTTGCGTATGTGGGCGTGAGGCTGCCAATTGGGTATGCAGTCGCAGGCACGATTCGGGCGGTTACATCGTGGAGTTTTTTTTTTTTTTTTTTACCGAAAATAGTTATAATCTACATACATATCGATGACGCTGACCCTAAAACCAATAAGATTGTACATAGGAATAAATAATTATACAGACCGTATACATGGTTTTTTATATAACCTATAACCCTTTAACTGAGGACCACTGCTGGAATAAACGACTGGTTTAGTTGATATTTTGTGTAAAGCAATAGCAAAAACCATGGGGTTGTAATCCTGATTTCAATTAGTAAGTCAGTGTCAGTGTTTATTGAAAAAAACTATTAAGTACTGAATATTGTTTATCCAGTTTTTTCTGCAAGTTTATAAGCGATATATTTATTTTTCCAGTATCGTAATGTGTGATATTTCGAGTTCCGAACGTTTGTTGTATGAATAATGAATAGAGAAGTTGACAGTTATTAATGCATAGCTTGCATGTTAATAAATAGGGATTTTAGTTTTGAAAAAAATAAGAATATATTTGACTACTGCTCCAATAGAGGGTTGGCATCTCACCTGGATGACACGCGGCTGGTCCGTGGCTGTATCTGAACCAAGCCAGTATCTGCTTCTACCCTGAACCTTTTCCCCATTAAGCATTTTTTTAAATGTATCTCTTAGCAAGGAGCTCCTTCTCATCCAAAATTCTAGCCATTTTCTTTTCAACTGCCTCATCAGTACTAGCATTGATCGTTCATCGCCCGAACTTCTCAAATTTCTTTTTACTTATTTTGTCTCTTCACTTCACATACCTCATTATTCCCCTTTTCCACATTTCAAAAATCGCTCCACAAGATTTTCCTCATTTAGTCCCAGTACCCAGACTCCTATAAAGCACGTTTCTGATTTCTTTCTATAGTAAGTAGTATTTCACATTAAACTTGGTGTCAAGATATCGCATAAAATGCAAGTTTTGAGATTCCCTGATGAGATATTTGAATGCAAAAATCTGTATATTGTACTTTCTGGAAATAGCTTCTTTCAGGAAAAAAAAAAAAAAAAATAGATATAACTGGTAACCTTAAGAGATGGACAAAAACCAGCCAATACCAAAATGTATTTTTTTTTTTTTTAAATACACGTTCAAGCAGTCCATTTTATGGCTTCAGCCAATCCGTTGTGCGAGTAATTGGTTTGAACTTTTCAGTGCCAAGTACTGCCGCTATTCACTTGTTTCTCTTTACTGTAGTGTTTAACACATGTTTTACTACATATGACACCGCAGGCGGTGACACTGATCATGCATGAGATGAATGAGCACCGGTAGAATGAGATAGCGTGGGAAACCGCAGATCGCGGAGAAAACCCACCCTTACGGCCCTTTGTCCAGCACCAATCTCACTCTGCGATTGCGTGGAATCGAACCCGGGCCGCCTTGGTTAGGTTTGAGTGGTTTAACCACTCGGCCACGGCGCGGCCATACTTGCTTCTCGAGATATCACGGGAAAGTTGCGGAATTCCAAAGCCAACCTAAAGCAACTCCCTTTTAAACATCTGATTATTGTTTTGGTGCCCAATAACCTTCTTGTGCGTGAAACGAAATGAGTAATGAAACCATTTCTTCTAAGGTTTATCTCGATTATCATCCAGTAAATGGAAAATTAAGCTTCTGTATAAAATTAAAAGGGAAAGTCATTTATTTGTTTAAAATGTCTTAATCTTCGACTAAGCATGTCATATAACATGTATGTAAACTAAGTACAAAATCTAAAGCATCTCACTTTAATTATTTAGGAGAAAAGTGGACTTACAGAAGAAAATGTTTATCATTTGGAAAATTGTCTTGTTTATTGGAATATCAACAGGTAAACAATTAGTAACTTAAATTATGATTTAAGAATGGTTACTTGGGCCAGAAGAATTTGTTTGATAAGTGATAAAATTGTTATTATGTTAGTTGTACAGTTTTCAGGAAAATTTAACATACTTTCCTTGAGGTTCAGCATGCTCTGTCTCTACCAAGAGTCCTACAGTTATCTATCACCTGCACACACGAAGCGGTTTTTCAATCTCTCGTGTTGTAAGAGTTGAACATTGTTTTTCCGCTAGTCATTTGTTTAAACAAGTGAATGCGCTATTTTATGTTTAATTGCTAGTGTGCGAGTTACAATATCGAGGTTACCCCAAGTTTATAATCAGAGGAGTGCATACGGAATCAGTATACGAGAGAGAGAGAGAGAGAGAGAGAGAGAGAGAGAGAGAGAGAGAGAGAGAGAGAGAGAGAGAGAGAGAGAGAGAGAGAGAGAGAGAGAGAGAGGGAGGGAGGGAGAGAGGGAGAGAGGGAGAGAGGGAGAGAGGGAGAGAGGGAGAGAGGGGGAGAGAGAGAGCGAATAACTAAAAATGAGCAGTTGGAAGTTTTTCTTTAGTGATGTGAGTTGGTTTGCGTTCACTGATATATTTAATATTCGCAAAGAACAAACTGGAAATAAAGGGCACCATCACAAATATGGCAGTTTAATGGATGCTAACATATTTGCCTTTCAAGGAATATCGACTTAATTTATATTAGATTGGTTAAGTTTTCGGAAGATAACTTTTAAAATATGGTATTGTTTAGCAATATTTTCAATACCTACAATGAAATAATAATGATGAAGTTATTAATTAGGATTGCAACTATTACAGCAGGAATTCATAGTTTAAATATGTGGTAATTTTGTTTTGTTTCAGGTGAGTTGAGAACGTCATACTGATCCTTTACCTCTTTTATCTACAAGATAAGATTACAGGCGGTGTTTCTGGTAACGTATTGCAAGTTTGCCAACTTACTTTCACTTAGTTGTGGTTGAAGGATGTATAACAAGTTTGTTATTATTATTATTATTATTATTATTATTATTATTATTATTATTATTATTATTATTATTATTATTATTATTATTATTATTATTATTATTATTATTATTATTATTATTATTATTATTATTATTATTATTATTATTACGTTAACATGTTCCACTCTGAAGCAAGTTGATATGAAATGCTTCTTTGGTTTAAAGTAATGTTTTAAAGTGTGGGAAAAGTAGTTTCTTGAATTTATATAGGTAGAAAATTACGTTTAATATTCTGAGTGGGCAATACGATAAAGAGTTACTTTCAGCAACCATTATTTTAGTCACCAAACATGAATTGTGCAAAACTTTTCAGCCCAAGAACTTCCAAATAAGCGAATCGGACGAAGGGAATGAACGAATGGGCCCAAATACTCTGGATATTACCGCTGTGAATTTATTCCTTGGGGGTGTCCTTAGAGATGAACTGTTTGCAGGAAGACCACTCGATTTGTTGATATGATTCGGTTCATTAGGGAGACGACAAGAAGTTCATACAAATAGGGAACCGAGTTTGTACAAAAATTGTGCTTTATTTTCAAACGTAGACTACAGCAACGTACGAATTATGAACATAATTTTATGTACTCTCGAGAAAATGTTCTAAGATTATGTCTTAATAAATCCGTATTATATATCTCGGTTTCTAAGCATATTGCACGTTTCGTTACAGTTTACGTACTGTTTATAGGTACTATTTACCTATTTTGCCCATGCATCTGTATATATCACTTTAATTAGCACGTACATAGTAGATATAGAAGGTAGTGCATTCTAAAAAATTATACGTTTTGAGATCCTCTAAGTAAAATATTTATAGAAAAAAGGCCCGTGTGTGCGTGCGCGCGCGCGCGTGTGTGTGTAAAATCAAACTGAAAAGTCAGTTAATACCAAATTCGGTATTTAGGTTCAGTATCTTCCAATATACGACACCAAAATTTTCCAAAAATCTCAGCATCCAACTACCATTTCCATGGAATATCTTTCGAACATTTGGATTTTCCCCAAAAATAGTATTAAGAATTTTGATTAAAACACCATATGTTTAAGATATTTTCATGACAAATGAAAGGTATAGCTTGAAATTTCTGGGAATTTCCTAAGAAGTCTTCTTCATACTGGATGACTTTTGCATAACTGGTGAACCATTAGGGATAAACAGAATACCACACAAAAAGTGGATCTCTTTAAAACACATAAAGCAAATAGTTCTTTTTAATTAACAATTTCAGAGATATTATTTGCAATCTGTCTGAACTCTCCAGTACTTATACTTTCCCCAAATGGGGAGTCGTTATTCATTTTCTTCTCTTGGCCCTGGAAAAAATGGAATTTCGAAAGCATCACATAGCGACCAGATCTTAAAATATCCGATTATATCTTAAAGTCGGCTGTATTCCCATACTTCTTTTACACCTACCAAACTAATGCTTATCTGTATTAACATGAAGTGGAGGAATAAGCTTTTGTAAGAATAGTTTGTACAAGAGTGGAGAAAGTCATGTGAGTAAAACACAAATTTTCTTTTTCAGTTAGAGTGATTAAAGTCTAATTAGAAGAATAAAGAAATAACTCAATAATGTAATAAGAAAACATGTTGTACCAATCTTTCATTGTCTTTTACCATTACAATTTTTATTTATTTGCCTCTCTTCAGTGAAACAAAGTAAAAGATAGTTACTGTTATACCGCTCGCAGAAGTTAAAGGTATATGAACGCTGGCCAATGCTCAAGCGGAGCGCTGTTGCCAAGCGTAGTACATGCACCTGCAGAGTTTCCGTGTACATAAGAGCAGTTTTACGCGCCAGCAAAGGTTTTGGCTATTCTTCCCGTAATTAAATAACACATTAAATATTCCTAAAACATTAAGATCTTACCTTGACACACGTCACAACAGTGGAACAGCAAGCACGGTCTCCAATCCAGTAACTCGCTTTCCGACTTCATGGATCTTTCCCGGAGATTGAAACACAGGTACGCTCCCTTTTTCTGAGGATAAAGCTGCTTCACTACAAATTCGTGACACTGTGTGCACACTACCTACATCACAAGGTTACAGAGTTAATTGTTGGGATTTTGAAAAATCTACAGTTGCCGTATATCCTGGATTGGAGAGCTTTCGTAAAAACTTGTTCATATGAAATATAATTTTACTGCCCTGAGAATGAATCACTTCACGTTTGTTGTTCGAAAAATCACTTGTCTCATCTTCGAGGGACATGTTCACGCACTCGGATCACAAACACTGGAAAAAAGATATGGATGTAATAATAGTAATAATAATGATAATAATACCTAATAATAATACATAATAATACCTAATAATTTAATGTAATATGAACAATATTTCAGCTCGAGTTCAACACTGTTTTATAGTAGATGGATTATTTATATATGCTTGAGATAAATGGTATGCTTATCTGTGTTGAATGGATGGATGTTGGGTGTAACCACAACCATGTGAAGATAAAAAGTGCATCGCTTGCGTTATAAGTATCGTCGATACAGGATTTTGGTACGGTCATGTTCAGAAAGTAACATTCTTTCTTATTATAAGATTGGCATATGTAATATTCAAATATTCATCCGTAACATTTAACCATAACATGTGAAAGATAAAACGTGCATCGCTCGTGTTCTAAGTATCGTAGAGACAGGATGTTTGTACAATCATGATCAGAAAATTACATTCTTTCTTATTATATGATTGGCATCTGTAATATTCAAATATTTATCCGTATCATTTAACCATAACACCTGAAAGAAGTGGCCGCGAAACAGCCAACCAGGACGGTTCGGGGACGAAGCTGTTTACCAGGAGCATATCATCCTGCCATGCAGCGCCGAGACATCCGCCCACACTTCTACCCTAAAAGAGACCACCTGACGAGAGGTGATTTGAAATGATAATGGAGGTGAAATGGAGGGACATGAAGTTCAGGGGATGTAATTAACCTATCCAGCATTCGTCTGGCCATCCGCGGAAACCCCCGAAAAAACCCATGGGTCAGGTAGGCCGATCGAACACGGTCCTCCCGAATGCAGGTCACAGACGAAATTGCTTGAGCCATTCTGCTAGGTATTATACAAATAACTCGACGTGCTAGTCATATCATGTAATATCATTAACGTTATATATTTCCTTCCCCATTTTTCCCATTTTACTCAGAGTTTCTATTTCTTATGAATCGCTTGTATACACATTTACTTTATTTATTATTAAATATTAGTAGCTGAACGACGGTTGTGTCTTCGAGTTGCACTCTCGGAAAATGCCAAACTTATAAACAAGAGTTTGACATCTATAGGAAATTTGATTTTTCGGTTGAATGGGGTGGGGAGAGATAAGGAGAAAGAAAGAGAAGGGTGCACGCCTTTTCCTGAAAGTCTGTTTTCATTCAAGGGGCCTGAGAAGGTTCATTTCCGGTGAAATCTCAATAAAGAATTTTGGGGTGGAATACTGCTTCCTCTAAGTAGGGAAATGAACTGAAAACCGTCTGTGCTGTAAACACAATTATAAATTTCTAAGTGAAATATGCACAAATTTGTTGTGACACAAGTTTTACGTAACCTTGTTTTGCTTGTAATTATCTTTAATTCCGTGGACTCGTTCTCAGTTTGTTAAAATAATAATTCTATCTTTGCTAGAAGGCATTTCTTTGTGTATACATATACAATTATTTACAAACTCTGTTGTTGTTTCCAAGTTCAAGAAAATAACAGTATTTACAGTCTACTTTTCTATTTATCTGTGATGGTTATATGGATTCCATTAAATTGGAAGCTGCCTGGGGCACAGTATTTGATAGCTAATGATGTTTTTACAGTTGTTGACGACAGTTATGTGTTTATGCAATCGCAACCAATTAAAAGTTAATTTTAGAAAATTATGCAGTCTTTTACGAGTGATGCCAGCTCTGGATAACCTTGCTTTCAACAGTAATTTTGTTTACCTCATTATAAAGCTCTAGGAACTTCTCCAGTTTTCTTTCTTTACTATTTACTCTTACCTATAAGTTAACAGAGGATACAGATGTTTCAAAGGAAGTCCACATTTTGGGGATTAGAATAATAGAGTAGACTTAAGCAATTATCAAATCTGTAAGAACGGTTTGCTACGTGATGCATTTGAAGTACCGTTCTCTTTGCATGGCTTGGAGAAAAGGCGGTAAAAAAGAATAAAGACTTCCAATTTAGAAAAGTGTATGTATCGAAAATCCTAACTAACAACAAGGAGTGTCTGAAATGTTACTCAGCCTCCCTCCCCTCAATGTGCTTAAACGAAATCAACATTTTTCTCTGCTAATATTGTATCTAGCTCTTAAGGTTTTAGCTTGTGTAAAAGTGATTCAGAATGAAAATGGCTTAAAATGTAGCTACATATTTATATAAAATCCTATATATAGATATATATCTATATATAGGTATATATAATTAGTCATCTACATATCTTAAGTGTATAATATATGTACTAATCAAAATTGTTAGTCATTTTTGAGAAAATAAAACTTTTCTGTATGACGAGCAGTTTGGAGGGAGGGAACTTTAAAATCTTCCTGTTGCTTCTACGCAAGATACAAAACTTGAATGCCATGTTCGGTATTTATAGCATTCTTCGTTGTTTTTTTTTTATGCTGTTCACAATTCCTAAAATACTTTTTTGGGTATTCCGAAAGTCTCAAAACCCGTATTTCTGTTCGAATCTCGATATCAGATTTTCGGATGGAATAAACATTTCCTCTGTTTGCTATTAAGTATATATTAGGCAAAATAAAACGAAAAGTTGATAGAATACCAAACTTGTTATAAGCTTAGGAATTTCCAAATATGAATATTGTAAAAAAAAAAAAAAAAAAAAAAAAAAAAAAAAATCCCCACATCAAACTACCATCTACATGTGACTATTTATTTTATATTTTCTCAGACAATTGCTCTAAAATTTGGTCAAAATAAAGTAAATTTAAAGTGTTCTATGACAAATAAAACGTGTATTTTGAATTTTTTGAACAATTACCTATGCAGACCTCTATATTTTAAAAGAATTTTGCATAAGATTTATAGCTTGCAAACTATAAGAGAAGCAAAAATATACTACACAAAAATATGGCATTCTTTAAACACACAATTTATCTTGAAATAAACCTTTTTGTAGTGTCTTCCATTTTCGAGATATCTGTTGGTATTGGTTTGCATTTTACAATATATCTTTTTTTTTTTTCGAAGTTTTACTGACGCTGGTTTCTCCCGATGTTTTGGAAACTGTATATAATTTCAAGGCTAGTATACAGTGTTCGGTTATTTAAAACATGTGTGATGAAGCTATTTAAATATAAACCGACTGTGGGTAGAAAAAGTGGTGTGAATATAACGCAAATAGTTCTCATGTAATGTTTATGGATATCTAAAACTGCTCTAAAATAAATGCGCCGGGTTGGTATGCAAACACCAAACACTCGCCAGTCTGGAAGTTGCCTATACTTTACCCTTAAGGAGCTATTTCCTGTATAATAACAGGAAAACTGCTTAACCTAAGAGGCAGTATTATATGCGTAATGCATACGTGCTAAGTTTCTAAATGAATAGCTATTATTTTGACTGTGACTGTACTTGCATTGAAGGTTTAAGAACCTTGTATGTTAATGCAGGATGCAAAGGGGATTCTAGAAAGTTCTGTCGTTAAGATAGATGTGTGGGAACGGAGAGACTGCAATTATTATAAATTGAAAATACAGCGGAATATACATTTGAACATAAGCTTTATTTACAGACTTTTATTTTGAATTATTCCTTCGTTGTAATTCTATGCGATCACATGTTTTATACCTTACGTTGATTAAAATAAAACCCTTTGTAAAATGGAAGCGTATATAAACAAAACACACCGGTGCGATCGCGTTCTGGTTTAGAAATGTTTTATTGTAGTTCCTCTCAAATGCGATATTTTACTGCCGCATTGTAGGATATTGATTTTAACAGCCTGCTGACAAACATTTATAAAATTCTCTCTCTCAATAGCATCACCAGACTGAATAGGCGACGGTGAATAAAAAAGTCGTGAAAAATCTATTCAATAATTATTTTATTCAGATATTAGCTTAAAAAGCCTATTTGGGTCTGCGCGACATCTCTCGCTTAGAAATTGTTTATGCAGCCCAGTAATATGCTTGGCTAACTTCAGTCTTTTGTTACACATCAAGTGTTCTACTTTTGCATTCATTGAAACTCTCTGATGACAATTGTCACTCAGTCTACTATTTTCATATTTTTAGAAACCATAATAGGAAACATGGCACGTATTCCTTGCCTCTGTATATTATTCAGTCATTCGTTGTGTCTATGCACTAATCGTAGAATTAAGTTAAGTTTACTGGAGTAACTGGGGGTATTTTGGAATACTGTCAGAGGCCTATGCTAACTTTAAGGGCAAGTTCGTATAAATACATTGAAAATTAAGACAAATTAGGCTGAGTAGACCATATTGAAAGCTTTCTTGAACGTTCATAATATAGAAAAAGACAATGATATCTCGCCTTAAAAGAATACAGTGCAGCAGACGATAAAAATGCCTCTCCATTCACCTTAAAGTTCACAATTAAACCTTTCATTGCATGGGACCTCTTGTAGTTTTCTGGATTTATTTGTAGCTCTGCGAATAAATCGACGAGATGCTAGAACATAATCTGTGCTCGAAGAGCACAATGTGACTATGAAATTAAATGGCATAGTCAGGATTTTAAGCCACATCTTCGGTTTTCCCTGCCGTTGAATCAACTGAGCTAACATGCCAATCTGCCAGTACAACATTTGAACCAAATTTAAATCTGTGAAAATGGGGAGTGGGGCTATAATTTGATCATGTTCCGTTGTAGGTTGATTCAGCTTTTTCCTTTTCACTGCATTTAACACTTTACTTCTGTTGCTTTACTTCTTTTCAAATTTTGATTATTTTATTAATTGCTTTATTCATTCTGGTTTTCCAAGATTTTCCATTCCTGTTTTGTTTTCAATGTGCATTGCTCATTCACGTCTTTTTTCTTCGGTTCAGGCTTTCTGTTTTTCGTCTGTTTTTTTATTAAGTGTTTCTATTTATCACTTAATTTCATTCATATCTTTAAACTCATTTTCTTTATTCCACTTGCCTCTTTGTGGTCCTTTGTTTTCCCAAAGATTTCTCTTAATCTTATTCCTGCTGTCTTTATCATATGCGTAGGTAAAAGCCGAAAATAGGTGTTTTGATATCACTAATTAAACACACAGTTTTAGAAAAGGGTTTTTAAGAGAGATGCTGACAGAACAGTATAACCCAAAAACGAAATATCGGGCAGTAGCCAACTTGATTTTTACACAGAGATTTTCCAGAGAATTCCCTCTTCCTCCCTAACTGCCCTTAGTATGTACAATGTTTTGTTACTTTTTTGTTCTCAAAAATTTCTAAAATTATTTTGATTAAAATAATGTATGTTTTAAAATATTGACATGTCATAAAACATATTTTTTGTACTCCGTTGCGAATTAGCACAATCTGTCATTGGTTTGAATTCTACAATAATTAAAAATTTTGGAAGTTCTAAGTCAAAGTACTTTGATTTTCATAATATCGTGCAAAGATGAGAGATATGGGCTTAAACTATGACGGTGCAGAAAGTAACGTGAACATAAAGTGATGGTCCGCCTCTGTAACGTGGTGGTAGCGTGCCTGCCTCCCGTTCAAGAAGTTTCGAGTTTAAATATCCGTCAGGGTGAGTTGTCTGAGTAAAACATTTTTTCCAGATTATTCAGATAACTCTTAAGTTGCATGAACCCTTGGCTCATTTGAGCATCATTTCACCCATTTCATCGATCGTTCGATATGATTTAACGTTGGAGGATGTAAATTTAAAATGTGAATGTGTGGCAGACATCCCGTTGTGTTTCTAATGCAAACACTACATAAGGGTTAGCTGATGACAGGGAACAAAGTTCGCATTTTGTATAGTAGCCTTTTTGACTACATGCTTTACCAAGATAAAAGAAACTTTAAGTAGACAGCAGTTGCGTTTAGTTATGTAAAGCTTTTTTAAGCCTTCATAATTTACAGCTAAATAATCTGATGTGTTAGGTTTGAAGTAGATTTTTGTGTGTGGCTCTTTGTAACTTTGTTTGGCTTTACCTTCAGTTGAGACTCTCGTGGGAACCAAATTTGGTATTAGAAATTTTTCGCAAATTACGACATGAATATTGGCTCAAAGAAATTGTTTTCTGAATATTATTTATTAGCAACAATTAAATAAATCTTGGAAAAACGTAATCAAATTATCGGTTTTAACAGATAAACGTGGCACATAATAAAATGTATTCATTTCCTTAGTTAACAAGGTAATAAATTTGACACGTTTTGAGATTATTGTAACAAATGTCGACAAATGACGATATAAGCTTGCGTTCCTATCTTGTAATGATTCCAGAGTATCTTACAGGAATATTGTTGCAGCAAGTTTATTGTTAACTTTGTGAGTAATTTTACTTCTAAGAATGTTATTTAATGCGTGGGAGTTGTTACTTAAATAGAGATAGTTGCGTAAGAAACACCACGTTTTCACTTGTTGCGGTTATTTGGCGAAGCATTTATGATTTACTTCGGTGCCTTTCTCACTTAAATTCATTTCTCAACTCATAGAATCTTTCCTGTCATCGACTTCTCACGTTTATGGTTATAAGACTAAAGTTCGGTGTAATTATTACCTCGCAGTGAATGAATGCTACATTCCATGAGGCTTATGTCTTAACCCATTAAGGCCCAGCGTCTGTTTATAGACGGATACATATATTATTTACTTATTTTACATGGATTTTCAGAAGTTGGTTTCTCCATGTATGCCATCACTGAAGTTGTCTGATTATGTGGACACATCTCTTTTAAAAATGTACATGTTATGTATTTTATTAAATTACAACAATCTTTACAACAATCAGTCAGTCAACAATAAAAGCTCAGTCGTTAGAGCACCTGCCTGCCGTGCGAGGGGTCCCAGCTTCGATTCCCGGCTAGGGTGGGGATTTTTCTCCAGCCAAGATGATCCCCCATCTTCCCTAGAGTCTGGGAGTATGAATGAGAGTGCGAATGTGTGCGTGATCTAATGATTAAAACCCAAAGAATACGAGTTAACATCTTTGATATGTTCTAAAGGAGGCCGCCGATATGACCACTGCAGTTCGGCGGGTAGGGGGGGCAGATGAACAGATGCTAACATCCGCAGAGTATCTGGAAGTACACTGTTGCATTTTCCTTGTTACGTTTCCCAGCTTTCTAAACTGTCGATAAAGCTTCGTATCATTGCGTCACACGAAGAATCCATAGCTGTAAGCCATTCTTATGCTGAGAAATGAGCTGAAAGTCAAGCGATCTTTAAATGATTTAGCTGACGCACTAAATCGCGTTTCTACAATAGCGTGGCTTGGTGACTCACTGTCGACCGCTACATATACCTACTCCTGTTCTCAAAATCTCTGAATCCAGCAGAAACAGATTTTATGACGTGGGATAATACAGCTCATGTAGGTATTCGTCATTCCATCGTTTGTTTCTCAAATCTAACTTGAGTCACGACCGTGTCTATGACTAATTTCCATAAATATTTTCTGTACCAATGCATATTCATGTGTATATCGGGTGAAGTTTGCAGAACCTCTTAAAACAATGTATGCGTTTGCGTCGCTTCAAGATATGATACCGCGACATCTGAAACTGAACAGAAACAAAACTGGTAACCTGCGTTTAGACACAAAAACTGCTATAAGAACATAATTAAGTGAACAAATTATTAAGCAAAAAGATATAAAGGTGTTGGGTATTAGGTATTACGAAATAGCGATATCGTCCCCTAACTATTTATACTGATTAGTACGTATTATATTTATTGCAATTTACTTACTATTACTTCTCTTTTAAAATATTTTCGTTTTTTGAGATTTCCTTTTACAACATTTTCTCTTTTCCAAAATATACTAATCACATAACTTTCGCTTCTTCATCCATTTTATTTTCTCATAAAATTGAATTTAAATAGTCAAATCTAGGAGTTTGTTAATGTAAATTAAATTACCTCTGCATGTTCATATGACTTCTTTATGTATTGTCCTTTATTTCTACAACTATTGTAAACTCTTATTCTTCTATTTACTTAATGGTGAGGTAGAAGTTTGCATAATTATATTACACAATTCGTTGTATGTAGAAATGGAATAGGGAAAGTCAGATGCTTAAAAGCTTGTTGCTATATAATAGCCTTGGAATTTCATACTCTTTGTGACATCGTGGGGAAACAACTGAATAGCAACAGAACGGTAACAAATTGCTGATGTGGTAAATTCAAATGAGTTTCTTTAATATTTTTTCAAGATACTATTACTAAATATTATATTTTATCTGTTTGATGTTAATCGAGACAGACATTTGCAGAAATGGTTTCATTGCACACTTCCTTATATGCATAAGGGGATTCGGGAAATGCTGTAGACTTAACTGAAAAGTCAAAACTTTTAAGAGCGGGGAGGGGGTCTATGTGATGGCTTTACTGTCTGTCCAGCACACGAAGGCAAGCTAGAGGAATGTGTACTGTCCACCAACGCAAAGTAAGTCCCTGAGAGGAATGTGCCAACCTGACACAGTGGGACAAGGACAGCGAATGTGTTTGACAGAGAACGCATGCTACACAAGGAGTAGAACCGTTTAAAAACATGCATCCTATTCACTCAGTACACTAAAACCGAGAATGGTCTGTAACTGAACTGGCATGAGGTGTCATAAACCTGTCGGGGGAGGGTGTAGGAACCTTTTCCAACCCCCCTGCGTCTCATCCCCAGGAGACTTTCTTTGCTGTGCTGTCTATGCGGTGTTTATGCACGCCTTCCGAGTATGACAAGGATGCTAGATTCGTTTAAAATACGCAAGTGTTGTCACATAACTCATCCATACATAATACCTATTAGTGCAGTTACTACAACAAGCATTAGATCTGGCAACATGGTTGACTCATATACACTATAATACACTCATTTCCTAGTAAACAGGTACACTACCAGAGCAGATAAACAGTTCAAAACCCCCTTCCCTTCATTCCTCTCTTGCCTTCTTGTGGTGGGTAGACTGTACTGCGTTCTCTTTGGATGACCATGAGAAAAATAAACTGACAGCTGTTCTCCTGTTAGCAAAGTGTAGTTGAAAATTCATCTCAATAAAAAGAATATCTCGGAAATAACACCACAAAAACATTTGACATAACGTCCATCTCTTTATGAAAAGATAATGGAGAATGAAGAAGAATTCAGAGCTTAGACCCCGAAAATCCAAGATATGTGTTTGGTGACGTGAACATATCTTAAAATGTTTTAATCAAAATATTAATGGCATCTTTCATAAAATAAATATCAAAGATGTTGGGTATGAAATGTAGTTTGTAGTCGGGGGACTGCGTTGAAGGGTTTCGTGACGCAGGTTTGCAAAATACGGAACCCATGTATCGTAATTGGTCTTTATAAAACCTTGATGTTCCTAGACGCACATTCACATATTTTCGAAAAATAGTACATTTAAAGGGGGGGTCTGAGGAGGTCGTGTCACATCCTTGAAAGGTACGGAAATACGAAGTTTGGTATTTAACGGACATTTGTAACTTTGAGTGAGAGCTTTTCATAGACTCATATATTCGTTTTTCTCTTAAAAACCATTCGGAGATTCTAAAACAGGTGAAATCTCGGTGCAATACACTTCTTCTGCTAGTTAGTATAAGTAGTATAAAGTAACAACTTTCAATGAACAAATGGCATTGCCATATCTAAGGTAAAAAACTGCTTAAGGGAATCGGGTAAGATACACGTGGTTGTGCTTGCAGTTCCCAACATAAATATAAGGCATATAAATTTTTTTGAACGAAGTTAACTGTTTATTTAGCTATTTAGTGTTTTTAAGATATCTTCAGTTCATTCTGAAAGAAGTTTGTCAACTCATCTGTTTTTGTCAAAAAATGTAAATATAAACATTAAAAAAAAAAATTCTTATACCTCCTAAAGTTCTCGGTGCAGTTCGTGAATGTTTCTTCACGTAGAGCATATGTTAAGGAATGTTGTGTAAATTTTCATCATTCTAGGTTGTCAAACTCAAAATATAAAAGAAAATTGTTTATAAATAAGAATTTGTTAAATATAAAAATTATGACTTTTTAGGTACCATTTTCTAAAAAATTATACATGGATTGTAAAATTCATAGTTGAGAAATACGGGAAGGACTATGTCTCTAGTGTGAATAGCTCGTCTGTTAAAATTTTGTGTTTTATAAAGAAATTAGTTGAAAATATTCTATTGTGTTTTCTTCTCACAAAGCACCATATAATACCTTAAGTATTACATTTAAAACGGTAAACGTAGGGGTAAATGTATTGTAGAGTATTTAAAATAACTGTGTCAAATCTTAATGTTTTATCTTTTATGCTTTTTTAGAAAATGGTTCCTAAATAACCAAAACTGTAGTTTTTTGTAATACTCATTTAAAGGCATGGCAAATAGGAAATTTAAAGGGACACTTGCATGTTTCATTTTTTCATCCCTAATGACACAATAAACACAATAAGGTAGACATTATCTAGCACAGAAAACAATAGAGAATGTTTTCATGTTAAAAACTCAAAACAGCATTTCTGAACGTGTATCCTTCCCAGTTCCCTTTAAGGTGGCTAAATTCTTTTCGTCATGCACACACTTGCATATCCTGCAATGCTATATTAAACGGATCCTGATGCTGTGCTTCCGTCAAGGAGTACAAAGAAAAGCTGTGAGAACAGTTGTCTGTGTTTACACAATATTTCGTAAGCTCGTGTAGCAGTCCAAGGTCTGTGGTACAGGTGTGACAAGAATGCATCATGAGTGCGCTATCCAATTTCATTGTGAAAACATATCGGCAATTGATGGAGCGCCTGAAAACGAGCAATAAATAGCATTAATTTGTAAAATCAATATCATTGTGCAACCCTTGTGGTGGGAGCAACTTGTCTGTTAGCCACAGCCCATTGGGGTTTCCTCATCAGGACAAATTACCTACGCGCTATGCACACAAGGGCAGAGTAAATGACGAAACTTGCCAAAAGAAGACATTTTTAGTTTTTCTGTTGTGTTCTAGATCGGAATTTCGTATTAATTCGCTACGTATTACTTCGTCTCCACGTGCTATTCTGAAAGCTCAGTGTTAGGAATTAATTAATGTTTATTTGAAAGTATGTGGTACAGCAGTCTTTATGACTATATGCTTCTGTCTAAACTATACTTGCATTTATTATGTCCTTATTTTTTCTCGTTAAACCTAGAAAAAAATGCAACAAAACCATTTCTACATATGTAGAGCAGAACCAGACTGAAAAATTCAATGCCATAGCCTGTATTTGAACCAAGTATCTCCCGGTCTCCGTCCGGTTGCTCTAAACCACTGAGCTACTATGGCCAACGTGCCGACATGACATTAAATTCTCCAACTGACTCGTGTGTTTCCCGGTAGACCACTAGGGTTTCTCTTATACAATGAGATACGCACCTTTTTGTGGCGACTTACTATGCTGTAAATATTTAAGTCCCAGGCTTCATAGTTACACCGCTATTTTTTAGGTAAAAATGTTTTTTTAATCTATTTAAAGTTTTTACTTTTCTCACATGTCAGAATTTAGTTTTCATAGCACACAAAACTATTCATATACTAAGAAAATTAGTTTTAGTTGTATTAAGCGTCTATTTCTACTGCTCTTATCTATTTTCAAAGCTTAATTAACCTCTTTAAGAAAGCATATTAGTCTGCAAAATAATCTAAGTTGTTAATTAAAATAATGGCTCACCGATTTCTAACTTTGCGATTTTCTCTTTTTATACAATTATTTAGCACGACCAGGAAAAGAAAGTAATTACACCATGGCTTCAAAGAAAGTAAAGCAAAACTTTCTTACGTGGTAATTGCTAAACTATTTTGGCATGGTATAACATACCTGGTGAAAGAGAACTACATTCCTTCCTGTATGAGCTTCAAGCACACATGTGCTTCATGTGTTTCAAGCATTCCAAGCAAAAACGTATATTTTGTTCTTTGATCATCCGTAGTGTTTGTTCCAAATTAATGTTTTATTCAAAGAGAATGTATAAAGATAAATAGTTTGTTGCTTGTAAGATCAGAAGAGAACCCATTTTTGACATAGTTTCAGTAATACCTCTGTGATATCACATAGGGTTTTTTAAATAACACTAAGACACTCTAAGAAAAACTGGGAACGGAGTTTTGAAGACGTGTTGTGGCGGTGGAACTCGCGAACATTACCTACTGGTCGAGGAGGTCACACTCTGAACCGACTTCCGGAGGTAAACAAAGTTCACTTTTCTCCTTTAATCGGAGGGTGTGTAGCGATTATGTTTTTCACATTTCCTCCTTCCAGACAAACACGATGAAAGGGTGCTGTAATATTTTGGCGAAATAACAAAGCTATGCTGTTGGAATGATTCTAGCTTACACAAGAACAGTGTAAAATGGAAGGAATGCTTTCAGCGTCCAACCTATGATTCAGATAGAATTATTACGTTTTTTGTTTGTACTCATAACACACAGCACTTTGAAAGGAAAAGTAAAGTGTTGCATGAAGTCCTCAAACCGCTTCTGAAAACCTCCGCTTCCATGGATCAGCAAAAGCTGCAACGTTGCTAGCCTGCCCATTCTATGTTCTGAAACAAACCTAAAAAATTACCGCAGAAAATGGTCTTAGTAGATAAGGTTATAAAATTTGTTTCAAATAGTGAGATCTGTAACTAGTTCAAATTAATGTAATAACTTGCCTGCCACCCGGTTTATGTTGTTTTTAGTGAAATGTCGGCTATACTGGGCTTAATACTTCACAAATATGCATATTAAATAACCATTTTCCACTCAGTTGCATTCCTAACTAAAAGTCAAAGCCTTCTATACAAACATATTCTTTTATAAATGCAGTGGGTTCGTATTCAAGTACAAGATCGTTGTAAATCCTTTTTAATCTTTTAGTAATTTGTGAAATTAAACCAGACGATGTTTTACAGCTCCATATTCATCAGAAAGGCTTGGCTTTTTGTGCTGAAAGGATGAACAAAGCCGGATGAGCGGTTTATGAGATTATCGTATATACAATTGCACAAATCTTCTCTCTAATAGTATATATAGAAGGTATTTATACAGAAAGGCATTCCTCTATCCACGTTACATTACGATATATTTTTGCTTAGGAATGAATTCAAATTAAGCAAGATTGTATTTAGTTGCAGCATGGAGAAACAGCAACTTTTTGTGCGTGGTAATGAGTTTATGAGATGGAAAGGGAGCAATAAGTTTCTTAAACTTCCCAAGTGCGTCCGCATAGAATGTTTTGAAAATGGCTCACAGCCATTTAGCTGCTAAAAATCATTTGACTGCGACATAGCTTTCTCTCAATCAATGCCGCTGATAGGACAAATGTTGTTGTCAAAGGCAGCTATGTCAACCAATGTAAATCAGTCCAGTGATTTCCCGACAGTGACACAAGTAGAGGTTAGACATTTTAACAGATATCGTAGTCACTGGAAAAGATACCCGGGGCTAATACAAGAGACGGTACACGCTACAGTCAATGCCAAGTGACGTTAATTAACGCAGTGCAAAGGATTGGATAGATGATGGATGATTTTTGTCCCGTAGTGGCTGGCCCTGGGCAAGACAGACTTCAGCTACGGAATATGCATGAAGCAGCAGAGGTCATTAAGTATGCAGCACAGGCTCTGATTGGTTTCCTAGATTGCGCAATCTGTCGGTCCCAACCTCGCTCGAGACCATTTAATAAATTCGTCATAGATAGCCTTTTTACATCCAGTGTCGTTTGGAAACTTCTGTACACGTATACGAAGTGACGCAAGCTCTGTTTCTATCTCGTACAAGTCAGTTGAGAGTTGGTGTTAAAACAACAATAATAATTAATAATAATAATTAATAAAGCATAGTAATTTTGAGGCATTAAAGCCAAGACGGAAATAAGACAACTGTCACTGGACTATAGGTAGGGAGGGTGCTGATAAACCATCCCCCATCCCTCGTACAGTCTTTTGGCGTTTGTAGACAGTATTCAGATCAGGGGCCTAATAAACAAATCGGTTATATTTGGAAACAGCTTGTTCCAGAATGGAGGAAGAAATTATATGAAATGCTATTAATTGTTGAAACTTAAGTGTTTAATTGGAGTCGCTTAGTGATTCCACAACACCCAGCTCGGAAATTAAAAATGCTGACATTGCACGCCTTGGTAGAGTAGGTGGTAGCGTGTCTGCCTCATGTTCAAGAGGTCCCGAGGTCGAATCTCGGTCAGGGTGAGTTACCTGGATAAGATTTTTCCGGGGTTTTCCCTTATCCTGATAGACGAATGTCAGGTAGCTCTAAGCTCCATGGACCCCGGACTCATTTGAGCACCATTTCACCCAGTTCATTCATCGTCCGATATGATTTAACGTTGGAGGACGTAAATTGCAACAACAAAATTGCTTGAGTCGTCATTCACGCTTTTACCCAGCTTGTCTACAACATGGTTTCAAAGCATTCATGCACGTCAGTTACTTTCGATGTTACTTTAATGCCGTTCTTAAGAGTAAGGGCATATCATAACTCTCAAATAGAAAGTTGAACATATTCAAAGTGTTATTTTTCTAGCACATTTAAGGGTTTTACCCTTGTGCTTAATTACACTGCTCTGACCTGCTATGCATTCAGCCATGATAGCAACTCAAGTGATGCATGAGCTCGGCCATTGCTTCCCTGCAGTAAACAACGTGGGAATATCTTTTATCGCATGATCACGATGATACACAAAACTTAGTTATTTGTTTTTTTTTTTTTAGATAAAACAATAATTTAAATACATTATTCGCCATATTTATTATTTGAAGGCAAAATTGGTGATAATGTTGTGTCGTAACGAACTACATATTTTCATTTCGCTTGAATGTTGTACTATGGCGGTGGTACTTGCATTTGTTTACACCAGGACTCTTTTCTTCTGCTGGATCGAATAAAATAATAATAACAGTAATGATGATAATGATGATAATAATAAATAATAATAAATTTTAATTGCTGTTTTGCTTAACTGTCACTTTGCGATTTAGTTCAGTTTTCATGATCACTTGACTAATACGGTTTAGTTCAGTTTTCATGATCATTTGACTAATGCATTTAGTTCAGTTTTCATTATCACTTCACTAATGCATTTAGTTCAGTTTTCATTATCACTTCACTAATGCAATTTAGTTTAGTTCGCGCTATCACCTCGCTAATGCAGTTTAGTTTAGTTCTCACCATTACTTCACCAATGCAATTGAGTCTAGTTCTGTCATTTCACTCGTATGATTTAGTTGAATTTTCACTGCAATTTCATTAATGTGATTTAGTCGAGTTTTCATGTGTTTCAGTTTAACTCAGTTCTCAATGTCACTTCGTTTTCCCTTGCGCGTAGTGGCGAAACGAATTAACGCACAAAAAAGTCTTTTACCTTCTACTTCATTCGAGGGGGCGTCGAACACATCACCTCTTTATTTACGCATCACCACACCCTGAGTAACAAGCAGTTTGCCAAACCAGATGGCTCCGCCCTAACGAGCAAGCATCACATACAGGAGTATCGGTTCGATTCTTGGGGGTGGTCACTCTGCGCATGAGTTTTTCAAAAATGCTGGAGTGATTTATCTTGTATAACTCTTTCCTATCATTACAATTTCCCTACGTTTTAGGCAGACCCTTGTGCAGTGTCAGTCGGTGTTGGACAGATGGCACATGGACTTGCACATTGGAAAGTTCTCGGCCCTGGCAGCATTCCCTGAGTCACCTCATTAAGACCGAGTTCCGCCACTGGGAAGCCTACTCTGAGCTAACGCCAGTGTGACCGGGTCATCAAACTTGGAATTGCAAAGGACCTCTGTGCCTCTCGATCGGCCGGCCTATGGCCTCCTGCGGTATCTGCAGCTCATCCGTTTCTCCTGAGGGTGATGAATACAAAACATCCACCTTAGGTGCAGCTGCGAGTTATCCTCTTCGGTTCCATGGTCATATTCAAGAAGCACTCCATGTCGCATCAAGAAAACTCATTATCTCAGTCACTCGCTTCGCCTAAGGGAATTACTGATAAGTTCACGGACGACAAAGCAAAGCAACATCCGGAAAAATCTGATTATCTCTTGATAGCGCTTTGGTGTTAATGCTTGATGAGAGCGCTCCTCTGTGTTTTTAGCTTTTCAACCTGTAAGTCTCCCATGCTATAAGTTGGGCTATAGCTGCGTCACAATATCAGCGTGTGCAATATATTGTTTAAACGACTAACGCGAAAAATGCTCAACATCGAGTAGATGTTTCACAAATGTGCTAATTTTTTGTCAGATTTCACGAATTTATCGTTTTCTCACGAAAGTATTTACGCGATAAAGCGAAAGTTTATATGTTTTAAATCTTAATTTTAAAACCTATAAAGTTAATAAAAACACCCGGTATTATTTTTGAGACCATCAAAATCAGTTGTAACTCGATTTGGCGAAGAATATGTTTTAGCAACTACCTGAATTTCAGAGTAAAAAAAATTATGTTATATATAGTTTACGTCCTCCAACGTTAAGTCATATCGGACGATGAATGGAATGGGTGAAATGATGCTCAAATGAGCCCAGGGTCCGTAGAGCTTGGAGTTAACCGACATTCGTCTTTCAGGATAAGGGAAAACCCGGAAAAATCCTTATCCAGGTAACTCACCCTGACCGAGATTTGAACTCGGGACCTCTTGAACGTGAGGCAGACTCGCTACCACCACGCTACCAAAGCGGGCTATAATGTTATAGTTACATGGCGTTCTCGACCCATTTTTCAACAAACTATTGTTACATTTATTCTTCTACTTCATGTTAATCGACATAAACATTTCCGTAAAAGATTTCTATTTAATTGTCGGTACAGTGGGAATAAGGGAATACAGTAGGCTTAAGCGATAGTGAAATCTGTTAAGAGCTGATCACTATGTGAGGACATTGAAATTTTATTCTCTCTGCATGGATCAGGGAGAAAGAGCATCTCGTTTTATGTATGTATATAATATTTAATTAACCTCCTCCAACGTTAGGTCACATCGGGCAATGAATGAAATGGGTGAAATGATTGCTCAAATGAGCCCAGGGTCCATAGAGCTTGGAAGTAACTGGCATTCATCTTTCAGGATGAGGGAAAACCCCGGGGTGGGGGGAGCCCGCCTCGGTAGCGTGAATTGTATGTGTGGCTCACGCTCAAGAGGTTCCAAGTTGGAATCTCGGTCAGGGTGAGCTACCTGGATAAGGTTTTTCCAGGGTTTTCCCTTATCCTGAAAGACGAATGTCGGGTAACTCTAAGCTCTATAGACCCTGGGCTCATTTGAGCATCATTTCACCCTTTCCATCCATCGTCCGATATGACTTAACGTTGGAGGACGTAAAACTACAAAAAAGATAAAAAAAACTTGCCCAGATGACTCATCCTGACTTTCGAACTCGGTATCCCTTGAGTGTGAGGCAGACCCACACAGCACAGAGGCGGGCATCTGTCAATCCTACATACGTTTGATTCCCTGGGATTGAACCCAGGTGAGAGTCGCACGGTGTAACCATTTGTCCATGGCCCACCAGATTAACAAAGAATAAGTCTGAAATGATTAATGTATTACATTACGAGATCCATATTTTGTTGTGTAACAAGATTTCGGCTACCTATTCCGGTTTAACAGTTTAGCAGAAAGAGGGCTGTAGAAAATTCAAGTTCTACATTTTATTTGACATGGAAATGCCCTAAATATTTACAATTTTAATTAAAATCCATACAGCCGCTTTGGAAGGGGAGGAGAAATGGTAAGTTTTCCATGCATACTGTATAGAATAGTTCGGGATAGCAGGCCTTTTCTTTAACGTTTTCGTCTTATTTTTGGAAGATACTGAATTTAAAATAGCACGTAGCGAGAGAGAGAGAGAGAGCGAGAGCGAGAGCGAGAGCGCGAGAGAGCGAGAGCGCGAGAGAGCGAGAGAGCGAGAGAGCGAGAGCGAGAGAGAGAGAGAATTTCCGGTGAACTAGTTATCGAATTTTTGTGCGAGATTTCATATTTCCTGTACTTTAACTATAAGTAAATAGTTAAAGCAAACATACATAACTTATGTTAATAAATAGTCAAAAAGTTTTGAGGATCAGAAATATTTTGAGGTAGGGTGCTCATGCAGAACCCTTTCTAGATACAAATGGACTTTAAATGTGTAAAACTTTATTCATATCTTTATTTTTGTGGGGTTTAGATTGTTTTACGTGCCATAAATCTCCACTTTAAATCTATTCCGAATTTGTACCACTGGATACACATATATACTAGAATCAATGTCGTTATTTCCTTGATAGGATGGATATTCAGTTGTTACCGTTATTGAGCAATTAAACGTTAACGACATTCGCATCAGAATGCTTTTTCAGTCCGAGAAGCAGAACAGTTGCAGTGTTTTTATGTGGGTTAATTGGTTGTTGCTGGAAGCGGGCAGCAGGGGAGGCCGTGATTTAAAACATCTGCAGCGCGTGCTGCGGAAGCTGGAGGCTACATTTGCTGTAAAAGAACGGCAGGCAGTATTCTGCGATGTGCGCGCGTGCGAGCGAGTTTTGGCACGCAGTAACCTTGGTAACACACGCCGCGACAATACTTTTGCTGATGGAGTTCCTTTTGTTCTCAAATGTATGGAGGAATTTTATTCTGCCTCGCCTATCTTGCTGGATTTAAAAGTCTAAATGCCAGGAAGCGACCTTAAAGCACACGTGGAGTTAGTTCCTGCGTCAATTAAAACTGGTTCTTACTCTATATCTTTATATGCAATTCTGTGAAGTAATTGAATAACGACAGAACGACAATTCAAATTATTGACAACAGATACCTTGGAAATGGCGTATTCTTCAGAAAAGCTATTTGAAGCAAATCGTGCGTTAAAGTGATTTGCATTTTTGTTTAGTAGTATTCCTCTATTTGAAATATAAGATTATACAAAATTCCTTCTGAACTTAAAAAAGAAATAATATTTCGCAAGCTATTCCGAGGAAATTAAAGATACACGTTTCATTTTTAACCTAAGGGTAGTTTGGATTAAACACAAAATTTGGTGTTTGAGTTCAGAATGTTGAAGGGATGCGACACGAAGATTTTCAAGAAAGGGGTTCTGTTAAAGAAGCTTTCAAAATGCGTCTACAAGGGGACTATCACTATGCTCGCAACTGTATTCGCTTGAGAGTTTGGTGGCATAATCTCTGCTCCATGTGGGGCCTGTGTGCCAAAAATCGGGCGCTGAGTATAGCCAGAAGTGCCCGAAAATGAGTCCAGAACAGGTAGCAACATGCCTATAGTCATAATAACACAGCATTCTACGGGAGGCACTGTTTATCCTTGCGGGTTGTGGTCTACACGTCATACGTAAAGAGCGCCTTCCTCACCCCGACACAGAGCTGGCGTGGGATGTCCAGCAGCTACTTGCAAGTAGTCGCATGCAGCACTTTCCAGGCTTCAGTTTTAGGCGTTGCAGTTCTACTGCGCATCAAATTTTTGGTGCAGGCATTATGCCATCAAATTTTCAGGTGCGTAGCAGTGTGAGTACAGTATTAGATTCCTTGTAAGAATTTTGATTAGCATACAACGTGTTTAATAAAATTGCATGGCATAAAATATTAAAGTTAAATGTATATCTTACCTCTTCGTTTCTTCCGGGAATCATGCCATTTCAAGATTTAATATTAATTCCAAAAGGACCACTTGTAGTGAAATTAGCACGTCGAACTTACCAAATGGAATACCCAACTGTGAAGTAAAGAAAACCGATGTTTTCATATTATTTAAAAACTGTAAAAAAACTGTAAAATCAGTTCTTCCCATTATTTTGTGTGATATGAAATGCAATACTGAACAAGAGATATAGCCTTAATGTTATAATTTTTTAAGGTTGGCAATCCCTGCACGCGCTCAGCACTTTTCTCTTATTGTGCGAAATTATATCACGAGCAAGAGAAGAATAAAAGAAAAAGAAACGTTTGCTTTTTAAAAGTCGCTTCAGAAATTAACACAAAGAAGTAAGGTACACCAATTAGCTTTCAAATTCAAGTAAAAACGAGAGGGGGAGGGGGGGGGGAAGCACTTTCACTCTCTTCCATGAAAGAGACAAAAGGAGTACGAGTTATTGTGGAAACTTTCTTTCTGTTCTTTTTCTGTTTATCCCCTGAAGTCGCAGCGATGTTTTCTACTTCATCTTTCTTTTTTAAATACTCTAAAGTGCCACTATGAAATTTAGAAATAAATGATTAATTTAAAAAGAACTAATTTATTCCTCAAGCAATGCATCAAGTGCTGGGAATCGCTTATCGCATTTTAAACCTCTTTTTCAAAATTGTTCGTAATTGCTGAAGTTGCTAACCATGACAGTATGGTTTGAAACCATGATATAACTTCGAATATATTTTTCGGTTTGTTTTCGAAATCTTGACTTTTGGAGTCCTCAGAACTCATTATGGGAGTTGTCTGACATCACATGCCCTTAAGCGTTTAGGATTGTTAAAGAAAACTTCTTTTAAAGATAACATGAGAAAATACTCGTATCTTTTGACCTGATTTGCAGGAAAATATTATTTAGTTTATTTTGAGGACATAATCTAGGTGATAGTTGTTTTCTAATCGCAAGAAATAAACAATTAATTGAGCTTTGTATTACCTAAAAGACACAAAATCGATTAGGTACCTAGAGCAGTGATCAGCAGTAGTGTGCACCCTCGTGCTGCCTTCTTATACCCGAGTAGAGCGATTTCTCAGCGAGATATAGACCCCATTTTCACTGGCTCTCCCACTATAGCTATTGGAGACTACAATGCTACAATGCTAAGAGCACGCTCTGGAACTCCACCATTACCAACAGTCGTGGACGTCTTCTAGAGCGTTATATACAACGCAAAAATCTGGCTGTGCTTGCTCCCACCTCTCCCACCATAACACATGGCGATCGTGGACCTCCTGATTGGCTGGGTATAGCCCTCCTATGCAACATACGCAGTCACCCAACAATATTCTCTCTTCCTGAACTTTCCTCTGATCATTTCCCCATTCTCTTACTGTATAAGGCAAAACTAACACCTAAATTATTACCTTCCCACGCCAATCCCAGACTAATAAACTGGAGTAAGTTCTCTAAAACCATGACTGAAAAACCCGCCAATATTCATCCATACAATGTTCACATGTATTTAAATAAGTAATTATATTTTATGTAATTACATACCAGCTATTCAGCCGTTTTTAGAACATTAATAGTCTAACATAAATATATAATATACTCTCTGTGCATAGAACAATTTAATAATAATAATAATAATAATAATAATAATAATAATAATAATAATAATAATAATAATAATAATAATAATAATAATAATAATAATCGTAATCACAACAGACAATTCAATAATAACAACCGTACTGCATTCTGAACCTTATTGCATATTAAACATCGCGCAGCATTATCAAATGGTGTAAAACTACCTGCTCGTATGAAGGGTTAAATAGCATAGGGGTAGAAGACCGTGAACATGTAGTCATCTTGTACACAACGTCCATACACAGGTAACTGACGAGCCTATACTGATCACCCCACAAGCTAACAGGCTGCTTCTCTCTTTCCACACCCCGCCCCCCGCACTATAGAACATTTGCTGGTGCACTGCATACCCAATGCCAGTTTTAGCGTATCGTGAAGACCACTGACCTTATAGCCTGTAGAATTATTTTTGTCCATAATTACATAAAAGTAGTAATTACTGTGTCTAAAGTCATCAGCCATTTTTTAATGTTGTGGTGAGGGGCATAACTGCCTGAAATAAACACTCTTTAAAAGCCTTGATTTACTTTTAAATTGGCTTTAACAAAATATAGCACAGCATAAACACTAAGATCTGGGTAGTCAGCAAAACAAGACGCACCATTATTGCTAGCACCTAATAATACGCCTGTGATTAACAACTGAAAGTCATACCAACAGTAGGCAATAGCTATCACCAGAGTAGATAAAATATTAAGGAAAAATGTAACCTTTTAGCCCAAAGTTCCCATATTTTGTGACTTTGTCCAGGGTTTCCATCACTGTTTTGAAGTAGTTCAACTTACACTGAGAGCTCGTTTAGCTCACAATCACTTAACTGCACGACGTCGAACAGAGGACGTCTCTAATACATCCCAGCAACAACACTATTGCACATCGAAATTGACATCACAAGCTCGCTCGTAGAACCGTTGCTGCTGTTGCACTGTACAGGATCCGCTCTAAGCAACACAGTTTCGTATTACTCCGAGCAAAAGTTGCACTGTATATGCATTCGTTAGACGATTACTGCTCAGTTTTAGTTAAACTGAAATGTAGCATATTGCAATGAAAGTATTAAACGTATGCAGTAACACTTTAAACAAAGTATCACAGAGGCAAGACAGGATGTATGTTCTGCTTTTAGCATCAGTGTTGCTAAGAGACCACCTACTCCCCATTGTTGACCTCGAGTGTGATTCTAGTTTCGGTAGAATTACTTATAGAAGCGCACTCGCGAACTTGGTTCCACGCTGTCACACTCGCAAGAGCGCTCTGAGCCGTTGGGAATTTTTCCAGAGTTCCAGGACTTCTTGGCTGGAAAATAATGCATTCCTACTCAGTTCCATTCAGTGGGAATCGACGACTTATAAGGTAAACTCAGCAAAGCAGAGGTATCAGAGTATCTTCCCCCAAGTTGAATGAATCACGTGATAGCAGCATGTTCGGTTTAGTGTTGTGAACACTTCAATTGCAATGTTGTTCTAAATATAAAGTGGACTATACTCTATTGTCTTCAGCTTTCAACATAACATTGTAAAGGCCAATAACAGCAGGGTATATTTTTTTCAGAACTGTACTAATTCTTTCCTACTTATTAGTTATTACAGAAAGGTAAAGTAATCTTTTTTTTTTATAAAACAATTATATTCACATGTTTCTTTCAGCCGTCATTACTTTTATATAGCTTATTCTTATAAAAGTTGCTTCATTCGTATCGAGTTCACAGAAATTTTATTCCTCACATGTTTCGTCTGGTTAAAGAGGGACTTGGAGATATAGTCAAATGTTCAAAATGCAAGTCACGAGTTATTACAGGACTACAGGAAACAAACCAAGAGAAAAGCTACCTGGGAAATGGTTACTGACACACAAAAACGATCATTGAACAGTATTTTTAGTTTCTGTATTACATGATTATAGCATAAAGAGGAAGTATTGTATTCCATCCAAAAATTTGATAAGTAAATTTCACAGGAAATACGCATATTGAGCCTCCCTGAACCCAGAATAGCATTTTTAGTAAAATGTACGTTTGAAAATCGCATACTCGAAAAAAAAAAAGTCGGCTAAGCACCAACTTGGTATTCAAGTTTAGCATATTACAATGTTGTGGTACAAGTATTTTAAAGAAAATACTATCCTTTAAAAGGAACATTTTTCGGACATTTTTACTTTCTGGAAAATAGCTCCAACGATTTTCTTGGTACAGTTAAACCTCTCTAAAATGGAACGCGATTGTTCCGGTATTTATTTTTCGTTTACATTGGTGTCGTCTCACAGAAGGTTGTGTTTGAATACAAAGAAATTGCGAAATAGTCGTACAGGTTTACAGTGAAGGAATAATACAGAGTGAAGTGTAAATAATAATAAGCTGATTTGTATTAAGTACTATATTTTAAACTTACGTACAATAATTGTAGTTTATCGCCTAGTTTGTGTGTTTTCAATTTTCCCTTTTCAATCTGCAACTGTCTGCATATCATCATTTGCTTCACCACACACAGCATTCAAAACAATGTTATGGCGATATTTGAAACTCTCGAAGCATCCACTGGAAGCTTTGAAATGGTCTTCGCCTAACGTTCTTGTTGTCTCTAAAGCTTGAGTCTGAAGCAATGATCCAGAAAAATGAGGTCCTTTAGCGCGAGCACTAACAAACCACTCGAACACAGCGGGGTTTAGCTCGTCATACTCTGTAGTAAAGTCTGTTTAGTTAACTCATGTGCACGTTGGCTGCTACGTTTGACGAACCCTTATAATTGTTTTACAACGCCGGCCCTCGCCAGTCCTTTCTGCAAGGTTGTCATGCTACCTTTCTCGATACATCACGAAACTTCCTTAGTTTTGACAAATATACATATATATCGCTAAGCTACAATTCTGCTGGATTCCATAATAACCCTAAACTTATTCAAAGTGCGGTATTTGAAAACCAGCTCCTTTAGCAGACCGCGCAAAGTGCAGTGCCCATAAGGAAAATCACAAAGTTCTTGCAAATATACAACCAATTCATCTAAGGTGAGCGCTCTTCTTTTTGCATAGAATCTATAAATTTCTCGACGAATAAAATCGCATGTGAAATTATCTGCTTTAGAGAAACGTTTCCTTTTGTTTTCACACTTGATCGGCGTCTTTGGTATTGCTTTCGTCACAATATTTCTTACTGTATTTCTGTGAATACCCAGAATTTATCATCAGGTTCATTGCATGAAGAATTATTTGTCAGCACATATTTATATGTGTTCAAAACAAGCGCTTGAATTTGCTTAGAAAGAGTTCCCGTTATAACTTTGTTTTTTGAGGCTTTTCCAGTAATGTAACTCGGCCCAGTTATTCACACTATTGTCATCACTTTGATTATTTTCACTTGACTGAAAGTTACTACTTCATTTGCATTTACCACTGCATTTCCCTCCTACGGTCTCCACATGTGACACAACGAATTTCTGCAGGTAATGAAACAAATCAACTGGAAGTTGGTACTTTGGCAACTGAGACTCCACGTGGAGTAGACATGCGACTGTCACTTCGAGAAAATCAGGGTTGCTATTGGTCCTCAACGACAGTGTTCCATTTCTGAAGTGTGGAGATAGATTTATGACGGTCATTAGTGGGCGGGAGGGTAGTTTCCTTTGTGGGGCCAACTGCACTCGCGTTCACTAGACAGACTTTAAGAGTTTGTGATGCGTTTCACATGCTCTCCTGTTTCTTTTAACCAGTCGCCTTTAATTTTGTTTTTTAAGAATCTCACAAATCTGTGATTTGCCCACTTTAAATAGTTCAGTTAATTGGTTAGCTGGGCGGTTGTTCTTTTCGTGTTCATCTTCCTCCAATGATGTCTTATGTTTACAACTCATTTTACAGAATTTGTGTAAACAGTGTTTTTAAAAATCACCAAAACTCAGTTTTTTCCACTTGATCACTTGTAAGAAGAAAACTGAGAATGGCTACACTGTAGAACAGTTGTACTCTTACGATGTGTGTTGGAAGAGAGTTGAGATAGCTAACGGTTATTTTCCCTTGTCCTCGGAGGATTGCAGTTTATGATTTTATGCTTCATAGAAATTTGCTGCAAGTGTAGTCGCCTCAAAATTATTGCACTGTTTAAAATAGGTACGTTGTAACACATTACACATAAAGTAACCGTTTTAATGAAGCTATTTACACAAATGGTTCCCAAAAATATATCCGTTTCCGCATTAGGCAGTTTCCCGGCCTAGAGGATAATTTTATATGGGAAATAGCTCCGTTCCAAAATGTATTTTCCGTGTTTTCCAGGTTTCCGGCATATAAGGGGTTCGTTTTAGGCAGGTTTTACTCTTACCTTGAATTTTTTTTGGGAATCTGCTCACAAGTTGCTTTATTCTAGATGCCTTTTCTGTAATTGGTAAGCCGCTAGAAATTGGCGAAATCTTGCTGCAAAAATTGTAGATCTTATTAAAAAACACAATTTATAAGAAATACTTTCTTTTTGTGGAGTTATCCAGTATTCAGTGATAAAGTTTAAGTGAGCTGTACAGGAAGATGAAGAGATGAAGGTAATTTTTAAGGTCACTTTTAATATATTTTATGTAATCTAAATGCGGGCCTTAATTATGACTTCTGCTGTTGCGTGAAGTGCCTGAATCACATAATACAACGTTATCGTAGTTGACAGTTGGCCAGACAGCTGAATCACCATGGAAACAAGAGACACTTGTGCACGTATTTTGGTATTACTTCAACCATGCACGAAATTCCCTATCTGGGAGCCTATTTATTGCTTTACACCCTCGGATTTCACACCCTGCTCCTCCAAATTGCTAATACTGCGTCCTCGTACTTTAATGGATTCCCACCCCTCCATCCCATCTCCATTACTTTTCATCAGGGGTGCGATTCCCTGCTCGTAGCCATTTGGACCCCCCGTATATGAACGTGATATTTCAACGCCCGAGGGAGGTGCGTGATCTTTTGCTGTAACTTTGTTTCTCGTATTGTATACGAGATGGTTTGAAGTGGTAGCTCTTCCATGTTGTTAGTTTGGATTTACAAATACGCCAACTTTTGCAGTAAGTTAAGGAAGGCATCTAGCATACCTTAACATTTTCTTCTTGTTCTTCACTTTAAGGATTATACATTAGAAATTCTTTAACTTTTCAGTTGAGTTAAAATCATTAACAAGATTTCATACGAGCTCCAAATTAATACAAAAGTAAGTCAAGTTTGTGGTATCTCCTTCTCTTCAAACTATGCATGAATAAAAGTATTCAAGAACAGAGAGGAAAAACAGTATGGCTACTCCTACATAAATAGAATCTAAAAAAATAAATTTATAGACCTTTGCAGATAAGTTAATATTAATAGCAGCTACTGAAAATTATTCACAACGCAAACATTGTTGGGAAAAATGACATGGAAGCAAACGTAGATACAAAAATGACATTTTGTGATGAAAGCCCCTGCCCCACGTAAAATAGAGTAATAAGTGAAAACCCAGTTGTTGCTGAACACTTTCTCGTTTAAGGTAGTACAAACGTCATACTTGAGACAGTATTGCTCACATTCGGAGCAAAACTAAACGAATCGATACGCAACCGAACCTCTGAGTCACAACTCTGAACTGTCCTCAATTGTCCGCTGGCGCTGGCGCGAATACAAAGCAAACGTTCTAGGAAAGCAACCTACTCGAAACGTCCAAAAGGAATCCTCGGAATGAAAGAAACAGAACAGATTAGCCATTGTTCTGAAGGACGCTGGCCATTAGCTGCACCTAGGCCCAGGTAGCCGGACGTTATTCGCTAACCACAGTGTCGGTAGATACTAGCTTTGCACCGCGGTATGACATTATCTTCTCAATTTTAGAATACAATAATTATATTTTGTTTGTTAGCGATACTGTCAATTGCTAGGATCATATTAGCGCCGTGGTGTGCCGGAATTTCGTCCCGCAGGAGTTCTTTTAGATGCATAAACCTACCGACATGAGGGTGTCGCATTTAAGCACACTTGCAAACTATCGATCTGGGCCAGATTTTAACCTGCGACTTTGGTACCAGCGCCTAACCATCTGAGCCACCCCGACAAATTTAAGCTACAATCTAACATTTGAATATGACGCAAAGTACTTGCAAGGCCAGTACGAATTACGGTAGTGAAGCACAGACATTTTGACGGATGGATAAAAGCAGAAACAGCAAATGAAACGGGTGTTATGAGAAGTACGGCAGGATATAGAAGGGCCATTTACGAAATGAAGTTATCATGGAAGAAGTGCTCTCCGTTTTATACGCACTTTTCAGAACAACTGAATGAGTCACTTAAGACGAATGAGGTCTCATGGAATCCCTACAGCTATGCTCCATTACCAACCCCATGGGAAGAACTCTCTGACTTCCCAAGAAGAAATGGAAAGTAAATTCCTGTTTTATGAGATCGTAACAGCCCATAAAGCTTAAACTTGTCTGGATAATGATGATCAGGCATTTCACCTGTTCCGTCGTCACATTCTTTACTTCATTCTATTCCCATTTTTTTCTTGGTCGCCTTCTGTCTCTTGTTAATTAACAGAGGTATCCTTTCTTCCTTCACTCGTGTGGAGTTGACGATATTTTCAAATTACGTTTGTCTCCCTCAGTTGAATTAAATAGTTCTCTAGTCTGGCACATCTTTATATCTTAATATAATCTCTACTGTTTCAATTTTATTTTTGACCGTCTCTTTCATTCAAAATTCGATGCTATACAAGAGCACATATTTGTTGATATTTTATCTCTCTACAACTCTTTCCACATCGGAACTTACGTCACAATCCAAGAAATTATAATTTGTTTGTTCCTTTTAATACACATTTTTGTTCTTATAGGTATTTTCCTTGTGCGTCAAATTATATAAACTATAATGTTCTTATAACTCCAGGATGTGAACTTTTTATGCATATAATGTCCTTTAGAACAAGAATATATATTCTGTAGGGGTGGTACGTCACCCCAAGAGAAGAGAGGAGGAAAATGTTTGGTGGGTAGCAATTTTGAATATTCTCAGCGCGAATGGGTCTGTTTTCTCAATTCTGTTGCTGAATGAAAATATTATTGTTCTTTCGTTCTTTTAGAAGGGGGGGGGGCAATTCAGAAGACCACCACTAGTTCCCCTTCTTGAATTAAGGTAGGTCGTATTGGACGATGAGTGAAATGGGTGAAATTATGCTCAAATGAGCCCAGAGTCCTTAGTGCTTAGAATGTCCCGATTCATCTTTCAGGATAAGGGAAACCCCCAGAAGGAACCTTATCCAACTCACCCTAACCATTCGAACTTGGGACCTCTTGAACGTAAGTCACGCAGCTACCACTCGTACAGAAGTGGGGCCAACCAGGAGAAAAGGTTGAAAATTGTTCAATGGCAGGCACTTCGGAGGATTTTTAGTACGAATCTGAAAGATGAAGCATACATTCTTGACCGGAGTACAAATATTGTAGAGGTGCTATCACATCCCCCCCCCCCTCACTTAAACAAGAAGTAACGAAAAAGAAGGCGAAAAATGTTTATCGGGAAGAAATTTTGTGTTGCCTTTTTTTCGGCATAAACGGAGCTGTTTGGTTGATTAATATGTGAAATAAAAATATAATATCTTCATGCTTTTAGGAGTGATGTAATAAAAACCTCACCTCACTAGAAGAAAAGATGAAAAATGTTAGCCGGGGATTTTTTTTTTAAGGAAATTGGAGCAGGTTTTCTCAATAATAAACATATACATATTGAATAGATAGTCAAACTGAAAAATACAATGCCATGACCGGAATTTGAACCACGGATCTCCTGGTTTCCGTCCAGTCGCTCTTACCCATTGAGCTACCATGGCCAACTTGCCGTAATGACATTAAATTCTCCAATTGACTCATATTTTTCCGGGTAAACCACTAAGGGCTCTCGCATTCGAGATACCGTTAGTGGCTACTTACTATTTTAAGTACTTGAGTCCCAGGCTTCATCATTAAACTCTTATTAATGAAGTTAATTTATGGAAATTAATCAACCGGGAAAATGTGAGTCAATTGGAGAATTAAATGTCACTACGGCAAGTTGGCCATGGTAGCTCAATGGGTAAGAACGACTTGACGGAAACCAGGAGATCCGTGGTTCAAATCCCGGCAATGGAATTGGATTTTTCACTTTGACTCTAATCTATTCAAAACCTTAGCCTATACACGGCTAGTGTGAAGAAATGATTAATTTCCATCAATTAACTTAAATATACATATTGGTTTTCTATTCGTTTTGGGTCGATAATAAGTCAAAAGAAGCAACCCTAATGGTAAATGAGGTTAACATTTATGGTTGGGAGGTAATTGTAAGAATTTTCATTATGAATGGGAAATCCTTAAGGCATATCCACAAAATGACAGCGGCTCACATTTCAACCCGTAAAATGAAGGGAAATCTTGCATTTCAGACGGTCATGGTTACCTTATTACCACTTTATCATTTTGTGATTAATGCGTCTATAAAGAAATGTGTAAAAAGTTTCCATGGACGTGTTTTAACTACAAATAAAAGCTGCAACAATCTTCTTCAAAAGCATTAATTGCTAGAAAACTGTGGAAGGTTGGTCGTATCTGTACGTACTGTTTGCTCAGGACAAGAAGGCAAGCTAGAGGAATGTGTAGTGTAATCACTTGCTGTCTGCACGGTGTATATGCTCGCCTTCCGACTATGGAAAGGATGGAAGGTTCGTTTAAAATACACAAGTGTTGTCACATAACTCACCCATACATAATACCTGTCGCTGCATTTACTGCAACAAGTATTATAGATCTGGCAGTATGGGTGAATCATATGCACTCTCATACACTCTTACCAGTAAACATCCGCTACCGGAGCAGATAAACAGTTCAAGTTCCTCTCCCCTTCATTGCCCTCTAGCCTTCTTGTCGTGGGCATACGGTAGGATAGAGATTATATTTCAATCCCTGGTTTCATTGCATTGGAATAATTTATTTACGGGCATGTTTACAAGCTTTGCCAGTCAGAAATCTATGGAGAAAATTAGAGCATCAAGTGAGATTACAAAAGTTGATCTCTAAAAAGTTTGGATGGTACAGTCACGGGTGTTTTTTTGAATACCATTTCTGCACAACAGGAAGCTGAAATGTATGACTCTAGGAAACTTTGTTTTTCTCATCTCAAATGAAGGATGGAGTCGGATGCTAAGAGTTTTCCTCTCGTACGAAAACAAAAGGTGCTCGAGGTGAAACCTGTATCCCATTAGCTGATAGTTTTGCTCCATTGTTCTGCAAACACTGCAGTGAAGATTATTACTCGCCTTGAGGCAGGCCTTCCAATTGTTATTATCCTTCAGGTACCACAAAGAAATTTCAAGTGAAAGGGCTCCAAAAAATCGATATTTCCATACACCTTCATTCCCTCGTTGCTTCCTGATAATAAAAACACTCCTGCTTCTAACGAACGGCCTTGCACTTCTATAGGTGCTTTTTTTTTACTTTCTGTACTACGTATAGTAGATAGGGGAAGTATTGTATTCCACCCAAAGATTGAATGTTGAGAGATCATTGGAAATATGTTTTGAGCCCCTTTGAACTCGAGAAAAGTAATTTGAGGGGGTAAAGGTCTGTCTGTCTGTCTGTCTCTCACTCTCTCTCTGTGTGTTTGTGTGTGTGAGTGTGTGTGTGAGAGAGAGAGTGAGAGAGAGACCAGTATAACTAAAAAAAAAAAAAAAAAAAAAAAAAAAAAAAAAAAAAAAAAAATATACCATTATTTTAATTCAGCATCTTCCTAGGATGCGACAATAAGCTTTCCAAGAAACCTTCCACACCAATCTACCCTTTACGGTGCATCCAAAATAAGAAGGCAAGGCAGAGGTATTTCTAGCGTAATCACTTTTGCTGTCAATATGGTGTTTATGCTCGTCGTCCGAATATGATTAGCATGCTAGGTTCATGTAAGATACACAGTGTTGTCACATAACTACCCGTCAGTAATATCTGTCTCTGCAGTTACTGAAGCGAGCACTAGATCTGGCAGCATGGGTTACTCAATGCGCTCTCATATATATAGTAAACAGATCCACAACCAGAGCAAATAACAGTTCACGCTCCTCTCCCTCTTCAGGCCCCGCTTACCTTCATATGGTGGACAGACAGTAGATGGTACATTTTTCGAACATCTTGATTCTCTCAAGGTGTTCTACCTTGGTTAAATACCATATGTTCAAGATATTTTATGGCATGTATATATTCCGAATTTTTAAACAATAGCCTCTGAAGTTCTTTTCATTCAGAATGACTCGCACAACTGGTAAACGCAACTGATGGGCAAAATCTTACCACTTAAAAATGCAGATCTCTTTAAAGAATACAGTTTATCAAATACATTTTTGTGTGGAATTAACATTTCCGAGATATCCCTTCTTTATTGGCTTGAAATGTTCCAATACCTATACTTTTCTCAAATGAGAAGTCGTTATTCTTCCTCCCCCTCCCTTCCTGGTCATGCAAAGAGAACAGAACTTAAAAGCTATCATAGCGACCAGCTCTTGAAAGTTGACTATCGTTTAAGTCTATACTATTTCCCTATTTCCATTGTATCTACAAGGAAGTGTGTATTAAAAGCATTTCTACAAATGTTTAGCTCATTGATATGAAGTAGATAAAATATAAACTTCTGTAGCAGTTGTTTGCACAAGGATGAGTAGAGAAAGTCATATGAACGTAATATAGCGTCATTTTTTCGCTGCTTTGTAGACGTTCTCCCACTTAATGAATTCGTAGTGAGGGCGCGACGCTGCAGTAGAAGGAAGAAAAATTGTAAAATGAAACATAAGAGTGAGGGATACGTGCGTGACCTTTAGGGGGCTGGTTAGAGTGAAACCACTCTTAACAAATTTACAACTACAGTTGAACCTGCTTTATACATAACGGAGTTATACGTAATTCGTATTTATACGTAAATATTTGCAGGTTCCGTAAAAAAAATGTAATTTTGAAACATGTTAATGGAACCTTATGTATATGTAATGCATGTATACGTAATTCGCAGTTAAACATATTAAATTTCAGTGAAATACGAATTCAACTCGTACAATTGAGTTATACATTATTAAATGAACATACAGCATACGCTGGCTTAAAAGAAACTTGAAATCTATTTTACTTACCGCTGCACCGAGCGGGATGGCTCAGGCGGTTTCGTCTGTGGTCCGCATTCGGAGTGGGTTAATCACATCTCCCGAATTTCTTGTATCTCTATTTCACCTACATATCATTTCATATCGTCTCTCCTCTGGTGATCTTTTTCAGGGTAGAAGTGTCGGCGGGAGTCTCGGAGGTGCATGCCAGGATGATATACTCTGAGGAAAACGCTTTCCCCTCTGGCGGGATGGACTTCCATCTCCGAATTTCAGGGTGGGTTACCTGGATAAGGTTTTTTTCCGGGGGCTTCCCCTATCCTGAAAGACGAATGTAGGGTAACTCTAAGCTCCATGGACGTCGGGCTCATTTGAGCATCATTTCACCCATTCCATCCATCGTCCGATATGACTTAACGTTGGAGGACGTAAATTAAAAAAGAAATCTCCGAATCGGCCTAGTGGGCCGATTTGGAAACGCGACAGGCGGGATGCCGGTTGTGCAAGCCTGCCTGAAGTATCCTGTTCTGGGGAGGTGGCCTCCGGTCTCCGAACCGACCTCGTGACTTTTTCAGGGCCACGGCCATGGGATCACGATTGCCCTAAACCCACTACCGGGAGTTTGTATATGGTAAAGTGTAGGGACCTCGTCCTCTGTACTGTAGTGACTCCGTGAATTCGGCCGTCCTCTGTCTCCTCTCAACTCATCCTCCCTCCTAGAGGTGCCCCACTTGGGGCATAGGTGCAAAAGAACAGTCTGGTCGAAGTGCCGAATCCCCTCCGAACAATCCAATCCGTTTCGGTGCTGTAAAGACAAGCTTAGCAAGCCGCTTTCGTCCACTGAAACAAAAAGAAAGACTGAAAAATTCAATTCCATAGCCGGGATTTGAACCACGGATCTTCTGGTCTCCGTCCAGCCGCTCTAACCCTTGAGCTACTGTGTCCAACGTACCGATATGACATTAAATTCTCCAACTGACTCGTGTTTTTCCCGGTAAACCACTTAGGAGTTCTCATAAACACATGAGACAACTACCTTAATGGCGACTTACAACATGTAAGTACTTTAACGCCCGGGCTTTATAGTTAACCACTATTAGGTCAATTAATGGAAATTAATTGTTCTTTCACACTGGCCGTGTGTAGGCTAAATTGTGGAAACGTAGAGTCAGACTGAAAAATTCAATGCCGGAATTTGAACTACGGATCTTCTGGTCTCCGTCCAGCCGCTCTAACCATTGAGCTACTATGTCCAACGTGCCGATATGACATTGACAGTGTGAAAGAGCAATTAATTGCCATTAATTGACCTAATAGTGGTTAACTATAAAGTACTTACACGTTGTAAGTCGCCATTAAGGTAGTTGTCTCATGTGTTTATGAGAACTCCTAAGTGGTTTACCGGGAAAAATACGAGTCAGTAGGAGAATTTAATGTCATATCGGCACATTGGACATAGTAGCTCAATGGTTAGAGCGGCTGGGCGGAGACAAGAAGATCCGTGGTTCAAATCCCGGCTATGGCATTGAATTTTTCAGTCTGACTCTGCGTTTCCACAATTTAGCGCACACAAGGCCAGTGTGAAAGAACAATTAATTTCCAAAGAGAAAGACGTTAACTCTTCGTCTTTCGGCGTAACAGTGACGTAGCGACAAATGAGAAGCAAAGATTATCTTTGGCTTCTGGTGTTACTGTTAAACAACAGTTTTGTCTTCTGTTACTTTTAATCAGTAATTGAGAAAATACGAGAGGTGACACTTAGGCGATTCAAAACCAAAACATTATTTGCTTCCGACTTCGGAATTGCTTATACACGCAATGTCAGTGATGGAAAACGGCGGAGGGTGGAAGGAAGGAAGGGGGGGGGGGGGAACCTTATCCAGATAACTCATCCTCACCCAGATTGGAAATCGGGACTTCTTGAACTTGGGTGTGTAGACATAACATCGCTGCAAAAAGTTGTAGGGCAAAAGCTGTAAGTTCATTAATACTTTGTGAAATGAATTGTATGCATTTAATGCAAGAGAAGTGAAACAAGCCAAATTAACTGAATAGTTTAATGTAGGACCAATTTCTAAATAATCCTTGCTTTTATACATATCTTTATTCGTTGTGAAGTTTTACACATGTGGGCCCACTGATTACTTTTAAGAAAATGATGCATTATCAAAATCTCATGTTTACGTAATTCTAAGTTGCAAAGTAATCTTTCCTCTTCCCTTTGATATACGTATAAATAAGGTTCAAACTGTATACATGTAACACATCTGAAATAATTACAGTCTACAAATATGTATGAAAAACATAGGTTTAGTTTACGTAGAACAGAAATGATTTTCTAATATGCCTATTGATCACGGCTTTAAACAGTAATAACGTTAAGGGTTTCACTGTGGTTATACTGCACCTCTAAAGACTTTAAAATTTAAATGAAATTATTTATATTCCCCACATGGAGCTGCATTTTATTTTGTGTATATTTATTCCTGCTGTATTTTACTTCTACCTAACAAACCTTCAAAGCTTTATCGGAAACAATCGGCTGCTTTGCTCCGGGGACACTCAGCTTTGGATAAATGAACTTCAGATTAGATTTTAAGGGCGGAAACGAAATAATTTATAGTTTCTAAATTTTTTACTTTTAAAATGAACCAGCAACTTGTTGACGTTTCAGTAGAAAGTATTAGACTAAGGGTCTCAAATTCCCATTTGAAATACTTAGGATCGAATTAAGTGTTAATCATTAATACGAAGTAGAAGAATAAGCCTTTGTACGAGTGAGTAGTTTGTAGCAATTGTATAAAATAATTGCGCTTTATTACATTCACACTACGTTCTGTACTCATTCTTCAACAAACTACCCTTACAAAAGCTTATCTTTGTATCTACTTGATGTTAATTGAAATAATTTGTAAAAGTAGATTTCTGCAAGTATAATGGCAATAGGAGGATGCTATAGGCTTAAACGCAGTCAAATGTTTCAAGAGATCGCTCTGTGAAGACTAGGTTCCGATTTGTATTTAAAAAATACGTTTTGTTTAATATGTACATACCTAAAATGAAGTTTAATATCCCAGTCTGGGCCCAAAAGTGTATTTGCACAATGTTATTTCATATAAAAAATATATTTTACAAAAAATATAAATAAATATTTTTTACATTTATCTCATAAATATATTTTAGTAATATTAACATATTATTAAATATATGGATCACTTACTTTAGCCCTTTCCTCATTCTATTTACAACATAAAGTTTCATTTCCTAGTTAATAAGTCATACGAATCCGTTGCTGCTGATTCAGTTGGATGTGCGGGTTGGGGAAGTACAGAATTGTACCCCGAGATTACATCATACATATTTGTTAAACGTGGCTAAGCAATGACGTGATATACTGACATCAGTATTTTTTACTCCTTACATTTAGATCACATAACAACTGCTGGGCGTGTTAATAGCAGTGGGAAATAAGTGCCAGTTATGAAATGATCGATGCCTGATGTAGAAAAGTGACAAATGTAATTGTAGATGTATTGAAAAATTACGAGAAAGTTTCTCCAAAGAACTTCTTGCTAACCTGTCGAGAAATGCCAGCTGCAAACCATGTAACAACAGCTAGGGTCTTTTAATGAAGCTTTGGAAACTTTGTGACCAAATGGTGTTAACCCTAAGTTGGTAGCATACGTCTCTGAGGCGGGTATAAAATAAAATTTCTCAACGTATAGTTGACAAACGTGCATTGCTAATTTGATCTAATACTCCAGCTATGCTTCATTTGTGAGTTGAACTTTGTATTGCGTGGACATCATTGTTTTACTTCCACAAAAGTATTGTTTGCTCGCGCGCACGCATCACCCACATCGTCTCACAGGTGGATATTACTGTAAAGGTAACGTTCCTGTCTGTCTGGTAGACGGATATTACTTTTAAAAAGTAAGTTTTCTTGTATTATATATCTTACCTGTCAAATATTTAATTTATAGATGGCTATTAGTAGAAGGATACCTCACGTGTCACAAAGAAGCAGAAAAATGGTGTAGTTGGCTTTAGAGCAACTCAGTGAGAGCGATGATGGCTCTTATTCAGAGGATTCTTATGTTTCTGAAGAAGATCACGTATTAGATTCAGAGCATTAGAGATTCGGAAATAAATTTTCAGTATATCAGAGAATGAAGAGGGCGGTGTTGACTCTATTCAGAATAGGGAAAGTGACGACACTGAAATTGACAGCATTTATTATGACAAGATGAACTTTTTCATATAATGCCACAAAATCTGGAGTAGATGCTCCAGGCATGAAGTGTAGCAACTACTCAGCTATCCGAAGAATAAAGAGATGGCCACTTGCAATATTTTACTTTCTAATATCATTGAATGCCTAATGCGCTAATGCATATGTTATATATCTCCACAAAGGTAAGCTGTAAAGATTTGAGTTCATGAAGAGCATAGGAATAGATGTAATCAGAAGGCATATGCTGAGAAGGCTCCAGATTCCAAATTTATCGGATGATCTCAGGAAAATCATTTCGGACATCTGGGTGAAGAACATAGAGATGATTCTCCAGCAAAAAGAGTAAGAAACGACAAGTTAGAAAAGAGAAAAAACGTCATTGTCCCTACACGGTATGGTAAACCCAATTGCTTACAGTGTTCCATGGAAATACGTAAAATGTGTGTAGAAAGTATGTAATGCTTTACCTTATTTGCATAGAGGTCAAAATACTCTCAAAACAAATGTCAGCTTTAGAGGCTATTTTACTTGAAACTCTTATTATACAATTTTGTGACTACGTAAGTATAATCAACTTCAGAAACTATTTCATGTGAAAGATCAGTATTTAATTTTGTATGTTTTGCATATGTCGTAGCAAAATATTGTTAAACCGAATACAAATATCAGTACTAATATTTCCATAAAGTTGTTTATCTTCCATACTCATTAAGGTGCACCTAAAATGCAAAATTTATAATGTTAGTCTCACAAGGTGGATGTTACCGAAAGCGCCAGTTTTTCACATGTTACCAACCAAGGGTTAAGTGCTACAGTGCATTGCTTCTGTTTACACACTCTGCAGCATATATGAAGAAATTTGTTCAAGGTCTAAATACATCTGCTGAATACGGTGTATTTAAGTTGTTCATGCTCTGCATAGACTGTATGAAGCAATCCGTAGTTCTTATCCTAACGTAAACAGGCTAGTCATCAATTGAAAAAAAAAAGTGTTCATAAAAGCCCTGAGACTTTCGAAATATTAATCCCGATCTTGAATTGCTTCCTGGCTCGGTAGCCACTGGCTTAAGGGTATGTATGACTGAAATTTTCAAATTCTGAACTAATAATGCTAGCTTTTTCAAATTTACACCATAGGTGTAGTATAATGTAAACATGTTACAACCTAAATTTAAACCATTTTCTCCAGCAGTTTAGAAATTATGATAAATTTTGTATGTTTTTTGTTATGTCACTAAAAATGCCCCTTGCGACAAAATATTTTGAATTTTGGTCTAATATTTTAACCCTATGTTCATAATACACATACTTTTTTAAATTGCTCTGGGTTTTTCTGTGTCTCCTTTAGTTTAGGTCACAAAGATTTTTTAATTTACAAATATTCTTTTTTTTTGTCTAAAAAACTGTAAGTTTTGTGTTTGAAAATTAAAAATATATGCTTATATACATTTCACAACAAAACCTAGGGCAATTTCCATTCCTCATGATATTCTGAACCTGTGTAGCAAATTTCATGAATGTAGTACAAAAACTGCATCGCAAGGAGCATTTTACAGGAAGAAAAATGCTGAAAATATGAACATTGAGAAAACAGCGATTAAAGATTTGATTGCATAACTCACATTAAAATCCACCAGGCTGATAGGTTGGACCCTCAGATTTCTTTTTCCTCTCCTCTGTTGCTGCTTTTTCCACCTGTTTCTTCTTTAGATGTTGCTTTTCTTCTGCACAACTTAGCTTCTTGCTTTGCAGGATACGAGTCTGATCTCGCTGCACTGAAGTTTTCCTTGCTGAGTCTACTACACTTTCACCTCTGATATTTTGCTGCACCTCCAATGACTTAAGACTACCCATGTTAAACTCACTGATGCTTTTAATAACAGCAAGATCCACTTTTTGTTTTGATATGAAAACTTCCTTTGGGCACTTATTCCATATGCATGATGCAAAGATTCATGGGCATTCTGTGCTTTTCCTGTTTTGCACCTCTCTAGTAATGTTGTAGAAGCCAGCCTCTGATATATTGGCATCATTTTAGGAACTATTTTGTCTGAAAGCCTTATTTTTCTTTTCTTGAATTGAAAATTTAAGAACGGAAAACAGACAAAGAATGTGGATGTAGGCAAAAGAGGGCGTGACTCTGACAGAGTTTAAAGGCCACCGACATTTAAATAAGCATTTAAAAATGGCGTTCGGAGGCAAATTATGCATTTTTCACATTCGGGAATGTCTAAATTATGGAATTAAAATAAAAAAGTCGTTATTTTCACGATTTTCATAAAATTTCAGTCATACATACCCTTAAAGCCGTTTTGAAGCGTTCAGATTAGTAGTAAATGAACTGGACAAAGATGTTTCTGCAATTGAGATTATCCAAGATTAATGCGATGCTAATTTGAAATGTAAGTTGCCCAAACCCTCATAAAATGAGCAAATTTTGGGTGAGCATGTAAGTAAACTTGAAAATTTGTCTTTTAGTGATATTGCCTTCCTCAAGCATGCAAGGTTGACATCAGGTCATGTGTAACGTTCCTTTCGCAATATACTTGAAGGCAAGGCCATGTGATGTGCAATCTGAGATGACATTTTTTATGCACTGTAAATCCAAGGAGATGTCTAAATCTGATGTTTAGCTGGAAATTGGCGAGTCCAAGTGTCCACATGTTTCAATTTTGTTTTAATATTTTAAAAATATTTCTCAGTTTTAGGTCACATTTTTAGAACCATTAGCACATAAACCATAAATATTTTAAAGTTTTAGTGCATAAACTCTGAGTCCTAGTAGTGACGTTTGTAATTCCGTTGTCTGTTTCATAACCAACAGGAAATAAGAAAGAAAAAAGGGGGGGAAGAGTTCTCATTTGAAAAAAAGTATAAGCATTAGAAAATTCAAATGAACAACAAGGTATATTTCGGAAATGGTTAAGTCCACCAAAACTTTGATAAACTGAGTGCTTTAATGGAATCCATTTTTGTTTTGCAGTGAGATTTCGTTATTTCTTACGGTTTATTAATTATGCAAGAGTCATTCAGAATGGAGAAGATGTCCTAGTAAATGAAGATACACATTTTGTCATGAAAATCGCTAAACCATTTTTTATAAAATATAAACGACCAAAAACTTTTTCATCTAAAGGTTTGTTTGACGTGAGAGGATAATTTTGAAAAGGTTTGTGTCGCATTGTTGGAAGACGGAGAACTTAAATATGTACCAAGTTTCATATTTAACTGGCATCTATTCGGGATACACCATTTTGTAAAAAGAAGTTTTTTAAAGGATTGAGGTACCCTTAATAAGTAGTATATTTCCAGTAAAATATTTTCATCGAATTGGGGTGGAATACAACACCTCTGTCGGTGTACATGGTAGAGACGATAGTGAGCAACCTTTGTTTTACTTGTATGGTCGTGGCTTTGACTTTAAAAGCAAGTGGAGAACTTGTTGTGGACTTTTAAGGCTAAGTTTTTTTATTGCTGTAAAACTCACTCCGCTTGGAGACTACGAAGGTAAGGAATGATTTCTAAAATTAAAGAAAAATTCGCCCCAACCGGGAACTCCACCCAGGACCGCTTGAGTTGAGTTGACCCCTCGAGGACAGAGACACACTGCATGTATCTTTAATTCATGTCGCGTGCCCTCATTGGCTGATTGTTACTGCAACCCTCGCACTATTCAAGGTAAACATTTCTTAAAAGTGGCTTTGAGTTCACATCATTGCATCTGTGCACAAAAGCGTTGTTTCTACTCTCGCAAACCTTACACGCACGATCGTTTCGAGATGTATATGCTACCTGCAACACAGCAGTCGCTATCCTACATATTGTTGGAGCAGCAGTACAGGGAAGAATTGATTGGAAAACCGTGCTCAAAGAGGTCACATCGCTTGTACTCTCAAAGAAACCGTTAAACCCAGCGACTGTTAACTAATATGACCACAACAGATCGCTATGTAGTAAATTTGAAATTTCATTGTGTTTTATGACCAGGAGGAACACAAATAGCGAATTTACAGTTGGAAAAAAATTATAAGTATTTAACAATTTCAAATCAATAACAAAGAATATTTTGCAAATGGTTAAAGCTCAAGCCTTTTAAAAAATAAATTGTGTATTGTAACAAATCTACACCTCTTTAGTGAGATTATGTCTTTCTTGCGGTTCACCAATTATTTACAAGTCAACATGAAAAGCATTTCAGATGATATTACCAAAAACATTCAAGGTTTGTCTTGCAGACTTCTTAAAAACAATATTTAAATCAAAATCATTAGAGCAGGGTTGCTTAACCCAAGAGCATGTGTTCGCTTCCCCCTACTCATTTTACTCCCATCAGTGACCAAGCCAACAAGACAGGTCTACTAGTGCAATGCGGATGAATTTGTACACCTATGTAAGAATGACACCGCAGTGTCTCACTAGAACTCAGTAACTGCACATAAGCGGGTCATTCTTTTTTAATTTTTTTTTTAATTTACGTCCTCCAACGTCAAGTCATATCGGACGATGGAAGAAATTAGTGATATGGTGCTCAAATGAGCCCGGGATCCATAGAGCTTATCCAGGTAACTCACCTTGACCGAGATTCGAACTCGGGACCTCTTGAACGTGAGGCAGACTCGCTACCATCTAAGCTACCGAGGCGGGCAACGGATCATTCTGTTGCAGCCGTTGGAATGAGGTGAATTTAATTTACCTGTCCTTTCTAGCTTGAGTTGAGACATTTTTAAGAAAATAAAAATAACGAAATGTGTCTATATAAAGGGTAGCTTGGGATGGGAAATTTCTTGAAATTCTTCATGTCGTATCCTTGGAAAATGCTGGAGTTAAATACAAATTTGGTATTAAAACGATTTGTTTTTTGTTTATACTCTTCAAAATCCTATACACGGACTTCTAAAAATAATTTGTGTCTGTGTGCGCACGCGCCCGTGTGTTCAGGGGCAGTTACCCGACATTCGTCTTTCAGGATAAGGGAAACCCAGGATAAAACTTTATACAGATAACTCACCCTGACCGAGATTTGAACTCGGGACCTGGTGAATGTCAGGCGGACAGTAGAACAGTTTGCTTAAATTACTTAGACTATTATAAATATGCTATGCTTGATGCATAACTGCATGCGACTGTTCTTGCAACAACGATTTAAGAGTATTTATGCCAGAACAGAGAAATGGCAATTATTATATGCAAGTTTTCCGTGATTTAGGGGGTAACGTGCTAGCCTCTGGTTCTCGAGGTCGTGGGTTCAAACCCAGGGAGAGCAATGACATATTTTGGAGAGTGTAAAAGTCCTTAGCATGTCTTGTTTTGGAAGGGAAGTAAAGCCCATTGTCTCGTAGGACGGTGAGGACCACAGCAGTTAAAGAGCGTCCATAAATAAAACTTCAATTCAAAAGGTAAAGAAGCTATTGCATTCCACCAAAAAATGCCACACTGAACTTTTACTGGAAATAAGCGTTTTGAGGTCCTCTGAATCTAAAAGAGATCTTTAAGGGGAGAAAATGTCCGCGTGTGTGAATAGCGTTCAAAAACGAGTTTAATTTGTCTTCCAAGGATGCGACTTAAAGATAAAGAACTATATCCCCCTACCAGAGACTGCCGTTTACTTCGAGAAATTTTCAAGAATTTTGACTTTCTCAAAAACGGCTCCAACGATTTTGGTTAAAGTACTACATGCACTAGATTTATATTTGTTCTATTAAAATGCAATCCACCGTGTGAGAGTGGAAACCTGTGACAACTGGGAGTGGGAAAATACTGAAATACCACGTTCCGCTTTAGGTAGATTTACCTAATTAACAACCGGCGATTAAACATGTATGAATTAGTTCCGGCAGTAGTGACGCCATTTCCTCTCCCTGAGAAGCTATGGTTTGGTGTAATATTTCTCTATTATCTTCTGTCAATCATGTAATATAGTTCATTACGAAAATGTTGCCGATTCCCAGTTTGCAAAGATGGTATTTGCTCTGCAAAGTCATCATAATTCCTTAACTAATGTTTAAATCCGCTCAATCATTTTACATGTGTTCTCTCCCTCTCTCTCTCCCTCTCTCTCCTTACGCGCTCACGTGGTGATATGCCGAGATATACCTCGTGGCTCGTTGTGTGGCGGACATTATCATGTCTTGTCACTTGCCCAGAGACGCCTTTGTAACTGTATCTCTGCTTCCGACTCAAGGAGTTGTTCCTGACAGTTGGTAGAATCGTTATTTATTTGTACTTCTTCTGTAACGGGTGTATAACAGCTTCGACACGCGTTTAAGAAACCTTAATGCTAGAGTAATGCAAAACAGGAATGAACATAAGGCGAAGCTAGGCGTGGCTGTCCTATCGCTGACTTAGCTAGTGAAGTGAGTGCGACGTTGTAAAGTTAAACACGCGTACCGACTCTCTTTGCCGAACTTTAGGGCTAATTTCTTTGCGCGCTTTGAAGACATTAATTTCAGAATTATTTTGTTTTCCTCATGACACAGAGCTATTTTTTTTTCTGAGGGTGACTGTCCAAACCCCATGTTTTAGCACATCTAGTTTCGGAGATGCGGGAAGATAAGACGCCTGACCAGAAAGAAAACAGTCAGTAATGGCCTGTAAAGAAAAACAAGACATATGGTATGCATTTGATGCATTTTGTAACTAGCATTCAGTGAAGTGTGATCTTTTAAGAGTGCAGCCGTGCTTTTCAAAGTTGGTAAATATGTTGCTTAGCAAGCCTATTAAAAATAATACGAGTGAGCGTAGTAATGACTGCTAGAAAACTCGCAAGACTTTGCATAGGTAGGCTAGGAATATTACTTTTCATATGTACCTGTTCGGTTTTCAAACAGTTTTCAGTTTTAAAAAGTTTACGAACGTGCAATTTTCGCTCAGTGTCGGGTGAGTTCTCATTCTGTGACAAGCATTGCTAAAGAAGGTAAGCAGTTCACTAAATTAGGAGAAGTTCCCATATTTAGGTGTTCTGAAAATCATCGAGCCGTGAAAAAAACGTACTACCAACTTAGACGATTTTCAAACGTGTGTTTTTATGTAGAACAATTTAGGATTTATATGATAAGGGTGAATATTCAACTGCCAAAGGGCTCATCAATTTAATGAGGGAGAAAATAGAATATGCGGGTTCTGTATTACATTTTGAAATATCTCGGGCTCAAATATATTACCAATATTGGTCCCAAATTTCTGCTTGAAAGAAGCGATATTGCTGCTGCAAGACTAAAGTTTCTGCACAAAATGCAGGTAATTCCAGGTCCATCTTTTATTTGGATGAAACCTAGATTAATCAAATTCGCTGCAGGAGGAATTATGTGTGAGTACTTTGTGTTTTCTGACTTTCGTACTGTTCTGTATATAGAATTTAAGGGTATGTTTATATTCTACCTTTAACATATCGGGGTGATAACGTAGTTCAGTTTACCCGCAAGGCAGATTCAGTGAGAAAAAGACTTACCTTCCATTTCTGTCGCCTGCTCCTTGCGGAACTGGCAACGGCAAGAGAGCAGCATCACTGTGTTGGTTAAGGCATATTCATCCTTGTTTTGTACTGTCTGCTCACCACAAGAAGGCAAGCAGGAATGAAAGGAAGAGGTGCTTGAACTGTTTATCTGCTCTGTTAGTGGATCTGTTTACTAGGAAATGAGTATGAGAGTGCATATGAGTCACCGATGCTGCCAGATCTAATCTCGTTTCAGTTGATACCGAAATTAAGAGTTGAAATGAGTAAAGAATCGTAATGGATTTCAAAGGAGTATTGTGTATTTGTTACGACACGAACAGGTGCAGTTGGTTGTGTCGTGTAACAAAAGACAAGGGAGAAATAGAATTCTAAGGGATAGCACTTGACTTTGTTTGTTAAAGGTATTGTTCGGACCCTTAATAATAGCATGGCCGAGTCTAATAATAACAATGGATAAAATAGTCACAAAGGGAATCTTTGTGTGAAAAGAAGGCTTCAGAAGTGAAAGTTACACACCCACGCGCAGCTCTGTATAGTTTGAGAACAGACAGTTCGTGACTTGGGGCCGATTAAGAAAGTCATCGCCTCTGTCTTGCTCGAGGGCAGACCAGAAGCGATGAGAGAAGATATTTGTCGATTCATATATACGTGAAGAACGAATTAAGTTTGATCGAGTAATAAGCATTTCACATACAGTAACTCTAAACAGTGATATTGGTAACCCTTGGTCGCAACTTCGAGTTTGATGTAATGATAAAAAGAAGCAGTCATTAAACGAGTTTGAAACGGGCATTCCAGTGTCATTAAAAGCATCCTTCTCATACATATCCACGCATACCCTGGGAGAAACCTCATTGCTTAACCCTGAGCTACCCATATTTAGAAACTGTAGCGTCAACGTGGAACTGTGCGCCACCCATTTTCCGCTTCACAGTGATAGGTATTATGCATGGGTGAGGTATGTGACAACACTGTATTTTACATTAAGTTAGCATCCATATCATATCCAGAAGGCGAGCATAAACACAGCTAAAGTGTGCAAAGGTGGAGTCAGACTGGAAAATTCAATGCCATAGCCGGGATTTGCACCACTGAACTTCCGGTCTCCTTCCGACAGCTCTTAAACATCGAGCTACTATGGCCAACGTGCCAGCATGACATTAAATTCTTCAACTGACTCCTGTTTTTCCCGGTAAAGCACTAGGAGTTCTCATAAACACATGAGACAACTACATTGGCGACTTAAGCTTAAGGCCCGGGCTTCATAGTTCGGACAACTATTAGATCAATTAATTTCCACAGCTAAAGTGATTACGTTACACATTCCTCTGCCTAGCCTTCTCGTAGTGGGCAGACAGTATAGTATAGCAACGCAAAGATTGTCCCTGTAAGGAATGCACTGTGGGACAAGGACAGCGAATGTGTGTGGCAAGGAACCTCTGTTACACAAGGAGTAGACCCTTAAAAAACATGGGCCCTATTCACTCTGTATACTAAAATCGAGAAGATTCATTCACAAAAGTAGAAGCCGTCAGAATGTTTTGAATGGTCTATAACTGAACTGACATGGGGTGTCATAAACCTGTCCAGGGAGGGTGTGGGAACCTTCGCCAACCCCCTTGCGTCTCAGCCGTCGGAGACTATCTCTCCTGTGGAGGACAGTAGCTACTCCAGGCTACTGTGTCATTGCTTCTCCTAGTACATGTGCCGGGTAGGTAGATGGCATTTGGATATAGATGGATGGTAGATGGCATGTCTGATATATCTACTGAATATATGGCATTTCATTCGCTATATTCTGTTTTCAATGTTATTGTTTTAGAATTAAGGTGAAACTTTGGGTCTAGGTATGACTTGTCCAACTGAGAGAAACCACGGCGGAGGGGGGGGGGGGAGAAAAAAAGCAGATTGGTCAACCAACGGGCTTTGAACGCGTTACCTTAAAATGAGGGCCACGGACGTTATACCGTCTGTGCTATCTAGCTGGGTTTTTTGTACTACATGGCAAAGCGAAAAAGCGTATTGGAAAAAAATCGCAATACAGAGATGTTTACCTCAGCTTATCCCACATACACGGTGAGTCCAGTGTATGTACAGTCGGTTCAGATATAATCATGTCTTCTGGACAGCAACGTGTCATACATCGGCACGCGCGAGAAAACATACTATATAGGCACACGTAGCTTCCAATCGCTCTATTTGTGTTTCGTAACTTACTGTACGCCAACTCAGTAATATTTTACTCTTCTAATCGACGAGATAAGACCCGATAAGGGACGATCGCAGCGCTGGTCACCTGAAGGGCAATACGTCTGTCGAGTAATATCTGATTGGACTATACAACTGCATAAAAAATGAATAAATAAGATAAAGAGAGAACATAATTTGCTGTCAGTAGAGTGTTTGACATTTCAGTACCAATAACTGTTTTTTTTTTTTTTCGTCAAAACATTTTGCAAATAACTGTACATGCACATGAAAAGCTATTATAACAATGCAGTAGGCCATGTTTGTATGGAGAAATAACTAAACGCTGATAAATGACTTGCAAATCATGCCTCCGGTCCGCGATGCACAAGAGGCGGACGCCGTAAACCGGTCGCATACTCACGACTTGGAGGCGCCCTTGCCAATAAAAAGAATGTTCAGTAAGCATTCCGACCAAGGTGAAACGCGTATGTTTCACGACCTTCAAAAGAACCTGTCTTTCAGACATCTTATATCGCGTTACTCTTTTGTTCCCAGCTCTAGCTGGACCCTTCTTTGTCGTTTACGAAATATTGCTTTCAGGAATTCTTCTCATGCTTGGGAGAGTAGGAGCTTTTGATAGGTTAATATTTTTCTTTAAAAACTGATGCGTTGTAATAACATGGCTTTCTCTATTCTTGTACAAACTGTTCTTATAGATGCTTTTGTCTCTAGCTAATGTTGTTAATGAGGTAAGACGTTTGTAGAAATGATCTTATTAGACATTTCTATAGCTACTATGGAAATAGAATACAATAATAGCCTTAAGTGCTAGTCAGGTCTTTTAAGAACTGACCATTATGTGATGTACAGTTGCATGGCCAATGGATTAAAAAATCAATAACGTATAAACTATTGGAAAAAGTGTATTAGAAAATAAACAAAACAACACAAAGGAGCTGCTTAGATAAGGCGATTTTGTTTCTTTTTATTTACCTCCTCCAATCTTAAGTCAAAATCGAACGATGAATGAAATGGGTGAAATGATGCTCAATGAGCCTAGGGTCCATAGAGCTTAGTGTTACCGGACACTCATTTTTCAGGATAAGGAAAAATCCTGGAAAAAGCGTTATCAAAACAACTCGTTCTGACCAAGATTAGAACTCGGGACCTCTTGGACTTCACGCTACTGAGGCGGGCAAAAGCCCGGAAAAATCTTATCCAGATAGTTCACCCTGAGCAAGATTTGACTCAGGACCTCTTGAACGTGAGGCAGACACGCCACCAACTACGCTACAGAGGCAGGTAAAAGTCAGGGAAAAAATTTTATCCAGAAAACTCATCCTGACCGAGATTCGAACTGGGGACCTCTTGTACGTGAGGCAGGTATGACACCACTATGCTACAGAGGCAGGCAAAAGCAGGAAAAAAACGTTATCCAGAAAACTCATCCTGACCGAGATTCGAACTTGGGATCTTTTGAACGTGAAGCAGACGCGCTAGCGCCACGCTACAGAGGCGGACAAAAGCCCAAAAAGTCTTAACCCACCCTAATCGAGATTCGAACTCTAGACCTTTTAAACTTGAGGCAGACACTCTACAGAGGCAGGCAAAAGCCTGGAAAAAGCCTTATACAGATAACATACCCTAACTTAGATTTGAACTCGGGACTTCTTGATCGTGAGGCAGATTCGCTACCACCACGCTATAGAGGCAGGCAAAAGCCCAGAAAAAAAAGCCTTATGCAGATAACACACCCTAACTTAGATTCGAACTCGGGACCTCTTGATCGAGGCAGACACGCTACCACCACGATACGGAGGCGGTAGAGAGAGAGAGAGAGAGAGAGAGAGAGAGAGAGAGAGAGAGAGAGAGAGAGAGAGAGAGAGAGGGGGGGGGGGGAGAGAGCGATTACAGCTCTGGTGTCCATGAGAGTTATTTTCCTTTGAGGATGTGCCATCTGTAAGCACCGATAGGTCACGAAACTTAGAAGCTCACTTGAAAGATTAGTGGAAAATGATGAAAGAAAATTGGTAGATGAGAAACCACTCTAGCGGCCAGGGAAAGCTCTGAAAAGCATGACTTCGAGAGTCGAACTGGGGACCTCCCGACTGTGAGTTTCATATGTTACCTTGCATGCCATCTTTCTCGTCATTGTATTAAAAGGAACATTTTGCTGTAGAATGTGTTCCGTATTTGAGATAAGATGAAAATACATGTTTTATGTAAAATGCATGAACCTTGAAATTCGTGTGTGTGTGTGTGTGTGTGTGTGTGTGTGTGTGTGTGTGTGTGTGTGTGTGTGTGTGTGTGTGTGTGTGTGTGTGTGTGTCTGTGTGTGTCTGTGTGTGTGTGTGTCTGTGTGTCTGTCTGTCTGTCTGTCAAATGTGATGATTTTATATCTCCCTCAACTGGGACTTCATTTTACGAGTTTCGGGGGACAAAGATTTGAACTAATGACGTCGTTATAGCAGAGGTACTAACATTGCTAAAATTATGAACGAGAAACCTCCTAATTGAACTACAGTCCCATCAGTGCTTGACCTCACGAAGGTTGGAAGGGTTGAGGATGGAGAAATGTTATCCGCATTTGTTACATGATGTGGCAAAGTTACCATTCAAAGAAACTCAAGGAGGTAAAAACATTTGCAGAAAGGGAAGAAATAACTAAATCCATCCTTGCCGAGCATAAAGTTTATAAAGTTCTTGTGATGCAAGGATGAAGAGAATGATACCTCTTCGAAACCCTTCCAGTTACAAAGCTGTAGCTTAATCGGAGAATGCTACCTCGGTCCCCTCTCTCCGTCTAGCGTCTTTTCGGATATGTATCGCGGGAGGGCGGCGTGGCGCAAAAAGATGATAAATAATCCTTAGGGCGCCTCCTTATGGATAGGGGTACCCTTTTCGCCCGGCCGCTGCGTCCTCCAGCGCAGCCAAGGCAATACAGGAGTGGCAAAAAGTACCTTGTTTAGCAATGTTCGCCACTGAGCTATGACGTCATGTGTTTAAATGTATTGGAAAGCAAAGTCTGGGTATAATTCGTAAGTAGATACTTGAACTCTCGTCTTCCTAGTTAAACTTTTAGCCTTCACTCGACAAGTGTGAAAGGATGACTAAGTATCTTTGATTGACCTAGTAGCAGTAAACTACACCGAGCGTGATGGCACAGGTGGTTTCGTCTGTGGCCCGCAATCGAGGTCCTGGTTCGATTCCCGTGACCGTTTTCCATGGTTTTTCCGGGGTTTTCCCGGGTCGCTAGGCAAATGCTGGGTAGATTAATCATATCCTCCGAATTTCCTGCGCCTCAATTTCATCTCCATTATTATTTCACATCATGTCTCATCTGGTGGTCTCTTACAGGGTAGAAGTGTCGGCGGGTGTCTCGGCGCTGCATTGCAGGATGATATGCTCCTGGTAAACACTTCCTCCTCCGGTAGGACTGTCTCCAGTCTCCGGGCCGGCCTGGTGGGCCGTTTCAGTACCACGGTGTGTGGGATGCTGGTTGTATTGGCCTGCCTGGGTGTTTCCAACTGGTCAATAGTAGGGACTCTAACCTCTGCACTATCGTGACTCCTTGGGTTGGCCGCCCTCTGTCTCGTCTCACCTCATCCTTCCTCCTAGGAATGCCCCACTTGGGATATAGATACATTAAGTCTCGTCGACGTATCGTATCCTAACCTAAATTATAAAGTCCTAGAATTGAAGTTATCAGTTAGTTTTTTTTTATCCCAGAAGTAATCTGGGCACGTCTTGTGGTTCACCGGAAAATGTCAGTTTAATGTTTTGCCGATATGTTGCCACGGTAGCTCAGTTTAATGAACAGTGACAGTGGAACCGGAGGCAGAAGATCCGTGGTTGAAATTATGGCTATAGCATAGAATTAAGTCCTAATCTGTATACAGATTTGAACGCACTCCAGCCTTGAACTCTCGTTCTACATTTTCTATTATTAAACGCCACAAGAGAGCGTTGAAGTAGACATTAATACTACTTAGAAAACAAGCTAGTTTTAATCATTTAACTTATGAACTGTAAATATTTACATAAATTGTTGCAAAAATCCAGAATTTCATCAAGCTAGTATTAAAATGGTTCCCTCTTATCAACATTATAGAAGACAATGATTTGTATGGATAGGTCATGCGAATTTTACACAGAAACTTGTTTTATTTCTGAATGATAAACCTTGGATGTATTAGCTGTAAGTTTCCAGAAGCTGTATCAACAAAGTTTACAGTTTCACTTTCATTTTGCTCCGTGCAAACAAGAGAGAGAGTTCATTCACCAGCTGCTGCCAGCGGTGCCAACTGTTGAAAATATCCCATACCTTGGACTTCGGGGTCACGCACACCCTGCCGCCAGAAAGAAACAAAAATATTCGGGCAAACTATATCATCAGAGCATGTATGCTCATTAGGGGACCAGAGTTATCCATTTATAAACAAATATCCATCTCAGTTTCCAAAATATACTACACCTCCTTTTATTCTTATTATGAGCACCTTAGTCTCAAAGATTTGGTGGTTGTAAATTCTGTTGCAGTTTCTGATGATCCAGCTCTAGTCGTAGCATTGGCAGCCTTTCACATTAGACATAAAACATATTTTCAGACTTTTTCTTCTACTTTTCTCACTTTTTAAACCACTGGGTCTGTTTTCAGCCTGTTCTGAATATGCCATAAAGTGTAATCAGACTGGTATAAAACAGCTTGTGAGTGCACACTTCGCTTAAAACACCTTTACAAATGGTAAACATTTCAAAAAAATGGAAATTAATTGTTCTTTCACACTAGCCGTGTGCAGGACGCACTATGAAAGGGTAGAGCCAGACTGAAAAATTCAATGCCACAGCCGGGATTTGAACCACGGATCTTCTGGTCTCCGTCCAGCTGCTCTAAACCATTGAGCTACTATGGCCAACGTGCCAACATGACATTCAATTCTCCAACTGACTCGTGGTTCAAATCCCGGCTATGGCATTGAATTTTTCAGTCTGGCCCTACCCTTCCATTACAAAAAATATATGATGTCCTGCATTCCCAATAATAATAATAATAATAATAATAATAATAATAATAATAATAATAATAATAATAATAATAATAATAATAATAATAATAATAATAATATTAATAATAATATTAATAATAATAATAATAATAATAATATTTCGTGCAAAGAACAAGCACCAAAATACACGGAAACCAAATATGGAAAAATTGAACGAGTTTCACAATTTAAATATCTTGGGAAAACAATTCATGAAAATGGAATCGAAACTAAAGAAAACAAAACAGGTGCAAAAAAATGGAAACAGCATATTGGCTTGCTTAAAAGATATATAATAAAAAAAATGCATGTCTACATACACAAAATTAAGACAGTGCAACACTATAATTGAACCGGAGTGCCTCTGTGGAGCTGAAACATTAATTTTGAAGACATCGAAAATGTAAGAAAAATAAGAACGTAAAGTTATCAGAAAAATTTTACGTCCACAAGCTGTAGGCGAAGAATACAAACTTAGAAGTAAAAAGGAAATATATATAGGCATCCGTAATGATATTAGAAACCAAAGTTTAAATTTTATGGACATATTAGATGATTAACTTCAAATAGGATTACAAAACAAATTATGGAATTTTAGAAAATAAAAGTACATTATGAAATGGCTTGGTGAAGTAAAATATGATGTAAAATTGGCAGGAATCGCTCAAAACGATATCCTAGACAGGGATGACTTTAGAATAAAGGTGCATAAGTGACAAGTTAATCAAAAGGACAGATCGAAGAAAAAGACGGGAACAATGTGGATAGACGAGAAAAAGAGCCCACGGCCAAAGAATGAGAACTTTGGATTCATAGAGCTAAGAAACGTCCCTAAGTACTTTGCATAGTCATACATGGGATCATAAGCAAAAATTAATAATTTATTAACAATAATAGTTTATTAATAATATAGCGTCTACTTCTTAAACATTTAACTATTACTATTTCCTTTGCATGCATAAAGAAATGTGTAGTGTACTAATATATGATATATTCTTTCTATGTAATCCCAAGAAACAACTGAGAATCAAGGGAATGTTAAAAGAATGACAATATATTGAACAGTTCAGATTAACAACGGATATCTCTGAAATGGCTTATGCCACACAAAAAATAAGTTTTTGAAATAAATCGTATGTTTTAAAGCGATTTACGTGTTTTACTTAGCACGTTTTCGCCTATCCCTTAACTTTTACACAAAAGTTACGTAAAGTCCTTTTACTTTTACACAAAATGATTTCCAAATGAAGATGATTTAATTGATTAATTCCTGAAAATTTAAGATTACATTTTATTTGTCTCGTAAATATATTTAAGATATTATATTTTAATCATAAGTTTCGAAGAATGTTCCATGTGAGGGTTATTGGTGCGGGTGTATTTTCGTGAAAATTTCATATCGCAACTTCGAAAGATAATAAAAGTTTGGTATTTATGGGACTTTTCATTTTTAGTGATGCTGTTGAACACACACACACACACACACACACACACACACACACACACACACACACACACACACACACACACACACACACACACACACACACACACACACACACACACACAATCACCGGCTCAGTCATATTGTTGAAATTTGTGTCAAATTTTTGGGTGGAATGCAATACCTTCTCTACTATATTATATATGTGGTAGAGAAAGTAAAAACTTATCTGTAAGTATTTTAAAATTCTGTCTAATAACGAAGAATATCTGGGAAATGCTTAACGCCAAAAAAGAATTTTCTTTTGGATGGATTGTGTACAGTGGTAAAACTGAGGAAGTTGAAGAAGAAGAAGAAGAAGAAGAAGAAGAAGAAGAAGAAGAAGAAGAAGAAGAAGAAGAAGAAGAAGAAGAAGAAGAAGAAGAAGAAGAAGAAGAAGAAGAAGAAGAAGAAGAAGAAGAGGAAGAGGAAGAAGAAGAAGAAGAAGAAGAAGAGGAAGAGGAAGAGGAAGAGGAAGAGGAAGAGGAAGAGGAAGAGGAAGAGGAAGAGGAAGAGGAAGAGGAGGAGGAGGAGGAGGAGGAGGAGGAGGAGGAGGAGGAGGAGGAGGAGGAGGAGGAGGAGGAGGAGGAGGAGGAGGAGGAGGAGGAGGAGGAGGAGGAGGAGGAGGAGGAGGAGGAGGAGGAGGAGGAGGAGGAGGAGGAGGAGGAGGAGGAGGAGGAGGAGGAGGAGGAGGAGGAGGAGGAGGAGGAGGAGGAGGAGGAGGAGGAGGAGGAGGAGGAGGAGGAGGAGGAGGAGGAGGAGGAGGAGGAGGAAGAAGGAAGAAGAATTGTGCATTTTAACAAGATCTACATTTGGGGGGAGTAAGTTTTTTACCAGTTATATATACCTCATTTAGAACAGAGGACTTTTGAATTTTCTGAGAACATTTAAATGTACATTCTTTTTCTAGCAAACATCTTAAATATAACTGTGGTATTTTAATCAAAATCGTTGGGTATTTTAGGAGAAATAGATTTTGAAATATTTTATATTTAAAGGGCAATTTGGGGAAAGGCTCTTGAAAATCTTCTTGACTAAAATACTTAAATACCGAATGTGGTGTCTATACGAGATGTTGTTTTTCATTTATGCTGTTCACACACAGGCAAACCGAACCTTTTTCTAAGATTGTTGCTTTTTTATCGTTTAGGAATGTGAAAACATTTATTTCCCGTGAAATCTCGGTATTGAGTGTTTGAATGCGTTTCCATGCAGTACTTCCACTACCTACTATAGTCAAATAGTAGAGAAAATACAAACAAATTTGTATATTCCAATAGTTTACTCTTCCTGCTTATTCCAAAAAGAATTCTCGCTCTGTTAGTAGGTAGACAGAAGAGCTTCCAGTAACTCTAAACAGCACCCCGAGTGGGGACATAATGGGCTCTTTTTGCTGCCAACGTAACTTTTATGAGGTAGGGATGAGAGGAAGAGCCCGAAGAGTAAAGATATGCGCTAGCAAGTACACGGAATCGTTAACGATTGCGACGTGGAACGATTTCCCACCACTGTTGCTAACTTGATAATACGGAAGTAGACGGAAGTATTGTGATAAACAGGCACTACCTAAAAGCCATCATCCTCGCTTCCCTGTTCCTCCATTTTTAAAGCCGCTGTACCATTATTAGGGGCACATTATCTGCCGTAACTTGCTACTGTACCTATCGACTTTACCACGGAGTCAGGTGGTTCATATGAATGACAACACTTTCCCATGCGAATGCTTTTTAGTGTCTTTTAAATTTATATTTGTTTCGTACTTGTGTCATTTTCAGTAGTACGTAACTATCCTTTGAACAGGTCATATCGGACTATGAATAAAATGGGTAAAATGATGCTAAAAAACAGCTCAGGGTCCGTGGAGCTTAGTTACCCGACATTCATCTTTCAGGATAACGGAAAACCCCGGAAAAACCTTATCCAGGTAACTCACTCTAACCGAGATTCGAATTCGGGTCCTCTTGAACGTAAGGTAGGCATGCTACCGAGGCGGGCACTGCCTGTAATCTTGCTCCAATTCAGGCTTCATTGTGAAACACTAGCGGAATGCACAATTTTACACGGACGAACTGTTGTTAAGCTTAAATCAAGAAACAGCTGATGTGAACGTGAAACTGCTACTGTATAACATTATAGTGCTTTATGCAAAAATTAACGCTGTAACGTTATTTTGTTCTTTTTTATTGGAGGAAGGGAGTTACTTCATAGTTGTTGCAATACAGAAACCATGTTCATATACTCAATAAAAGCTCTTATTGATTACACTAATATTAACAATTTAACATTCTGTCTAGGACTTTTATTTTAATATCCATTATGCCTAATTTAAGTAAGCTGAATCAGAATATCAACTTGGTTTTTCTCCATCACGCGCCAATCCTTCACAATAAAAGAAGTAATAAAATGTGAATTTTTGTATTCTGCTCTTTCAGATTGATTTTATATTATTAAATAAAGTTCAATAAATTCACAACTGCCAACACAAGTCTTAAACTAATATTTCATATCTGTTCTTAATAATCACATACATTTGAACATTACACAAGGTTTTCTTTTTTATACCTTGCCATGAAATGCACGTCTTTCGATTTGCTTTGTGTCCTGGTGAAATCATTCACCCTGCTCGTCGCCGACATAGTCAAGATTTTCTGGAAAAATGTCCAAATGAAAGTGCAGGAAAGGTATTGTCACTCTGATATTGCAACCCAGCTTTTGAAATTTCTCAAGCATGTCTCCTGCAATATTTGTGTAATTTGGATCCTTGTAATTTCCCAGAAAGTTCCCTATGACACTCTTATAACCATTACATGCCCCCTTTTAAGTGTTTGTCATCGTTTCTTTAAATAAGGTGAAATCAACTTTCTAATTTGTGGCCCAAAAAACATTCCCTTTTTAACTTAAACATCAGATATTTCAGGGAACTTCTTGCAGATTTATTTGTTGTAGTTGTCATTCATATTTAAAGGCTTAACAAATTGTTTCATTAAGCTTAATTTTATGTATAAAGTTGGACCCACAAGAAACTCGTGAATAAGGTTTTTCATTCCTGGCACAAGACTGTCTCTATGCTTCCAATATTTTCTTTTCCGGTGCTCGGATCGGGCTGTACGATCCCACTCACAAATAAAATATGACATTTTAGTAGTAGCATGCCAATAACTTTTACATCTCCACATACCTGCCACTTATATTTGATTTTTTCTAGAAGTAATTTTAAGTTATGACTATTTCCTTTATGTAAACTGAATGGGCTATTGAAATTGATGCATATTTATGTCCATTATGCAACAGCACACTTACATAAAGTCTCCATTCACCTGGAATGGTATTCAGCAATCACTAACCCAGGATTATTTTGACAATATGTAAGATTTTCTTGCTGAGAAAAATATGGAATCTATATAAAGCATCTCTTCACCTGGAAGGTATTAAGCAGGTCCCAGTGCAATAACTAAATCAGGAATATCGTGACAATATGAAAGATTTCCTTCCTGAGAAATATGAAACAAATTTCTCTTCACGATGTCTGTAACAAGAAAATGACGTCCCGGAGAGAAGAGGTGTTTTTCTTTTAGTCTGGACCCCACTAACTCAGCAGAATCCGTTGGAAGATTTAAGTCTCCAACCCAATCATTAAGTTTTGATTGTGTGAAATTGTGTGGTTGAGGTTGATGAAAATCCTATGTTTAAACTGATTCAGAATCAGTGCTGTTGTCTCGAGAACTTTTTGCAAAATCTGATGACGCTTCCTTTCCAAATGCTTCTAATGGAGAAGTCACAGGAAGTCCAGGACCCTGAGATACGGGTCTTTTGTTGACAGTAAATTTGGATAAATGATTCCTTTCATATTCTGTGTATCACGTACACAAAAATAGCAATTATCCACTTTATTTCGAGATTCATGCCAGATTTTAGGAATAGCAAAGGGCATTCTAGCTTTCTAACCTTGACTCTATTTTCTTAGTTGTTTCACGCAAATATGATGTACCTTTTTGTGCTCATGTTTTGTCGAGATCTCCAAGCTTCATATAGTTCTCTTCCTATTTTGGCATCATAAGCCATTTTAGCAAAATGTGTAATATTTTGTCTTCTCTTTCGAACAACAAAGTTGCCACACACTTGGCAAAATATAGCAGTGTTATTTTTACACGTTGTAGCATACATATTGCTTAAAGTGACACAAACATGATGTACAACCGCCACGCACATATAGATCCTCACTAATTGAAAATCAAAATTAGACTGAAATAAATTTGACAAGATTGGACTTAAAACAAGCTATGTATTGTTTTCTGTTGCATTTGTGTCATTGTTGCGAAACATTAATTTCAACAAAGATAATATTTATGCACAAAACTAAATTAAAACATTTTATTTATAACTATTAATTGCAAAAAAATTGTACGTGGTAGAAAAAAAGTTATTACAGTTTTGGAGTCATGTATATCAGTGTTATTGTTGATATGTAAGATGATTAGCAGCGTCAGGAATAGGCCGAGATGTGGCTTCTCTCCAGTTTCTATTTTCCTCTCGTGCACCCATAAGATAGTTATTGCTAGTAAAAAATTGTTTATTTTACTTTATATATTAATGTATTTTTTACACTTTTAATGCTTTTTATGTTTATATCTATATCTTTTGTTGTTTTTATAATGTATAATAATTGTAACTTTTATGTGTAAAAATTTATCTGTAAATTGTGTTGTATGTAATAATGAATGTAATATGAATAAATGTTAAAAATCTGGCATATTAGCCCTGGTTTAGGAAATAGGTGCCTGGGTTGTTATACAGATTTTTATATTTTATTTTATTGTCCCTCTCTACAATATTATTGCAAAATTATTATAGTAGTACAGAATGTAGATATGTGCATTAATTTGGGAGTAATTATTGTACTTGAAGAATCTCCAAATTTTCCCTAACATATCCAAGAGACCCCTAAAAGCATTTTTCTTCAACTTCCCTAGTTGTACCACTATCGGTGTGTTAGAAAATTGTTGTTCCTATATCCCTTATGTCTTGAGAAACGTCAACTCTTGATCAGATAGAGAACCCAGGATGGGTGATGATAGCCCAATGCCTGGGACGACAGTGAAAGAAGTGGATGACAATGAGGGCGAAGTGGATGAAAGGAAATATGGTAATGGAGCAATTGGTGGAATGATGGTGGGGGAAACAGATGATCCCGGAAAAAAGCCGCACTGCGCCGTTTGTTTGCAATAGATCTCGCATGCGGTCACCTGGGAACGACCCCGGGCCACCTTACAGAGAGTCCAGCGGTCTAACCGCTCGGCCAGTCGCGCACCCCCTAAAAAGTCATTAATATAAAAAATGAAGTTTTGTCGCTCTTGTGCTTCTCAAATACCACAGATTTAGCGACTTTCCCCCCAAGTTGGTAACACTGTTTCTGACGACGACTAGTTCTGTCCTAAGCCACTCGCAACTCGGGGATCTCATGGCAATCGAGATAACTCCCAAATGCTAGGGAGAGCAAATTTTACCGTCCTGCCGCAACGTACCAACTACCATAGCTTTTTCCTACAACTTTGAAACAGATGAAAGAAAATGTTAGGTACAGGAAATCATAGTAGAAGTGCCATTCCAGACTACCGACTCGGAGAAACCACGAAAAAATCCTGTAGTAAGTGTGGTCACCCTTCGGGAATCAAACTCCGGGATCTACCGAGCATAAGCCTCACATCTCTCTCGGTTTCTCTCTATGAATTTGGCTGCTGGTTTTTTTTTTTTTTTTTTTTTTTTTTTTTTTTTTATAAGTGAGGCGAATTCTTTCTGGAGTAGCTGTATTTTATTCCAAGAATATAGTTAAGTATCAAATGTAGATAAAGGTTTTCATTGGTAATGCCACCAGAAGCCCCATGGAATAAACACTTGTTTCCATGGATATATTCTACACTTGCAACCAGAAGTGAGTCTGTATTCCATGAGGCGAAGAACCATTTCTGGAAATGGGAACCATAAATACGTAACGCCTACCTCGGAAATGCAAGACTGCTTGTGCTATTGTTTGGGGAAGCGACCCGTGACAGAGTAGTTTTGTTTTCTCAGCTCCGCTGTAATATCTGACGCCTTTTTGGCGCGTCGCTTTGTTTTGTCTTCTTTCTCAATCAGTTTATATCATCCGAGAATATCCCCTTAGAAGGTTCCCGGAAGAATTCCAAACAGCCAGAGCCATTTCCAGATCAATGATGTGAAGATAACGGTAGCCTGCTCATTTCCTAAACAATGGAAAGGCTTTACTTGGTACAGTGAACTTTCATCATGGCTGGATAAAACGCAAAACCTGAACTATACCTCAGTGCGCCTTGCAGAAAGTCCTTTTTGTTTCAGTTTGTATGTAATGTAAGTATGAATCAGTCATAGTTGTCTGCACACGGAATGTTTATTCGCAGCAGAGATTCCTATTCACTTCCAGGTTATGATTATTAGGAAGTGGTGGAGAATCTCGTCACTCAACGCACACACTTTGTGCTTTTGGCAACGTGCGGCAGTATGATGTACAGTGAAGGACAGTAGGCTCGGACGCAGGCGGGCTCACTAACGTGTCCAGATATTTCGTCCCGACGCTGCGCCAGCCGGACCTCCCGGCCTACGTCTACCCACGGAGAGTTCTCATGAGGGCTTCTCTCACGCCCAGAGAAAAGCGCGAAAAAGGGACCTCAAAGTGGCCGGCCCAGCGAGAATCGAACCGGGAACTTCCTAATGCGAGTCTCGCACTTTAGAGGCTCTGTCACGTCATCACGTAGAGTGTACCTCTTTCAAGTTAATTATTAAAATTTAAATGACAAATTACGAGCACAAACTTGTATAAGGAAGGCTGTTGGAGGAAGTGTGAAAGCAGATGTCTGTTATCAGCTCATTTCATTTAGTATCTTTACTTCACATACCTTTTCACCAATACTAAGGTTATTGAGTTAGAAGATGTAACTTCCCAAGTTCCTACGTAGCTTTCTTTAGCCCTCTTTTGTGTTCTTTGAACCTCTGTCCCTGAACGTTCCCTAGTGGAGGCATCTTCTTTGTAAGTGACAAAGCGTTCCTTCACACTGCCCGCCTCGGTAGCGTAGATGGTAGCATAACTGCCTCACGTTCAAGAGGTCCCGTGTTCGAATCTCGGTGAGGTTGAGTTACCTGGAGAAGGTTTTCCCGGGGTTTTCCCTTATCCTTACAGACGAATGTCGGGTAGCTCTAAGCTCCATGGACCCTGGACACATTTGAGCATCATTTCACCCATTTCATTCACCGTCCGATATGACTTAACGTTGGAGGACGTAAAATTAAAAAAAAAAAATCCTTCACTGACGAGCGCTGCAATCCAGTGTTTATCTCGTTTACTAGAAGAGCGAAATATTAGTAACGTGGCCCACAGTAATAGAGTACTGGGCAGCTCTCTCTCTCTCTCTCTCTCTCTCTCTCTCTCTCTCTCTCTCTGTGTGTGTGTCTGTGTGTGTCTGTGTGTATGTGTGTGTGTGTGTCGTGTGTGTCGTGTGTGTGTGTCGTGTGTCGTGTGTGTGTGTGTGTGTGTGTGTGTGTGTGTGTGTGTGTGTGTGTGTGTGTGTGTGTGTGTGTTCTTTCTGCTTGCCACAATATTCAGTCACTTTATATATCATTTCTCGTACCTGCCAATATGACATGTTGCTGTGATTGCATCTGAACAGTGTGGACAAAGGTTTTTTTAGACGAGGCGTATGACGTAATGTTGCGTAGTAGCTTATGATCGAGTTCACTTGTTTATTTGGAAGAAAAAGGGGTGTCAGGTCATCTAACCCACTATCTTTATCAGCAGTCTGCTGGTGAAAGCAGAGATCTTACCCCCACTATTGATTTGCGTGACGTCACTCGCGCACATACGAGCAAGGTCACGCGCCACCTTTAAACAATACCTCTGTACGTACGAGTGCATTGTCTTGCCGAGTATTTGCGATAGGTTTGTGTGAACAACTCCGTATCTTTCCGATACTCTTCAGCGCTTTGCCATGTAGTATATTACAAGATGTACTGTGTGTTAGTATAGATTTGATATATTCAGCGACCGAGTCTTCTCATTCACCATTTCTTCCATTGGATGTGGCTTTCCCCCCTCCCCGGAGGGGATTCGGCATTGCGACTAGTCTTGGTCTATATTGGGGGCATCCCCGGGAGGAAGGATCAGGCGAGAGGAGACAAAGGGCGGCGTCCCAAGGAGCCGCTACAGTGTAGAGGGCAGGGTCCCTCCATTTTACTTAGATGGAAACTTCCCCCAGCAGGCCAGGACAACGGGCATTCCTCCGTACTGTGGCTCGAAGACGGTCCCAGCAGTTGGTTCGGCGACCGGCAACCGAGGAGGAAGTGATTCACTCAGAGCATATCATCCTGCCGTGCACCGCCAAGACTCCCGCCGATACTTCTACCCTGAAAGAGAACACCAGATGAGAGATGATATGAAATGATAATGGAGATGAAATGGAGGGATAGGAAATTCTAGGAATGTAATTAACCTACCCAGCATTTGTCTAACGACACCCCGAAGAAAACCCATGGTTCAGGTAGTTCAGCCACGGAAATCGAACCCGGGCCTACTGAATTCAGGCCACGGCGAAACCGCCTAAGCCATTTCTTTCGGTATTTGATGCTCTTTAATTTACGTCCTCCAATTTTAAGTCATATCGGACGACGAATGGAATGAATGATATTATGCTCAAATGAGCCCAGGGTCCATAGACTTAGTTACATTCGTCTTTCAGGATAAGGGAAAACCCCGGAAAAGAGCTTATCCAGGTAACTCACCCTGACCGAGATTCTAACTCGGGACCTCTTGAACGTGAGGTAGACATGCTACCACCACGCTATCGAGGCGGGCGGGCGGCGGTATTGGATGTGTTAACACTTTTCTTTTAATGCAATGTCGTAACAGTTTATCTCTTGATCATTTTCGATGTTTTCTTCCTGCCTGTCTCTCTTAAAATAACTTCATTCTGTTCATTACTTCTTAGTCTTTTTTATTATTAATTAAGCCAATAATCCTTCAGTGCACAGGCACATACAAACATGTGATCAAAGAGACAAAAGCAACATGAAACACAGGCTAATCCATAATGCAGAAAATTACAAAATTGAGAATAAAATACAAAGAGTCAGGAATGAGGTCTACTTCAAATAGGTGAAAACACAGTGTGGAGGTAATCTTGGACAAAGGGATCTCCCTATGGCAGAAAAATATCCTGTGGTAAACGCATCTTCTCTTGTGTGTGTGTGCGTGCGTGCGTGCACCAAACTTGGTATTTCAGAATATCATTTGAAGTTGTCTTCACTCGGGCAGGAATTTCATGTAAATTTAAATAACTAACAAACATGTTAAGCGGTAAGCGGAAACGTCACACAAATTTTAGTCTCTTTAAAACGAAATATATAATATTACTATTTCTGTAAATGATTATTTCGATTAAAGTAAAGTAGATAGAAAAATATTAGATGCCTTGCACTTACATGACTTTCTCTGCTATCTTGAAAAACTATTCTGGAAAGCGCTTATTCTCCTATCAGGTTCATATTAATCGAAATAGGCGCAGAAATTTATCCCACATGTTCTTAATTCTTATATATACAAATATGTTGACAATATCCAAATAAGAACGGATCGCTATTCCAAGAGAAATGGGGAAAAATAAAATAAGGGGGGGGGGATGAAGGCTTCCCGTTTGAGAAAAGCATAAATACTGAAATGTTAAAACAAACAAAAAAAATTATTAAAATGGAGTCCTTCATATAAACTGAAGGCTTCGCCAAGATCTAATTTCTGTGTAAAGTAAGATTTTGTCTATCTCTTCTGGTTTGTCAGTTATACCCAAAAACTTCTGAACCGGCTGCGCTTTCTATAATAGCGGTAGACGGCAACGAGCACCAACTTCGCGGACAGGCAAAACACCGCGCAGTCGGTTAGGATGTTTTTGGGTCTCTCGGTACAGAGGTCATTCAGAATGAATAGCTCAGAAGTTATATATTTCCAAAAAATTCAAGATATACATTTAAATTGTTATGAAGATGTCTTAAATATGCCTATTTTAATCAAAGTCCTTAGGGCCATTTTTGAGAAAATCAAAATACTTGGAAAATTGTTGCGTCTAAAAAATAGGTAGTTTCGGTTGAAAGATTTTTTTTTGGAAAATCTTCGTTTCGCATTCTTGGAAGATGCATGCGCGCGCCAAGTGTGCGCTTGGCGTGATTCAGCGGGCCTCAAAGCATATATTTCCGGTGAAATTTGGTCATCAAATTTCTGGATGGAATAGAATACTTCATTTAATTATTATACGTGGCAGAGAAAGATAATGAACAGTTGGCACACCTGCTATTAAACGATATAGGGAGAGGAAGTTATATGAATGTAACATCAGATCTTTTTCTCATGATCATGCAAAGCGGATATGTTAAAGCCATCGCATAGGGATATGCTTTTTTTTTAAAGAAACGACTGTCGCTTTCTCTACTTAATACTACGAAGTATTAGACCTACAATTAAAAAATTGTTTCCTTTAACATATTTAGATACAAAAGTAATGTTTTGTAAGATTTTGTTTGCATACATTTATGTCGTGAATGATTTCTGGTAAACACATCTTGAGAATACGGTTCTTGCAAAGAAGTGATTTTATTTGGTTCGAAGTTACGTGTTGATATCGAACGAGCGCAGCAGCGGGTTCTTGAATGCCACACCATCTATGGTGAGAAAGAGGAAGCTTCCCGGAGTACTTCTTACGCCATATTGCGGCAGGGTTATAAGTATTAGTTCTGCCGCGACTCGCAAGGGGCGCTGAAGAAATTGCAGAATTTGAATCCTTGGACACAACTGTTCAGTACGATGCAACTAATTTTGAGGAAATACGAAGAAGGCTTCTTTGAATGCAACTTTGATTTTACCTTGAAATTTTATCTGACAGAAACGTAATAAAGTAAATCCAGTTGCTCCTGGAAAGGAGTGGAGCATTGCGTGGCTAGTGTAGGAAAAAGTAGAGGGACTGTGTATATCTATTATCTATCTGGCTTAAAACCTTTACCATTTCAGCTACTTTGGTTGAACGTTTTACTAGTTTTAGTCACATTAATTATAACGAAACGTTATGTATCCAGTTCCCCCCCCCCCCAAAAAAAAAAAGGAAAAAAAAAAAGAAGTTTCAAAGCATTAAAATCAAGTCTCGTGAGAAATGTAAAGCTGTCATTTTTAAACTTTTGAATATAGTTCTTGGTCGCGCCATGGCTGAGTGGTTAGACCACTTAGCTCTCACCAAGGCGGTGCGGGTTCGATCCCAGGCGACCCTAAAGTGAGACATGACCGCAACAGACGCTAGGGCGGGTTTTCTCCGGGTCCTCCAGTTTCCTCTGCCAGCATTCCACCAGTTGCTCCATCATCTTTCCTATCGCTCATATCGCCCTCACAATCATCCACTTCTTTCATCTTCACACCAGGCTCGGGCTGATCACCCATCCTGGTTCTCTATCGAGATCCAGAGTTTCGGTTCTTTATGCCCGCCTTAAAGGGATAGAGGAACAAGAATCCCCTGACACCGCGATTGGGGTACAACTAGGGAAGTTAAAGAAGAAGAATATAGTTCTTTACAACAACAAATTGAATGTTCTGTAACATGGAACTATTTTGTTGGAAAAAATAAAGTGAATTATGTACCATTTCTTGAGGAATGAAATAGAACGTTTCATCAACTTCAAAGAATATAGAAATGGTATAATTTGCATCGCGAGGCAGTCTTTAAAGTGGTAAGAATGTAATTAAAAAAAAAAGAAAGAGAGACCATTTTACGGTGTCCATTGCACATTTAAATCGCCAGCAAGCCAAAACCACTCTTATACTTGAATTAACCTCACTTCTCAATCCTGACAGTTCAGCATGCTTTCCGCACGGGCGTGTTGTACTGCTGTCACGATAACGAGGGTTGGTCTTGAAGAAATCCCTTCCACGCGCTTTACATGAGCTCAACTCGGATCATGATTCTGTGTAAAGGTTTCTAGATTTTTGCACATCGTTCGGACATTTTTGTCGGAAATTATGTGTTAAGACCTATATGCAATTATTCCCTATTCACTTCGTGTATACATACGCCAAAGTGCCCGCCTCTATGGTGTGGGGGTAGGGTGTCTGCCTCAAATTCAAGAGGTCCCGAGTTTGAATCTCGGTCAGGGTGAGTTATCTGGATAAGTGGGATAACTCAGGCCGTTTCGTCTTTGTCCCGCATTTGGGAGGTCCGGGTTCGATTCCCGTGGCCGGCCTACCTAAACCATGGGTTCTTTTTGGGGGTTTTCCTAGGTCGCCAGGCGAATGCTGGTTAGATTAATTACATCCCCGAATTTTCTGTCCCTCCATTTCATCTCCATTATCATTTCACCTAATCTTTCTTTTGGTGATCTCTTTCAGGCTAGAAGTGTTGTCGGATGTCTCGGCATTGCATGGTAGGCGTTGCTCCTGGTAAACACCGGTCTCCAAACTCGGTTTGGTGGGGCTGTTTCCGGACCACAGTAGGGTGGGATACCGTTGTTCAGGCCTGACAGGGAGTTTCTAACTGGTCAATTGTAGGGACCCTGCCCTCTGCACTGTCGCGGCTCGTTGGGAGTGCCGCTCTGTCTCCTCTCGCCTGATCCATCCTATCGAGGGTGCCCCACTTGGAGCATAGATAAAGTTTTGACCTCTGTGCCGAATCCCCTCTGTAGCATAGTCCAGTCCAGTAAGACGAATGTCGGGTAATTCTAAGCTCATGGACCCTGTGCTGATTTGAACATGATGTCGTTGGAGGACGCTAAATAAAATGATAAAAAACGTCAACGATTTTACCTTTTTCTTTAATATTTAGCTCAAGTATGCTTTTTTGGGGTTACACGTTTTCTCACTGATATAAAACAGTTTTCATTTTCCACGTGTCTGAAATATATTATTAAATTATACATTTTATTTATGCTATGCTGTGCTTGACTTTTGTATACTGTATCCTCGTCGCAGTCAATGTTTTCGAAACACACATGTTAACTATGCAGTTGATCAAGGCCACTCTTGCCCATATTTGTTTACTTTTATTTACGTTAAGTGATATCGGACGATGAATAAAATAGGTGAAATAACGCTCAAATGAACCCTGGATCCATAGAGCTTAGAGTTACCCGACATTCATCTTTGAGGATAAGGAAAAGCCGGAGTTATCTAGATAACTCGCTCTGACCGAGACTCAAACTCGGGACCTCTTGAACGTGAGGCAGACATGCTACCATCTACGCTAACGAGGCGGGTACTGCCCACGTTGTATTTGATGATAATGATGGTGATTAATAAGTAAGCTGATTAATGGAAGTGTTTTCCTAGTGTGAATGAGGGATTTCAAACTCGAGAAATTACACAAGGACGTAATTGATGGCAGCATTTCGTAATATAATTCTTTTGTAAATCAGCGTAAAGCACCAGTACTCTTAATTTTTTTTTAATTTGAAATATGAATAAAAATACTGGTAGTATACTCTTGGGTAGTATATTATGTGTGTTAGTTATGTGTTTATTGCTTTCAATTAACCAATTCATAATTGGTTTGAGTAATCTAACAAAAAAAGTTTCAATTCCATAAGAAAATTAACAATTTCTCATTTTGCACTATTTATTTTAGCCATCTCTCTCTGTAAACGTATAACTGAGGTGTGTGTGCGTGTGCGTACGTGTGCTTACCTTAGTATAGAATCCAGTTATTTTAGAAAGCTAATAAGATATATCCTCATTTCGATTTGGTACATATGTATATATATATATACTATATACATGATGGCAGGTGGATATAAAAGGACACCGAACGAACATGTAGAAGTAGTTGTCCAGCTTCTATGTGACACATATAGTTTTTACCGTCAATAGAGCCGCATAAAAATGCTCCAGAATGAGTGCGGATTAGACAGTGACAGGAACAACGACGCGTGTCTCACGCTGTCGGAGTTCGCAGGTATAGGTCACACGCCGTACCGCGTGCTGTAACTTTGGAAACACAACCGGCATACTCCGCATACTACTATTAAGAAGTTCTTTGGCTTATGAAACCGCAGTAAACAAGCTATTGCTTAATTATTTTTATGAGTGTTTAACGTGTTCCAAAATTCCGTTATAGCAGTCCATGATGGCAAATAAGCTGGTGAACATATGCAACTTATACCTTTTAGAGTTAAGTTAATGTTAGTGAGGTTGAGGATGGAAGCATTAAATAATAAACAGAACAGAAAACAACATCAAAGAATTGTAAATAAATTAACCCAAACTGATGCAATGAGACGAGCATTTTATTTCACGTGTTTGATAATACTAAATAAAGCATTTGTAACTGAAAAGGAAGCTGTTGATATTTACGGTAAGTGGTTGAAAGTATTATACAATTAAGATTATAACAAAATGCTCTGAAGTTAAAAAAATATTATCATTCATGTAACTATTTTTGCAATTCACATTTTTAACGAAACTAAATCGTGCGTTCGTTGAACTCCCTTCAGCTCTTCCATCCATCGAAGCCATATCCGCCATTACGTCGTTCGTATAGCGCTCCATATTGCTTGGATTTGCTATCGAAGTACGCGCAAAATCCTCCCTGTTAGGACAGAAAGTGTAGTTTTACGCTGAAGAGCAACCTTGCAACTGCCCCCATTACCTGAAAGGTAGGCCAGGGTCACTGATAAAGAGCAAGGAGTAATGTTTTTGTTTTTGTGGCCGGTGCGTCGCAATAACTTTTGAGGCTCGCACACCAGTGGTTCCTGCGCTGCCTAATCACAAAATCACGTAATATTGAATGCTGCATAAAATTATACCTAACAGAACTTCGAAGCTGCGACACCAAAATTCGGACTAATTAAGATATAAACTACGCAACGGCTATAATCATTCGGTGTCGTTTTGAAACAACCTGTATACATTCGCTGGTGAAGCAGACCTTCTAGGTACACAATAGAAACGTTTTCTCTAAGCTGCCAGTCTTGCGACAGAGGAATCCTTTGTTAAGTTCGGTGGTCGTTCTCAGGACAATAGAACCTCAGATTAGTGAAACGTGCCTTATCTTGATATCGCATCGGTTCCCTTAGGGATATTTAAAGCTTCAAAGTTGTGGAAGAAAGTTACCTGTGGGAGTTATCGCAGTATTTATTCTCCGTAAAGAGAATTACATTTATTTAAAGGAAATTGTGTAAACGAATAGGAGTAAAGGAGGATGTCGTGTGATAGGGGAAACGAAACGTTACAGTTTTATGGCACCATCTAAGAGGCACAAGTAAGAACACTGTTCAAAGTTATTCTGTGTCACCTGTAGAAATTAGCGATGAATATTTACGACTGGACAGATGGCGCAGGTTGTCGAGATATGTGGCTAACTGCACGCCCACTGTTGTTACATGATCAGAGGGTTGTAGCAAGATATGAGACATGATGTGTCAAGCATTAGCAGTGCAACCTGGGGAAATATAAGTAGTTGACAGAGTGGCAAAAAGAGACAATCTTGTTTGGCCGTGCCCATGGCCACACGGTAGGTGAAGTGTCCAGATTTGTTGGTGTGTTGAAGCACGGGTGTACAGGAGTGGCTACGAATACAACATCGGAATTGTGGTCGGACAAGGATCATGACCGAGAGAGACTGGAGAGGAGTTTCACGGCTAGTAAAGGCAAATCGCGGTCAAACTCGACAGGAATTGCTCCAGTCTGTGAATGCAGGTCCATCCCGACCTATTAGCGAGAAGACATCGCGACGGGATTCACATTCCATGAACATTTAAGGTCGAACTCCTCGAAGGAGGTCCTTGCTCACACAGACAAATAAAGCTGCGCGGCCAATGGGGCTAAGATAACCTAACGTAGACAGTAGCTGACTGCCGAATGTCATGTGGTCCGATGAATCACATATGTACCTCTATTTGAACGACACACGTCGTCGGATACACCGCCGGCCACAGCAAGCATTTAATTCGAACTGTGTATAGGTCAGATTGCTGGATGTGGGTCAGTGATGTTTTGGGGGTTATTTTCTAATCATGGATTGGGCACTCTCCACGAGGTGACCAATAGGATGAACCAGCATGTTTATTTGAACATTCTGGATGAGCAGGTGTTGTGATTTGGTCAATATCTCTATGATGATTGTGCTGTTGCCTCCCCTTATATTTCAAGATGAGAACTGCACGGTTCATTGGGCTAGAAGGGTGTTGGAATGGTTTGAGGAACACACACCCACATTATCAAATCTTTATTGGCCTGCTAACGCACCCAATCCAAAATTTGAGATATGTTGGAACAGCGGGTGAAACGCCGGAATCATAATCGCTACAATTTGATAGATTTGCGCAAGCAACTCCTACGTGACTGATGTCAGCTGGATGTGCCATACTTGCAGAACTTTGTGCACTCGCTTTCTAAGTGAATCCAGGTAGTTATCAGGTCCAGAAATTGTGTTACGCGTTATTAATGTTGAGCTGGCCTGATGACTAATTATTTGTTCGGTGAGCTTAATTTACAAGAAGAAATTTATAAGTTGTATGCAACTATTCATAACTCTCCGACAAGATGTATTAATTAAGCAAATGTGCCCTAATACAAAATACTTTTGTATTGGTGTCCATTAATCTATTCAATAGGTTATTTGCATATTAAGAGACTTCGATATTTTAAATTGAAGATAGAGACTTTTTTACTCTTTAAGTACGAGGAATTTTATTCGTAATGTCCCATCTTACCTCTTACATAGGCAGGTGGTCTGTCCGTTCGTGCACCCACCCGCGTAATATTGTGATGGTGAAATCCGATCATTCACGGCAAAAACGTAATGCCTGTAATTGCCCATGTACAAAAATTTGTGAAAATTAAATTCTGGTGTTTGACTTTGGTGTTTCTATTTTGTTTCTTAACTGTGAATTACACGGACTGTAACACCGTAGGTTTGGAAGGGACTATTCAACATTGAAGTCGTTAACGCGTGACTCCTGAAATGGTAAATATGTACATGTCATCTATGCTTAATTTATTTGGGTTTCTTCCGCGATAAGTAAAATGATTAGACATTACTTACTAGTGGCAGCATTGTTCAGTGGAGAGTGGGTTGATTAGTATGTAATGACATGGGAAGATAAATTATGAGATCCTATAATGTATAAATTATGAGATCCTATAATGTATGTTTATATTAAGTGTAATGAAGGAGGAAGTGTATGTTAAAGATGTGTAAGAATTAACTATATATGTTAAACTACATGTGGAAATGACGGTGATCAGCGGAACCCAATTGTATCCCCGATCCATGGAATTAAACCTCTGACATAAATTAACAATGGAAAATAGGTGTGTAGTGCAGTATCAGATCATGTTGAATGCAAAGAGGTTTTCTATCCTTCTGTTTTGATACGGGACAACTTGAAACTTGGCAGAACGTGGAAGCTTTTATCGGAAAATATGCGAACAACAGTTGTTTACGCAAGCCTACCGCACATAAAGTCTGTTTAGTTAACTCGTGTGCACGTCGGCCGACTCCTTTGACGAACCCTTATAATCGTTTTACAACCCCGGCCCCTCCTCCTCCCAGACCGTTTTGCAAGGTTGTCACCTTTCTCAATACGTCATGGGTATCGTACGAGGTTTCGTCTAAATAAATTATCTTATGTCCATTACTGCGGAACTTCCTTAGTTTTGACAAATATATATAGCCAAGCTACAATTCTACTGGATTCCATAACTCTTATCTTATTCAAAGTGCGGTATTTGAAACCCAGCTCCTTTAGGAGACCGCGCAAAGTGCAGCGCCCATAAGGAAAATCACAAATTTCTTGCAAATGTGCAACCAATTCGTCTAAGGTGGGCGCTCTCCCTTTTGCATTGAATCTATAAATTTCTCGGCGAATTAAATCGTATGTGAAATTATCTACTTTAGAGAAACGTTTCCTTTTGTTTTCACACCTGATCAGCGCCTTTGGTATCCCTTTCGTCACAATATTTCTTGCTGTATTTCTGTGAATACCCAGAATTTAACATCAGGTTCATTGCACGACCCCTTATCAAGATTATTTCTCAGCACATATTTATGTGTGTTCAAAACAAGCGCTTGAATTTGCTGAGCGAGTTCCCGTTATAACTTTTTTTTTAAGCCTTTTCCAGTAACATAACTCGGCCCAGTAACACTTTCCAATTCATTCACACTATTGTCTTCACTTTGATTATTTTCACTTGACTGAAATTTAGCTACTACTTCATTTGCATTTACCACTGCATTTCTCTCCCATGGTCTCCACATCGTGACATACAACGAATTTCTGCACATAATGAAACAAATCAACTGGAAGTTGGAACTTTGGCAACTGAGACTCCACGTGGAGTAAACACGAGGCTGTCGTTTCTAGAAAATCAGGGTTGTTATTGGTCCTCAACAACAGTGTTCCATTTCTGAAGTGTGAGGATAGATTTATGACGGTCATTAGTGGGTGGGAGGGTCAGGTTCCTTTCACTCCCAACTGCACACGCGTTGACTAGACAGACTTAACACGGCTAGTCAGTGTATATATACTCTGTTCAGAGCAATCACAGCAATGTGTCATACATCGGTAGGCGCGAGAAATGGCATATAACGTAATTGAATATTGTAACAAGGATAAAGAAGAGGAAATCAAAATCCATTTGTGTCAAGCTGCAATGGTAATTTACATTTGAGTACTATAATTAACTGGCTAACCTTTCATATCAGACATACAGCTCCCAAGTGCGTTATTTGTGTTTTGTCACTAACTGTACGCCAGGTTACTAAAATGTATTTCGCCTCAATGCTCTACCATGACATAATATATAGGACATAATATTATATTGTATCAAAAGATGGACGGCTTTGATCTGTCTATACAGATGGAAGTGAGTGGTTTGTCTTATTTCCTTGCTGGCAACAAGGTAATATTGCGGTAGATGTCCGCTTTCTCTATACTTGCTTATTGTAGGTACAAGAAGTATTGTACTTCACCCAAAATTCGAAATAATATTTTATCGGAAAATGTGTATTTTGTGTGGAATAAATATCAAACGTGATACCATGTCCAAGGCTAGAATGTTTACAGTCTATTCCTAATACGGGTAGTTATTGAACTACCCTCCTAATTGAATAGACAGGACTCTTACTACACAGAAAATGTAGATTTTGACAAAGCACACCATTTTTGTGCCAAATTCCATTTTGTGGTATTAAACATTTGTGAGATGTTCTGTGTCATTTGTTTAAATTTTCAATTACTTATACTTTTTTCAAATGGTAAGTCGCTATTCATTTTTTCTCTCGTGATCATACAGTGTACATGGAATTTCAAATTTTTTACATGTTGATCACGTTCAAAAGGTCCCAAGTTCGAATCTCGTTCAGGGTGAGTTATATGGATAAGGTTTTTCCCAGGGGTTCCCCTTATCCTGAAAGATGAATGACTGGTAACTAAGGTCTATGGACCCTGGGCCCATTTGAGCATCATTTCACTAATTTCATTCATAGTCCGATATGACTTAACGTTGGAGAACGTAACTTAAAAACAAATTACATGGTGAATTTTGTTAAAAACCTGACTAACGCTTCAGTTTACTGTGTTCTTATACCTACAAAGAAATGACAATGAAAGATTATCTCTATCACTAAGAAGTAGAATAAATAATGATCCTGTAAAAATACCTAGTTTGTATAATAGCGAGTGGACAAATTAATGTGAATGCAACGCATGTTTTTAAAATTGCAAATTAACAGAGATTTGCTGCGTTGTAAGTGGATAACAAGTTGTAAAGTCGCGTATAATTTCAGCTTTATGAAGTACTCGTAACAAGCACAAACAAAATTACCACTGATTTATAACTCGGCTTATAATTTGTAATAAAACCATTCCCATTAACAGACCATTTATATTCATTATGTCTGTGAAGTGGATGCTGGCATTTTACAATAAAATCAGAATTTACACAGGCTCTGAACATTTAAATGACATTTCCGTATTTAAGAGTGGATTGATAGCCGCTTTTCAAAAGCGTTCTCATTGGTTGATGGTGTAATTTTCGTGCATCACCGAAGTTCTATCCATCGTTGCTACGATAATCGTGATGTGTTACAATCACGCTACTTTCGCTCTTATTCATTTTCTTATCTCCTCTGCAGGTATTCCTACATTTTTACTTTTTATATAAATTTGAATGCACACTGGATTGTAGTATTCAGGAGGCTAGGATGACATTCAAACGTTTTTAAAAGCAAGTTGCTTTAATGTATGGTCTCGGGAGAAACCAAAAGAATGTTGATTTAGCACTTAAAAGTGTATGAAATATTGACACATTCAAACTAACAACAGAAAATGGTTAGTCCCTCAAAAGCTTCTATTTCACATAGACTGCATACTTTAATAAGATCTGTATCTACAATAATTGTTGTCTACTGCTCATGGTTTCCCACTAGTCATAATCTTAAATTATATATTTTAATACAAGATGTTATTTTTTTGAGAGAAAAACAACGAAAGTGTTTTCTGTAAACAGTAATTACATATGCAATCTATCTCAAACCAGAACGAACCTGTTGTAAACATATGAGAAGCAAGAAAGATGCTTCAACGGAACGCTCTTAGGCTGCAGAGGGAAATTGAGGGGTGTCTATAGAGACAGTTCTGAGGGTTTAAACACCCTGAATTTTCTTCCACCAATCAGCAGCCTAAGGATATTCCTTTTAGACATCTGTCTCTCTTCCTTGCCTCTGTGTTCACACTTGCCTCTATATACCGCGTAGTTACATTATAATCGAACCCACTCACAGCCCTCTACTTCGTGAGACAGTTGGCAGTCGCCGCGGAACTTAGGCCGTCAGAGGCGAACTAGAATCCTTGCTTTATAATACGAGGGGTGTTCAATAAAGAATGATCATAATTTGTTTACGGTCATAATTTTTCGCACTAAAATTCAATCTTATTATATTCTGTTAGTTTAATGTGAAACAAGCACGCCGTAGTAGCTTCATTGTTGGTACTCCTGGTTCCCGCCTGTGAGAACCAGGCAAGTTTAGACATGTTCAATGGAGGTAGCATACAGTTAAAGTTGATGTTAGAGGAAGATCCGGAGTTTCTTTCAAACGTAATCACTGCTGATGAAACTTGGCTACATCATTTTGATCCTGAGAGCAAATAGCAAAGCTCAGTGTGGAAATTTTCTTCATCACCAACCCCGCAAAAAGGCAAAAGTGGTTGCTTCTGCTGGGAAAGTTATGGTCATCTCATTTTTTGATATTCATGGAATGGTTTATCAGCATGTTGTACCTGCACACACATCAGTAACTGGACAATACTACAGGGATGTACTGAAAACATTGCAAGTCCATATCAGGCGCAAAAGATCACATTTCCGTGAAGCAGGTTGGATGCTGCACCACGATAATGCGCGGCCACATATTGCCAATGTTGCTGAATATCTTGCAAAAATCAACGTGAAGTGCGTCCCTCACCCTCCCTATAGTCCGGATTTAGTCCCGTGTGACTTTTTTCTATTCCCTAACTTGAAGAAATGCCTTCGCGGGAGGCATTATCCATAATCAAAAGCAGTGTTTTAGGCTGTGGAAGCGATTTTGAAGGATCTCTCAAAAATGGATTTCAGCATGTCTTTGAAGACTGGCAGTGCATCGCATTCAGGGAGACAATTTTGAGAAGGTCCATCAAAATTATGAGGATGAGTAAAGGTACGTTGTCAAAAAAATTGTGATCATTCTTTAATGAACAGCCCTCGTAGATGCTTGGAATGGTGAACTTCTGCTCTCAAACAGACAGCATATCTCGTGTAAATATTCTCGCTCACTCTCCAAAACTAAGCAGCAGGTATTCTTGTAATTTCTTGCATAATGTTTGCCATAAGTTCCTAGTGTAAGAAAACTGGAACGATACACTTTGTCTTTTAAAGAACCCCCATATATAAAACTCACAGCTCGTTAGGTCAGAAGAACCAGTGGCCTACAAATCGACACTAATTATTCTGTCATCAAACGACTCTCTTACTGCATTTAATGATTCGGCAGCCGTATGTGCTGTTGCAGAATCTTGCTGGAACCAATCATAGGATTTCTCTTGTTTTATCAAGGGACTTAAAAATGGCCTCAGAATTAAACCCTGATATCGCTCTGCATTTATTGTTTCATCAAAGAATATGGGCCCTGTTATTCTTCTAACACTTATCGCACACCACACTCCAATTTTCTGATCATAATTAGCCGTTTCATCCAGTAGTGAGGTTTTTCTGAAGCACAGTATCGACTGTTCTGAGTATTCAAACACCCAGTTAAATAAGACCAAGATTCATCAGTGAAACACAAAGTCTATGGATCAATGAAACCCCTTTCAATGGCTTGGAAAAACCAGTTACAATAATTCACACGTTTAAAGGGATCATTTGGCTTTAACGTGTTTAGCGATAGGGCTTCAGTTTCAACAGACGTGTATCGCTCCAATCCTCGTACACTACAGGAACTTAGGGAAAAGATTGTGCAAGAAATTACTAATATACCCGCTGCTGAGCTTCGGAGAGTGAACGAGAATATTTACACGAGATATACTGACTGTTTGAAAGCAGAAGGTCAGCATTTAAAACATCTGTTATAAGGTAAGGATTCTTGTCCGTCTCTGCCGGCTAAGTTCCCCGGAGAATGCCGACTGTCTCACGCAGTAGAGAGAGGATGCTAGTGGGTTCGATTATAATTTAACTACCTACCTATATTATATAGGTGGGTGGGTGGGTTAGGTAGGTTAGGTAGGTGGGTTGGACAGTTAGGTAGGTGGGTGGGTAGGTGCATACAGGAAATGGGTCGTAAAATATACCCCGAAGGTTGATTCGGCGGTGGAGACTCTTCCTTTCATACGAATTTGGACATGCTCCGAACAAGATTTTGAAAGGTTCAGTTTGTACGTGCTTACGCTTAAATTAAATACACCGCATGAGAAGATGTTCTGCAGAACACGGCCATGCGCAAAGCTGAAATGTAGGATATAGCCAAAAAGTGGAGCTAAGTATAACGAATGAAAATTAAGATAATAAGCATGTGATCGATAGTGGGGAAATCTGAAATGTGGCCTATTTTTTAGTAGATGTGAATTTTGTGAACATAGCACTCCGCAGCCAGCATCGAAAGGGCAAACACGCGTGTCACGACTTAGGAATTTTTCTCGTTTGGCTTAGGAAACGTATTACATAATTTTGTTGGATCAACGGTCGCAATTGAAAGGAATCGCTTACAGGAACCTATGGTGGCGAATAGAGGAAGGCTACAGGAGTCTTACCCTGAATGGAAGAAGAGAGATCTCCTGCCGAGCAACCATGAGAAAAACCCCAAGATCCCAATCTCCCAGACTGTTGTTGTTATTATTATTATTATTGTTGTTGCTGTTGTTGTTAAATTATGAGGTGTTAAGTGACGGGAGAACTCGACGACAATGGGCAACCTCAGATTTTTGAAGTTTGAAACAGATTTTCAAAAAACGCGGATGTTTCGAGTGATTGTAATACGATTTTGAATGTGGTAAAACGTTGTAGGACGTTAAATGAACATGTCATATGAGGAATAATCTATGATGCGTGTGAATGATGCTCATCGACCGTAAAACAGCATGTGTGCGGTGGGAAGGGCGGAAGGAATAACGGCACAATGGTGGTGTGCAGTTATATTAATTAGGTCGTAAACTGAGCTGGGATTGTAATCATTTTTACTGGAATGGTGCAAGAAATTCTTTTGAAACATAATATTTGTAGTATCAGGGCTTTTATTAATAAAATATACGAATGAACTGTTCTAAATATTAAGAATGAAAAGGCATATGGGATAATATTCAACAAATTGACCAAAAGTAATGTTTGAGTTTGTTTTTATAAATTTTACAACTATTGAAAATGAAGCAACTTTTTCAGTTAACCCACCTTCAACTGTTACCATAATATCCACGGCACTTTTACCTTTGGAGCATATTGTCTATCGGCAGTGGTGACTACTCATATACATGACCAGTCGATTTCTCTTTATTGTGTGGGTTTTATACATTATTTGGTCTGTTTGCCTGTCTCTAACGCGCGCGCACTCACACACGCATTTATAGCCGAGAATCAAACCCCTGAACCCTCGTACAGTGGGCAGGTATTCTACCTCCTTTTTTATTTTTAGTTATTTTCACCATTGATTTACATGTATTTAGAAAAGTGACTTTCCGCTTAGACCGAAGAAAAATGAAATTAGCAAAGTTATGAAGCAATAGGTGTTTACATTTTTGTTGAATTTCCTTATTAAAACCTTGATTTTCATGAATTGTACGGTAGTTTACTTTTATTTTATCGTTTAAAAATTAGTTTGGATAATATATCGTACTTTTTGACTAAATTTGTTTGTCACCTTAAGTTACTTTTGGAGATCTTTGGGCGTTACACAAAAAGTGATGCCTTTGAAATATCGGTGTTAAATTAGATGATAGAAGTAAAGGATGTATCTAATAATTTCATTTTTACAAAAGAATTACCACTTTACACCGTTTTCCCTTAACGTTCAGTGTTTAATACGTTTGACAAAATTATAAGTTGTAGTTTTTAAAAGCAGCAAATTGACCAATAATGTTTAGCAATCCCTCGGATATCGACCAATCACGTTATCTTCAATATGATTGCAAGGATGCGTATCTCGTTACTTAACCTTATATAATTAGTTACATTTTATTCCTGAAATAATTCTAGCAAATCCCTCTGGAGATTATTACGAGTTTCATCAGTTAAATTCATAACCTCTCGTGTGATTTAGTTGCACCTGCTATAATAATGTCTGTTTTATTACTTCATTTGAATTACAGAACACCCGCTTTTGAATGCTTCCGTTTAACGTGAAAAAGAATTGACGGTAGTATCACTTGTATAACTTTTATTCATTTTCTTTACATAGTCGCATTCCTACTTTCCACGCACTGTGGAGATTAGGGAATGATTCTAATTAAAGAACATCTGAGCTGAAAAGCGAGAACTCTGACCACTCGACCTCATAGGTATGAAATTGTTGTTAGTAGTAATATGTGGCATATTAAACTACATGCAAAGCATAAAGAATGCAAGGTACTCGCGAAATGTTTGCAACAATACACAGGAATGTGCCAGTAGCAAAGCCTTAGCCCCAAGCTGCCATCTATGGAGCAAACGGCGAGGTAGGTGGGCCACGGAATGCTGGAGGCGTGCTGGGGCGGAGCTCCCCATGCCCCAAGGGAATGTTTTGGCGCACAACGAAATTATATAGCATTTCCGCCACCAGGGGGGAGCTTAGAAATAATGCGGTATTCCATGTGAAATCGAACCGCAAAGGAAGTTGCGGAAGAGTTAGGACATAAGGTTCATAGCTCACTTTATTTCTTTGGTAAAGGATTGAATGATTGTGTTTGGTTACTGGGATTAAAGTTATTTTTCAGCTCATATCAGAACTTGGGACCACGCTGTGAAGGGGAACCACACAATGGAATGAGCATAAAATGCATTTAAATAATTTTCATTAATATTTTAGCGAAAAAAAGGATAATCATTCTTACATAACCTTGTTCTTTTATTTGTTTATGCTAAAATAAATGTCTACAAAGTCCTGTTATTACACATTTTGTTGTAGATAAAAGTACGTTAGAGATGCTAAGGCAAGTCAGATCTTTAAATATTTGGTCGTTCTCATAAACTTGAAGTTGCATGTTCTTTGCATGTCCACAAGAAACATTAGAATGGCACTTTTAACACGTTTTGCTATTTAAAAATTCAAGGCAACAGCAATTAATATCTCCGAAATGGTAAACTTCACAAAACAATGTAATAGACATTACTTGTTTGTTTTTAATGAGATCCCACTGTGTAGTGAGACTTTGTGTATTGCTTAGAATTTACAAGTTAGGCAAAGTAGTTTCTCAGCAGTCATTTGGAAATTCCCTGTATGTTATGTTTTTCGCGAACTTGGAAAACTTTATCAGATTTATTTAGTTTTACTGAAAGATGACACCTCTGGGTTTTGAACTTCATATAAAAACGTGTGAAATTACAAAGAAATAGGGCATAAATCATAAATGCCATCAACTAATTGTTTTTTCTTTAAGTTTTTAATGAATATATCTTGAAATTTTGGGGAATATATCAGATATTTTAAATTTCCCTTTCATTGTTTATTTAACCTAGCTAATAGTTTGTTTCCATTAAATTCAGGTGGCTTCATGTATTTGTGTACCACTTGCACTAAGTTGAGCAAATATTGAATTCCATCGAAAAATTTGATTCCAAGATTTCACCAGAAACACACGTTTTGTACATCACAGATTAAATAAAATTAGAAAAACGTGTGTCTGAACAGCATAACTCAAAAATGAAAAGCTGCTTAAACACCGAACTTATTATTTTGAGTTCAGTGTCTTTTCATGGTCCCAAACAAATATTTGTAAGAAAATTCTGTAGCTCAAACTACTCTTTATATGGACATTTTTACAATTTTTTGATCTTCTCAAAAGTGGTTATTAATGATTTTTATTAAAATATATGTTTAAACTATTTATGAAACAAATAAAATATGTTTTTTGAATTTTGTGGGAATAGCCTCTGAAATCCTCTTCGTATTACTTTGTATAATTGGTACACTATAAAAGTAATCAAAACCTTACTGCACAAAAAAATGTATGTCATTAAAGCACATGGCATTCACCATTTCTGAGATGTTCTTTGAATTTATTTCCAAGTCATCACTTAGCGACCCACGCTTTGTAGGTCTTTACTATTACTTTAGTCTACCATAAGCTTCTTATACATACAATGAAATGTGTAATCAAAGTTTTATGCCAGTTAATAAGGAGATAAAGGAATAAGCTTTTCTAAGAAGAGTTTATAGAAGAATGAGTAGATAAAGTCACATGGATGCATTGCATTAAATTGTCTTTTAAGCAAAGAGGATTTTTTAACCTTTTTAAAGTACCCTATCCCATTAGGCAGCAAAATATTCATTCATTCTGGAATGCATAGAGAATTTTATTCATCCACTGCAAAATTTGGAAGTTACTGTTAAGTTGCCTGAGAATTGCACTTTCCATGATACCAAGTACAAAATTCCTTTGCTGGCAGAAGCTTTGAAATGTAATAAATTATGGCTGCATTAATATACATAGGAAGGGCAGGCAAAGATTTCAAGGAAGCAGAGGGACAGGGAAGGGTGGGGGAGAAGTCATTGAACTGGGGGTTGCCATGGTTACCTCATCTGATGTTAAAAGGGGGAGAGAACAGTGGTTTATAAGTGGAAAAGGCTTTGGTAATGAAATACTGAAGGTATTTGTTTCTTTCTCAATACAGAATAGCATCACATCCTCAGTCATTTTCTTAACTGCAAAAGTTTAAATACTTTGTGTAACTGGGAGCAGATTTAGTCAGGTGATAGCTGCTGTCATTTTTAAGTATTTTTGTAAATATAAATATGGTTTCACATTAACAGCTACTGTTTCAATAAACATCTTTTATCTACTTTAATTGCCTAAAGAGGAACTTTACAAAATTAAAACAAGTATGGTAATGAACTACTTCACTGGACTCACTGTGTTAAAGTTAAAATTAATTTCCTGTAAATACACAGCAATTTGCTGAAACTTCAGAGCAAATCAAGTTAAATATTTATTTGTTGTACACATTTATTACAACATTCTTGCCCACAGTTCAAATTTATTATACTTAGTATATCTATTTCGAGATTTCACTGGTAATATTAAATTAATAGCAGCATTCACTGCAAATTCAACATCACTATTAGAATCACTCATTGTTGCAACACTGTATATTTTGTTACCACAGTTCTATATCTGCACTAATGAGCTTGTTTCGTACATGGCCCTGTGCATCCTACTCTGCATGGATTAGATGAATATAGCCATCGCACAAATTTGATATCATAAGTAACTATTAATGCATCTTGATACTTTAAAATTCTGTTACAGAATTTCTTGGTCCTTGAAGGACCAACTTACTCCATTTCAGTACTTCTCTTTTGTGTATTGATTTACTTTCTATTCTATGTACCTAATGGGTAAAGGCATTCCATTCAAAAATTCTGTATTAAGATATCATAAAAAGTGAAAGGTTTATGGTACGCTGGATACAAATCAAATCTGATGATTGCACTTCTCTACTCATTCTTGTATAAAACATTCTAAAAATTGGTTACTCTTATCTGCTTCAAGTTAATCAAGATAGACATTTTCAGAAATGATCTTATTACAAGTTTTTTTTTGTTTTATTTTTTTGTTTATTGGCATGCTCCATTCGTTTTAAGAATACTACATGCGAGTGGTAGATGATAGGTGATAATGGAGCACTTGGTGGAATGAGGTTGGGGGAAACCGGAGATCTTGGAGAAAACCTTCCCCTGCGCCATGTTGTTCACCACATACCTCACATGTGGTCATCTGGGATCAAACCCAGGGCACTTTGATGAGAGTCAAGTGGTCTAACTACTCATACCACGGTGGGGCCACATATTTCCTTATAGGAGCAATGGGGATAGGAGAATACAGAACACTTGAGTTAATGAAATCTTTTAAGAGCTGGTAACTATATGATGGCTTTGAAATTCCATGTAAAAGCATGGAAAATTCAAACAAACATAAAGGATTTTCTTGGAAATGGCCACTCTGTAAAAAAGTGTATTTCACGTAATTTGTGTATTTTAACAAGGTCTACATTTGTTGTGCAGTAAGATGTCTTTTCCCTTACAGTTCACTACTTACGCAAAAGTCATTCAGAATTAAGAGGACTTCTGAGGACATTCGCAAGTCTTCAAGTTAGGGATTTCATTTGTTATGAAAATATCTTAGAAGAATGGTATTTTAATTAGAATTGTTAAGAACTGTTTTTGAGAGTTAAAAAGAATTGGTATTTAATCGACTTTTTTCAATACTTGATTTGTAAGTTAATTATTCTTAACATGTATTTGGTTTTGTAAGCTAAATTTACAATACATTTGTCAATGGCCATGGCAACAAGGATGAAACAGGTCATTAATATGGTTCTAGTTTTACTGGTGTGTGGTACCAATAGGAAGCGACGAACACCCAACAGCATAATACTTAAGGCACTAATAGGAAATGACATAATACCCAACAGAATATTAGCAATTTTGATTTATTATTGCTTTTTACAGTTTTTTTAAGTATTGCAAAAAGTAATTGGCTAACTACGAACTGTAAATTTCTTATCAGATCTCTCAGGCCTCGTATTTCCAATATCCATTATCGACCTGATAAGTATCACTTACAATTCTTACTATGTGATATACTATTTCACATTTACACATTTTGTTATAGGTATAAGAAGGATATGCTATGCTACGACACTGTAACTCAATGGCAAGATTCAGAGAGAGAGAGAGCTTAGCACTTCAACCTAAGGAAGATTTTTTTTTATACCCATGCCCCTAATGGGGTGCTTCCTTGGAGGGAGGGGTGAGATGAGGTTACAAAGGGTGGTTGGACCTGAGGAGAGATGGCAGCAGGGGGTAGGGTACAGATTGAAGCTCCCCAGTGGCCATTCGTACAAGTGGCTCCCCTCTTCCCTGTGGGAGGCTCAGGATTTGAAGAACTCCCACAATCCGGAGGTCAAGGATTCACAGAGAGCAAATTTGCTGACATGCATGTTGAAATTCTACAAAACTTAGAACTTTGAAGTAGCCAACCAGGATGAGAGGTGAAGTGAAAGGAAGGCAAATGAAGGGACAGGAAATTTGGTGGATGTAATTATCCTTCCTAGCATTTGGCTAGTGACCTGGCAAAACCCCCAAAGAAATGCATGCGTCATAAAGGTCGGCCGCAGAAATTGAACCCACGGCCTCCCAAATGCAGGCCACAAACACTATCACCTGAGCCATCCCACGTGGTTACAATATGCTAAGTTGGTAGTTATAGTAAACAGATTGGCATGTGATGGCTTAGAAATACCATTCTCTTTGCATGCCTGTGAGAAAAAATAAATAGTGACTTACAACTTATACAAATATCTTTAGTGTTTTAAAATTCAGACTAATAACAAAGAATATTTCAGAAGTGGTTACTGCCACAAAATAATTTGACTTAAATTGTGTGCTTTAATGAGATGCACATTTTTTGTCTTACAGTTTACCACTTATAGAAGTCATACAGAATAAAGAGCATTTCTTAGGATATTCCCAGAAAATTCAGGACATACACTTTGTCATATAATTACCTTAAACACATGGTATTTTAATAAAAACCATTAAGGCAATTTTTGTAAAAAAAAAAAAAAAAAAAAAAAAAAAAAAAAAAAAAAAAAAAAAAATATTGAAAACAATGAAAAGGTTTCCATGCAAGGGTTTAATGGTGTTGGAACATATTTTTTAAAAGCCTAAAGTGTACCATCTGTGGAAAATGCTGAACTTAAATACCAATTATGGTATTTATTCAACTTTCATTTTTGAGTTATATTATTCATTTTATTTCTCTACCACACTCGGAGGTAGGGGAGATAATGCATTCCACCCAAAAATTTCATACTAAGATTTCATGGAAATTTTGCTGGAAGGTTCTAAAGTCCCTGAATTTAAAACCAAAGAGCCTCTTAGAAAAAGGTTGGTGTTTGTCTCTGTGAACAGCATAACTCAAAATCAAAAGGTTGGTTAAATACCAAACTGGTATTTAAGTTCATTTTCCAAGGATGCAGCACAAAGATTTTCAAGAAAATTTCCCTTTCCCAGACTTTGGAACATTTTTACAAAAATCTGGTTTTCTCAAAAATGGCTCTTAATATTTATGATTAAAATACCATATGTCTAAGATATTTTTGATAAACCAGGAAGAGCTAGTAGACGAAATCTTGCTACTCAAAAAATGTGGATCTCTTTAAAATACACTTTATGTCAATATAATTTAATGTGTATTGAACCATTTTCAAGATATTCCTTGTTATTTGTTTGAATTTCCCAATATTTAAACTATTGTCAAATATGAATATGGTATTTGTTTTTTTAGCTCTGGCCATGCAAAGAGAACAGAGTTTAAAGCCATCATATAGTGACCACCTCTTAAAAGAGTTGACTATTGCTAAAGTCTACTGTAGTCCCATGTTCCTTTTACATCCACAATAACATATCTGCAAATGTTTATCTTGATTAAAGAGGAATAAGCGTTTTTAAGAATAGTTTGTGCAAGAATAGAGAAAGTCTTGAGTATAATACATCAGCTTTTTTAGAGTGCTGTTTTTAAAGTATAGTTGTTTTGGAGATGTCATGCAAAGGGAATGAAATTTCTAGTTCAATATGTAGAGACCCATTTGAAACATCTGTCAACCCAGTTTTTTCTATTCACATTGTACCAGTAACAAAATGTGTAGTGAAACTATATCTGCAAAGTTTTATCTAAATAAACATCAAGAAATTGTGAAAACTATTTGTAGTCGGTTTATTGACACTCGTCACTTACTTTTTTATATTATCGAGGAAAAGTAAGTGATGAGTGTCAATAAACCGACTACAAATAGTTTTTACGATTAATTTTGACATCGCTGTTACTAAATTCCTCCAAACACACATAAGCATCAAGAAGCTAGAAAAGTATGTTTCTATAAGAGTAGTTTGTGGAGCTATATAAAAATAAATAGTGGGTAGAGAAAGTAACTGAATGTGGTACATTATATTCTTTTCCATAATATTACATTTACATTATGCTTAGTGAATTTGTGAATTCTTTTAATTTATGAAATTCACTCTTTACTATCTCTGTTATGTATTTACAATAATAGGAGTATTGTATATACCTAAAAATTTGATACCTATTGAGATTTTACTGAAACACATGTTTTGAGACTTCCTGAATCCAAGAAGGGTATTTTCAGCTAAAGCTGTATGTGTGTATGCATGAACAGCATAAGTTAAAATCAAATCCAAATTTGAATGGAACACAAAGACTTTCAAAATGTTCCTCCATCTCAAGCTACCCTTTGCATGGAAAATTTTTCTGTAATTTTGGTTTTCTAATAATGACTTTAATCGTTTTTGGCTGCACTATGGCTGAGTGGTTAGACCGCTTGGCTGTCAGCAAGGTGGCCCAGGTTTGATCCCAGGCGACCACAAAGTGAGATTTGTGGTGGATAACATGGCATTGGTACAGGTTTTCTCCGGGTCCTCCGGTTTCCCCCATCAGCATTCTATCAATTGCTCCATTATATCTTTCCTATTATTCATCTCGCCATTATATATATATATAAAATCCACTTCACCTTTACACCAGGCATTGAGCTGATCACCTATCCTGGTTCTCTATTTGATTCAAAGCTTTGGTTCCTCAGGCCCGACCTTAAAAGGGATCGAGGAGCAAGAGTCCCCTAACACCACAATAGTGGTACATCTAGGAAAGTTAAATTTTGATTAAATTATCATATGTTTAGGATATTTCAGGACAAATGAAATGTATGTCTTGAATTTCCTGGAAATATTCTCTGAAGTTCTCTTTATTCTGAAGCACTTTTGTGTAACTGGTAAACAATTGTTTTATGGAGCTAACCTAAGCATTGACATGAGAAAGATAAAATCATGTGAGGCTAATTTTACAGGAGAAGCAAACAACAGTTTTGACAGTATGAAATAAGGGGTTTTATTTATAAAATGATTACACAACATCCATTTTAACTTAACAAAACATATTTAAAGCAATTTAACACAATTGTGTAAAAACACATAATTATGGTGTACAAAGATGGCAGTAAAATGCGTGGTACTTGGTGTTCATAAAGTCCAACATCCACAGCAGATCTTTTCTCTTAGCATCACTAATGATAGGTCTTTTTCCAAGTAATGGTAGAAAATGAGGTGCACAAATATTCTTGAAAGATTTATCCTTCATCAAGATGTTGTGCTCCCTCCAAGATTCTGTTTCACTCAACAATTTTATTTCTGTGATGGGCAGCTTTTTCTTCATAATTCTAATCCAAGAAGCAGAGTGGCTGTTCTTTATTGGTGATGTATTCAACCATGTATTGCTTACAGAGGCAAAATCATAGAAATCTTCCTCTGTGATATTTACAACACTGAATGGATGTACATTTTTTGCCTCTGTAATCATTTCAGCTATTTCTTCAGGAGTAATTGGTTTTAAAACCATTTTAATCTTTTCGATTTGTGCCAAAATCTTGGTCACATGGCATGTATGAATGCCCCAACACAAGAAATTTGAAATTTACATGATCAACCATTCTGCTTACCACTGCTTAGATTAAAGTATGAACTATTGTTACAGACAGAAAAGTATGACTTACCAGTTTATATGGAACCGATTTCAGTGGTATTTTGTTATGTCCATTATTGTCTCTAAAGAATAAAGAGTGTAAATCCTAACACAATAGTAAACAGATTGAGAGCTTGCAAGTTGGACATGTTGACTTACTTCCTTATCCATGCCACCTCATGTGTTGTTACTACATGCCATCGTGTGTCTGATCTAGGAACTCAACTGCTCACAACTTTGATTTATTCCTATTGCTATGTCACTGACAAGCCCTCTTACTACCTTTTCAATGACAAATCTGAAAATCTAGTTTTTATTTACTATCTTTCCCATGTCAGTGTGTCAACTATTCCTGAGCTATTCTTGTTATTGGTTTAAATTTTCAAGTGTACTTTTTGAAATGAGAAGTATGTTTTTTTTTCTTTTTATTTCTCCCCTCATGGTAATGCAAAGTGAACAGAATTTCAAAGCTGTTACATAGCGACCAACTCTTAAAGTATTTGACTACCATTTAAGCCTACTGTATTCCACTAATTCAATTCTGCCTACAAGAAAGTATGCAATAAAGGTGTTTACAATTGTCTATCTTGGTTAACATGCAGTTGATAGAAGAATAAGTGTGAGAATAGTTTATACCAGAATGAGTCAAGAAATCATTGAGCGCATTAGAGAATTTTTTGTTTTTTGTTGTAATTTACATATTTAATGAATATTCAAGAATGTTAAATACTGACTGGCCCTGTAGCTCAGTCAGTAGAGCACCTGTCTGCTGTGCGAGGGGTCCATTCCCAGCTGGGGGTGAGGATTACTCCCCATGTTCCCCAGAGTGTGGAAGTATGATTAAGAGTGTAAATGTGTATGTGATATAATGATTAAAAATCCAATGTACCAGCAACCCAATATGTACGAATGAACACCATCACCAATAGGCGATGTTCCAAAGGAGAACAGCCGCTGATATGACCATTGCAGTTGCGTGGGGGGGGAGGATATTATGCTCATTAGGTATACACATGGAAAGGTCGTTTGGCTTCTGGTTATGGAGTTATAAGAAGGAAGAAAGCGAGGCATCTCATCACCCAACAGGATGCAAGCAGAACTGTCAATTCTGCTAGTAGATAAATAACGATAACAAAATTAAGAAAAAAATAATAGGAATGTTTGGTAAGCGGTGAAATATTGCAGAGCAGAAACTAAGCAAAAGAAAACCAAGTTTCACGGATCTATTTTTAAAAATAATGCTCAAATTATATGTTGTATTTTGGAAGTCTGAATCAATCTTCTATCTACAAATGGCTAATGTGAAAGGACACATTACTAAATTCATTATATACATAGCTGGAAAGAAAAAAGAGGGACACCTCATCACCCAATAATTTAAATATGTTATTTTAATCAAAATTGCTAGAGCCATTTTTGAGAAAATCTAAAATAATCAAATGTTTTCACTACTAATCACCCTGGGGTGCAGGGATTTTCTTCAATGTCTTTGCTTTACACTTTGAAAAATGCTACATTTGATTACCATGTGCAGTATTTATTCAAATTTCATTTTAGAGTTGTCCTCTTCACAGACATATCGATAAACTTAAGTGTTTTTCTGAAGATACTCCATTTTAAAAACAGGGACAGCAACATATGTGTTTTCAGTGAAATTTTGATATGAAATTCTTAGATTGAATACAGTTCCTCTACTTCTTACGTGCATGCACGAGGAAATAATAAGCTTCTATAAGAATAGTTTGTATAAAAAAATATAAAAATAAAGGCTATTGGCTAGAGAAATCATGTCCTGGCTGCCCAAAGAGTTTTCAAAGCTGTCACATGCCGACCAGCTCTTAAAAGATTTGACTATCACTAAGGCCACTGTACTCTTCAGTTCTTATTCTACCTAGAAAATATGTAATATAACAAATTCTTTGAATATTTATTCCAGTTAATATGAAGTATATAAATGAGTAAGCATTTTAACAATAGTTTGTATGAATAGAGGAAGTCATATGAATGCACATATCAGATTTTTAAAAATAATATTGCATGTACCGTTTATACTGTGAATGTGTGCTCAATATGGTTTCTTCTTTGCAATATATGTAAGTTTTATTTTTTTCAACTATGCTTTAAACAGCTTTTTCTATCAGACATTTTCTGACACAGATTACCTTTTTTCACAGAAATATGACAGATAGCTAAATTAAATGTTAGGATGAGAAAAATAACTTCTAAAGTATTATCATAAAATATAATTGTCACAAACTTCCTTTATCTTTTTTAAGAAAATTAATGAACTTCCACAGAATTCAAGAGACTAGTTTCATGAAAACGTTTCTGTATTATCAGTAATTTTGTTTATTCCTGTTGTCACCGTTACTGCCACTAGGGGACATTATTTTTGTATTTAATACCAAACTCTGAAAATAAAACAAACTTAAAGATGGAATCAATTGGCAGTATTTACAAAATTCATTATGTGATTTCTTTCTAGTTTTTAAGATATTTTCTTCTTAGCCATTAAATCTATCAGACAATTTAATTGCTTTAATAATTTAACTTCTGGATTTATTTAATGGTTAAATGACCAAAAATGGTCTGCCATGGCCCATTTATGTCTGTTTATACCTAATGTTCCTAAAATGTTCCTTCATTCTGGTTTCTAAATTATGTTTGGTCCTTCCAAACTTAATTTTTTATGTTTGGTCCTGGTCACAATCTAAACAATTAAATTGAAATGCCAGATGTTTTATTGTCAGAAATTTTGTCTTTATTAGAATAATGTAGATGATTGTTTAGATTATATTTATTTTGAGGAACCAGAATTATACCAAATTCTTTAAAAAGAATTTGAAACTGTTTATTAGCCCAAGGATGGTTAGTAAATGTTTTAAAATTATGATCATCCATTATTTTTTTAAGGGTAGAAATATCATTTACATTTTTTATATTTGAACTTTTATTAAAACCATTAATTAAAGCAGTATTAATAATATGTTTATATTTTCTAGTAAATTCCTCTTTATTTATGGCCATATATACTAACATGTAAATTAAACTATTAAAACAGCAAATTTATGTGAAAAAGGGCTAAAACTTCAATTTTTTATGTAATTATCAATATTAGTAAATTTCCTATAAATGTCAAATGTTCCTATAATTTCAGTTTCTGATGTAAATTTTATAGCTTTATCTTGTAAATTTAGAATTTTTAAAGCATCATTTATGTGCTAGTTGTACTAAAAATTATATCATTTATGTGTTTATCAGGAACAATAACAAAAATGTCACATGTTAATTGTCGAGTATCAGCTGATGATAGGAGCAAGAGCTCTTGAAACATGTCCTGTGAATAAACAGTGTGAGTGAAGCAATGTGTCAATATCTTCTCGATTCACTTTTGTATTTGTGCTTCACTGTCCCTACGCTTCTTCCAAGTTTATACTTTGAGTGATTAGAGTCGAGTATCAGCTGATGATAGGAGCAAGAGCTCTTGAAACATGTCCTGTGAATAAACAGTGTGAGTGAAGCAATGTGTCAATATCTTCTCGATTCACTTTTGTATTTGTGCTTCACTGTCCCTACGCTTCTTCCAAGTTTATACTTTGAATGTCACATGTATCTATACCAAGCTTTAAAAATTAAAGGGAATGCTTTTAATGACTTGCAATTCAAAAAAGCTCAAACAGATCAGGAAAATGATTATTGTTTTGTAATATTTGTTGCTCTTCACTCTTGTTAGCTTCTGTTTAAATACATATTCCAAAGTGACATTATGATTTTAGTTTGTCATAATAACATAGTAGGTTTAAGTTAATTGATGGAAATCAATCATTTCTTCACACTAACCGTATATAGGCTAAGGAGATCAGTGATTCAAATCTTGGCCATGGCATTGAATTTCTCAAGTTGACTCTATCTGTCGGTTATTTAAAAAAGCTCACTTGCTCACTCACATGACTTTTTCTACTCACTCTTGTGCAAAGTATTCTTTAAAATTCCCATTCTTCCCTCATCTTCATGTTAATCAAGATAAACCTATGTAGAAATGGTTTTATTACATATTTCTTTATAATTACAGTGAGAAGAGGGGACTAAAATAGGCTAAAGCAATGGTCAAATCTTTTAAGAGCTGCTCACATGTGAGGGATTTCACATGCCATTCTCTTTGCATGGCTTCAACATAAAAAACAAATGCCTTTATGGAAAGGTTAGAGTTGCACTGAAAATTTCAATGCCATAGCCAGTATTTGAACCATGGATCTTCCAGTCTCCAGTTACCATAGAGCTACCATGGCCAACATGCCAGCATGATACTAAATTCTCCAATGACTTTGTTTTTCCTGGTAAACCACGAATGCAGCCGGATGGAGACCGGAAGATCCGTGGTTCAAATCCCAACTACAGCATTGAATTTTTCAATCTGACTACCTCTCCATCTTTGGCCTACACATGGATGGTGTGAAAGAACAATTATTTCCAAATGACTTTCTGTTTGAGAAAAGTATGAAACATTTAAAAATTCAAAGCATGAGCAAGGAATTTTTTTTAAAAAAAATACTACCTTCGTAAAAAATGTGTTTACAATAAATTATGCGCTTTGATGAGATCTATGTTTTTTGGGCAGTAAGGTTATGCAAAGGTCACCTAGATTAAAGAGGCTATTGCTTGAAAATTAAAGATACTTATTTTGTCATGAAAATAACTTAAACATAGAGTATTTTAATCAGAACCAAGTCCTTTTATGTATGTATATATATCTTGCAAAATTTTGTAAAATGTTCCATGTAAAGGGTAATCAGGCATAAAAGTATTTATTTTATTGAAAATCTTTGTATCACATCCTTGGAAATTGCTGGACTTAAATACCAAGTGTGGTAGTTAACCAATTTTTTGTTTTTGAGTTATGCTGTTTACATGTGCATGCGCACATACATACACAGAGTATTTTTTGTAAAACTGCTTATTGCAGGTTCAGAATATTTATTTCTGATGAAATCTCTGTGGCTAATTTGCAGGTGGAATACAATACTTACCCGAATTATACGTAGAGAAAGTTAAAAAATATTGCTGATAACTTGTAATTAAAAGATGATAAAATTAAGAAAATAATTCTATCTTTCGTAATGAACTTGTTGAATAAAAGGAGGTCAGTAAACTAAGAGGTCATTCACCTACTACTGTCAAAATTACAGTCTGATATTTTAATTACTTGTGATAATGAGTAATGAATTCAGCAAATTTAACATTATATACATACTAATAAGGCTGTCTAGTGAAATACCTATGCCAAAATGTTGCTAAAATACATATTTCTCCACCTATATTAAGCATGTCATTACTTTTTTCAGATTCCTTATATTATAAATCCCTACAAGTGAAAAGCTATGCACAACCAACTTTCTCCTTCTGTGAATTTAAGGGAAAAAAAAAGAATAATCTATTGCTACAAAAGACACTGATTTGTAGATTTCTTTCTAATGGTGATTTTCAGACCTTCTTTAACATTTTCTAAGATTATGTTATGTATTCTCCTGTTAAATAACATATTTTAGGGATTGAAACAGGTTTAGATAGTCCATTTTGTAATTTAGTTACATTTTCCAATGTGTTCTAGTACTGTTTTAGGGGTGTAGTTGGTAGTACTGCTTTGCTCTAGTAATTTCTCTGGAACACAGGCTGTGTGACAAGTTGGTACTACTTGGGTGTATGTGAAATGGCATGCAGTAGCAACGTGCAGTAATAAGCTTGGTATCCCTGTGGCTAGACTGCAGCACCAGTCAGCATTATTGATTGATTCACCTACTCAGCTACACAGTTCTCTCTCTCATTCTCTCTCACACCCCTGTCCTCATTCAGACTTGACTTCCCCTTCATTCTGCACGTACCCCTCCATAAAACTGAACATTTACTTCAACACTTTGGTTTTCGACACACCTCCTTCCGTGCTGTATCTCAGGTGGGCATATCTTCATAATGTCAGGCAATTTTATTTAGTGTTCAGTGTTGTTGCTGGTCCTTTCACTATTCTCAGGATGCTTTGTTTTTAACTGCTTTATGTTTACATCTGCTCAAATTTAAAATGCTTTACTCATTTTAACTTTTGTCTTTAATAATAAAAATGTAACTGCTTTAGACTGTAAAATGAACTATAATAGTTGCTCTTATTCTAAATATATTGTTTAAATGTGTCTTATAGTAACATTAAACAATCATGTGTCTAAAATGCATTGCATCAGCTTAATATTCTTTTTATACAGCTGAATTAAATGATTTGTTATCATGTATCTGTGTAAACATACAAATATTTGGTCACAGTTGCATGAGCTTAATTTGAAAGAAAATTAATCACTTATAAAATATACAAATTATGACATAAGTTTTGTGAAATAAAGATTATAAACAAAGTATTATTAATTGACAATGTGGGAACAAATGAATCCATCATTTAAAAAGGTTTAAGTCGCATGCTTCAGAAAAACAAGTTAATCTTGTGTGCATAGGCTATTTGTAAGATCAAATCAAATAATTTTTAGCAGGTAATGGGATTTTCAAGTGTCTGACATTGGCAGTAGTAGAATATATACAATAGATAAAAATAGAGAACTTAAAAACAGAATGCAGTATAAAATCAGTTATATATTTTCAAAGGGCTGAAATAATGCACAAATAAAACTTAAAACTGAATTTTCTTGTAGAACTGAAAGTGTTATATTAAATTATTACTCTAACTTATAATGTGCTTTTTAATATAATAAAGTAGTAAATTACATAAACATGTAAATAATGGATATAATAAGCATATTTAGGATACTTATATGCATCCAGTAGTGTTATTAATAATTCAGACTAAACAAAGGAAATAAAAAATATTCAGAATAGTGGTGCTTTACACCAGCTTAAAAATATAATCAGTTTTTCTTGCCTCCTTTAATTTTTCCATACAGTATATGCGCTACTTGATATGCTTTTATTACAGAGATTTTGTCATCAATTTTAGGCTTTGTAATGATAGAAATCATTGTGTAATTTCTGAGGCCTGAATTGGCTCAGGCACACTAGAAACATTTTCATTATTTAGGCCCACTTCTTAATCACCATCACCAGATATAATCTGAGGAAGAATGACCTTCCCCAAACATAAACATGTGCATTCTGGAAATATTAATGCCTCACCCAGTTTCCCTGTTTTGTCTGCACCTTACATAATATATGTTAAGATAGTATAACCATACCGTATAAATGACTAAATAAATTAATATATTTCACACTTGGCTATTAGAAAAATGTATGCATTAATAAGAAAATGTAGAACTGAAAACATATATTAATGCCTAAAAAAATGTTAATATATGTCTGCAAAAAATCTAGAAGCGAACAGCAAATAAGTGAAGTTTGACCGTACTGTTTAAAGGCTTCATATTCATATGAACATTTTTCTATTTAAAATGCCTTAGTTGTTATTGGCGGTTTGTTATATAAAATCTGTTTCATTACTAAAACCTCTCAGTCTGTAAAGTTCTTAGTGGTTCAGCATTCAACTGGTTTTGATATGTATTACATAGATGACATTTATTTTGATTACGGTCCTGTGAAAGGCAGTGGTTATCAAGTCATTGTTGCTGGCACACCACCCTTTGTGGCAAGTTCCCCAGGTGTAATAATGGAGAGGCTTTTGTTTTTGTGCAACAGTTTGCCTTCAGTAAGTCAAGCATAATATAATTTCATATATTATGTAATTTTATAGTTTCACTTTTGTCAAATTTCCTCAGAAATGTGCAAGAAAATAAAAGAGACTTAAAAGCAATAAACCCACTTGATTCCAAGGAAAAACTAGAATTTAGAAATTACTAGCTAAGTGATTTCGTCTTAATTTTGAGGTGGATTCACTTGGGAACATTACAGCTGGACTTATTTTAAATAACCATCTAGCTTTTACTCTCTCTGCTGTGTATCTGTAGTAGGTGAAAGCATGTATTTCTGGTGAAATCTGGATGTCAAATTTTTTAATACAATACACCACAAGTTTTGGAACTCGCTGAACCTAAACAAAGAGTAGCCTTCAGAAGGTCCATGTATGTGTCAGTGAACAACATAACTCAACACAAAGAGGCTAAACTTAACAAACTTACTATAAAGCTTTTCAGGAAAATCCTCCCCCTCAAATCATCCTTTATTTAGAAAAATTTAAGATATTTGGATGACAAGGAACATTTATTGAATTTTTTAGAAATAGCCCATGAAGTTACCTTCATTCAGAAGAAATTTTGTATAATTGGTAAACTTAACAAGATCGAAAAACATTACCACACAAAAAATATAGGACTCTTTAAAACATACAATGTATTTCTAAAGATTGTTTTGGCCTAAGCCTTTCCGAGATATCTACTGTTATTAATTAGAATTTTTAATACAGAGGTAATATTTTTAAACTGCTGGCCTATCCAGTTATTTCTTATGATATGGAAAGAATATGGAATTTCTATGCTAACATATAATTACTCATTATATAAACATCCATCAACTCATTCTTTTCCACCTGTAACAAATGTATAATGAAACTATTTCTGCAAAGGTTTATCTCGACTAACAAAACTACCTATAAATAGAATAAACTTTTGAAAGAATAGTTTGTAGAAGCTATATTAAAAAAAGGTAGTTGGTAAAGAAAGTAATGTGAATTTAACACTTCAGACCTTTAACCTCATTCTTTTGTATCTCATTGCTCCTAATGTTTTAAGTAGGCCTATACATGATGTTATTAGGTCATCTGGAAATAATCCTGAACTGTCTTTGTTATCAACTATAGGAAAATGCACATTCCTCTTTGTTATTTATTTTAATACATTATCTTTAAAAATATTGAATTATTTTAGTCCTTGTCTTAATCCCATCATATTTGACATCCACTTAGTGACTGTATTGTCCATATATCTCACACAAAACATATTGACATACAGCCTCTGTTTTAACCTTATGAACTATCTGCTTATACTCTTGGTCCAGGGTGTATCTCTCTGATTATAAAATGTCATTTCTATAGCTGTGAAAAATATGTATACTCTTCTTGTATTACCCAAATGTTTACTTATAATTGTTCACATTATGAAAATATTATTACAATGGAACTCTTCCTTCTTATATTTATGATACATGATATGAGCATTTATTTATCTTTTTACATAATATACATCCTTGATAAATAATATACATTTAAGAATTTATCCCTTTGTAAATTACACTCTCCCCATACTTTAAGTCCTTGGTTGTATGTATTGTGAATTTGATTCAGTTTTTCAAGCTGTCACTTCACTCACAAGGGAACCATCACTGTACTAATACACAGCTACACACCTGAAAATTTGAAGGTATAATGCCAGTTATATATAAATCATGTGCACACCAAAAATCTGCTGCGGAATGGAACTATAACACCCAAAACTGAAGTCTGGAAAGTGCTGCATGCAACTACTTGCAAGTAGCTGCTGGGCATCCCTCCTCAGTTCTGTGCTGCATGTGTGGGACAGCATTCCCTACATATGCCATGTGTAGACCACTGCCCATCAGGGGTAAACAATCCCTACTGTACAATGCTGTGATATTTATGCCTATATAGCCACGCCGTGGCTCAGTGGTTAGACCGCTTGGCTCTCACCAAGGCGGCCCGGGTTCGATCCCAGGCGACTGCAAAGTGAGATTCGTGGTGGACAACACGGCATTGGGGTGGGTTTTCTCCAGGATCTCCGGTTTCCCCCGCCATCTCATTCCACCGGTGCTCCATCTTCATCTCATGTATCATCAGTGTCATCGCCTGCGGTGCCATATGTAGTAAAAGCGGGCATTAAACACTACACATTTCACTACATTATGCCTATATGTTCCTAAGTATTCTAAACTCATTTTCGGGTACTTCTAGCTATTACTCTGCGCCTGATTTTTGGCACTCAGGCCCCACATAGAGCAGAGATGATCCATCAAACTCTCAGGTCCATACAAGTCAGTTTTCACTGTCACTTAATGACTTGATTCAGTTTTCCCTGAGATATTCAGCCCATGGCCTAGTTAATTTTCCCTGTTACTTTATGTAGTCCAGCCAGTCATTTCTCTAATGTGAAATAGTTCCACTTTCACAGTTAGCTCACTTTTATCTGTGATGTAGTGGCATAACAACATTTGTAAGGCGTGGCATCTTTCTCCAACCACTGGGGAGTCGAGCATAAGACTTCTCCAATTTTGTGCAGTAACAGCAATTCTGCCAACTCACTTAGAGAACAGTACTTCTCACTGTACCGAAATGCATGCTCTAACTCGTTGACTTGCTCCATGATACTTGAAACTTCCTTAGACCTCAGACTAAGCAAGTTGCTTGCTTATATAGCTGTAGGAACTATCCAGAATGTTCAAGGTGTCTGAACATCTAGAAGGTTCTAGTTCTCTAGCAATAGTACTTGAGTTTATACTGGTGAGTGTGTGCCTTATCTGCATATGGTGCAGACCTTGAGTAACCTTAGGCAAGCCACTGTGTCACAATATGATATTGAGCCTCTACAATAAATTACCTTTCTTCTTCTAAATCCTGTTTGTAGTTAGGCAATAGTCCTTCTTTCTCAACCCACTCCTGTAAATGTTCTGTTAAACAAACCCTGTGTATACTTTTTCTATTACTGAAACAGAGGAACAGACAGAAAGATGATGTCCCTTAGTAAGTGCTAAATACTTATGAGTAGCTTTTAATAAAAAGTATTTAGAGTGAAGCAGTATCAAGCATGTTGTATAGAATCCTAAAATAATGAGCCCTCCAACAACATTGAATATATTGTAAAATTAATGTAAATATGTTAAACGTTAACCCATGGCGCAACAGCTCCTACTGAGCCAAGGCCTGCCAACCCGACTGCTGGTCTCATGCTCACATAGGCAAGGTAGAGGTGGGCGGTCATTCAACCAATACGAGGGGGAGATGTGGTTAGCATCTCGGCACCCCAAACCGGAAAGTTGGCATTCTAGACCAGGGTTTGCTACCTATTGTAGCTCCTCAATTTCCTCACCAGTCCTATACCTGGGACTTAAAGTCTGCACCCAGGAGTGTGGGATCGAACCCGAGTAGATTATGTGGCAGGGAACCAAAGCAGGCTGCTTTAGCCCACTATGCCATGGTGCAGCACAATTTAAATATGTACTAAAAGTAAATCATTAAACTAAGAAAAATACTACTATAACTTTATACTATTAAACACAGTGTTAAGAATTCCAGGATGGATTTGTTCCTTACACATCCAAAGGCATGCATGCTAATTAATGAAAAACATTTATAATAGCAGAAAATGTATTGTATAGATTTTCACTGAATATGGTAATTTTTATGAAAGTATGTTGTTACGACCAGCAATAATTTTAGCAGAAGGAAGTATAGAATATATATACTGGAGAACTGATATGTATATGAAGTAAGATTGTAACATTATCATCCTACATTACATGCTCATGTTTAGAAACACTCAAGATTATATTCTACCATATTTATTTGTTCAGTGAAATTTTGATTTATGACAGTTCAGTTGATATTTGATACTGCATTTCAAAATATTATTTTAAACCACTTTCATTTTGTAAAAATGTGTATCTAATTGGATATAACCTCTTAAAATGTTAGGTTCAAATATACAAGTACTGGAGAACAATGTGCAGGAAATTGTAGAGCAGAAAGACAGTACCAAACTAAGCATTTGTAGTAGTATCATGGATTCACAAAAGCAGTACAAGAATAGGGAAGCTGCATGAACATCACTGATAGCTTTATGAAATGTAGTTGTATCAACTGAGGACTGATACGCAGTGCATATTGTCCTGAACAAGACAGTGTAGGCCTTCTTCTGTGATGTGAAGGTAGCATATCCACTCACATTCAGAAAGTTTCGTCTTGGTTAACCCATTAACGCCCAGCAGTCTATTTATAGATCGCTACATATATTATTTTACATAAATTCTTTTAAGAGTTGTTTTCACCATGTATGTCATCACTGAAGTTATCTGACTGTGCAAGCACATTATTGTCTTTTAAAAATTTTGACATTGTGTACCTTATTAAATTACAACAGTAAGATGCTAATGACCACAGTGTGTGTGAAAGTACATTATTGCATTTTCTTTGTTACATTTCCCAACAGGTTTATGTAATAAAAGGTTTGTATTATTACATCACACAAAGAATCCGCAGCTGTAAGCAATTCTAATGCTGAGAACATGAGCTGAAAGTCAAGCAATCTCTTTATAGACTGGGTAATTTTGGGACATTGGGCGAATAGTAACATAAACAACATATAGTGCTGACATTCTGTGTGTTGAGCAAATACATCACACATTTTTTTCAAATTTTGAAGAAAAAAGAGTTGGGATTTAATGGGTTAAAGTGAGTTACCTGGGTAAAGCTCTTAGGTTTTTTTTAAGGTTTTTTGCTTATCTGAAGAAAATGAATGTCCGATAACTAAGCTCTGTGAATCAGGGAATTATTTGATCATCACTTCAACCATTTCATTCATTCATCATGAGGTATGACCTAATCTGGTTAAAGCATGTGAAAACAAAAGACAGTATTACTGTACAGTCAGTATGCTTCACATCAGACACACCTAGTGACAGTGTTAAGTACTGAACAAGAGTGGATTTTGTTAACATCTGACGGATCAGAAACAGGTTTCACATTCAGGATTTAATGTTGACTTTTGTAGCACATTGAAAAGGTTTCTGGTTTCTACTCTCAAAATGCTTATTTTCATACTGCCTTTCCACTTCAAAATTTTCTGTGCACTGTTTTTCTACACTCTGTATAAAAGCTAAGTAATTTATGCTGCATCTCAAACCCAGAGCAGATAATAGTAACATAGCCATTCACTATTGGCAGTGGAAATCATGTCTTTCTTTGACTTCAAAAATGATTTGCGATTTCCACTGTAATTATTAAAGCATAAAATATACTTCCTAAGAAAAGTGTCAAAATTACTTTTTACATCTTGGAGACTGTTTTTGTTGTGCAATCCCACTTCTTAAATGTATTAAAGACAAATTGTCAGATCTGTTGGTTCAACAAAGACCACACCATTTGACAGATAATTTGATTTTTCAATATAGATTATGTTCTCTACATGTAAACATGTCTTGAACTGAATTACATTGACATTAGTGAGTTTACCTCAAACCACTACTCTATGAAGTAAAAGGAAAATGAGCCAATAAAATGTTGCTAGAAAGGGAAAAAATTACTTTTTAACTTCTACTGTTGCATTTGTTTGCATCTTTTTACTTTCTCTGTTACTTACATAAGTATTGGATTCTGCCCCAAAATTAGATACCAATATTTCACCGGAAATCCCCTGAATTTAAAAAAAAAAAAAAAAAAAAAAAAAAAAAAAGCATTTTTAGAAAGATGTGTGAATCTGTCTGTGCGTACAGTGAAATTAAAAAACCAATCGGTTAAGTTCAGCAAAGGATGCGACAAAGGATTTTCAAAAAAACTTTCCACTTCCCAAACTGCCTTTTACATGCAACTTTTTTTTATATTTTTGATTTTCTCAAAAATGGCTCTATGATTTTGATTAAAATATAATTTATAAATCCTTTCATGGAAGTGTTGAAAACAGTGTTGTTGTATAAATTAAATTAATTGGGAGTCGAATAATGACACTAAACAACACTTACTTTTAAATTTTCCTGGAACTAGTTTCAGAGGCCTTCCCTCTATCTTCAGCCGGACATCGACTCAGATAACTTTTTTTTATCTAATTAACCATTTCTGATATATTCTTTGTTATTGGTTTGAAGTTTTAAATGCTCCTGCGTTTTACATGTGATAAGACACTACTTTTTGTGTCTCACAAGGAGATGAAATTTCAGTCATGACATGGAGCTTTTGAAAAACCTTAGTGTCACTTTAACCTAATACTTATATTCTTCTTTTGTCTACAATAAAATGTATAAATGGTATAAAAATTATTTGTGGTTGGTTTATTGACACTCGTCACTTACTTTTTCATATATTTATGAGAGACTAGTTTCAAAGGCCCTGGCCTCCATTTTCATTAGATTGAAAATGGAGGCCAGGGCCTTTGAAACTAGTCTCTCATAAATATATGAAAAAGTAAGTGACGAGTGTCAATAAACCAACCACAAATAATTTTTATATTAATTTTGACGTCACTGTTACTAAATTCCTCCAAACACACATCATGTATAAATGGTAATGAAAATTCAGTTGTATTAGGAGGAAGTAGCCAAAAGAAATAAGGTTTTAAGAGGATATAGTTTATAGAAAATGTTAGTGAATGCAACACATCAGATTTTTAAAATATTTTCAATAATGCTTTACGCCTTACTTTTACTACACTTGTGCGTGTCACATTTTTAGGAACACCTGTATACTTTTGCAGCAATACACGTACAGTGATGTTCATAATGAAAGAATGACCGAAGCTCTTTAGAGAGGATTGTTAAGTGCTAATTTCTTATGTAAATGAAATAGTGCAATTTTTGTTAATTTAGTTAATTTACTGGTTTTTAGATTATCTTCATACTCTTTACTTTGCAGTACCTCCAAAGAAATAATTGGGGCCTACCACTTCTTACTGTACACTGAATATACACTGTATTGAAGAGAATCAGTCTAATAAAATTAATTAAATTATAAACAGTATCCTGAAGAGGTAATTTGTAGATTGTTCCGTAAATTTTTGTTTCAGTCTTTCTGCAATGTAGTACCACCTTTTCTGAGAACATTATCCACCAGAAACATTTCATTCAAAAACAATTTCAAGGTACATGAAAACATACTGATTACACAGAAAATTGAAGCTAGTTACAGTGGAGTAATAAATATTACACAAATAAAAATATTTGTTAATTATAATCCACTTATCTTATGAAGTTTTAACATCAACTTCTTAAGATAAGTTGATTATAATTAACAAATATTTGTATTTGTGTAATGAAAACATGCTACTTGCACATTGGCACAGACCTGATTCACAGCCCTTGTTACAGCAAGGATGGTGCTTTAGGTATGGAATGAGACTGCTTTGTCCTTGACAGGCACTATTTTGTATTTGCGTTTATTTTCAAACCAGCTTCACAAAAATTTTACAGTATTTTCTTAACATTACTTGAGTTGCTATTTTAGCCCTAGGTCCACTATATGTTAATGCTGTAGTTATTTATGCATGGTGGACCTTCAGTTAATTCATATTTTTCTATATCCTTTCTCCCTTGCTCTTCCCATAAATTCCCTGGTTTTTTATATCTATATTAATATTCTCCCATTTTTTATATAAATATCTCCTCCTCCCTCTCCTTTCTCCACACTTGAATACTTCCATCGTCTTTCCCATGCTGATTACTTGATCATCCATCTCATACTTAACTTTAAAGGTAACCTTCAATACAAAATGACAACTATAGGCCGACAGCTTAGAAAAGAATGTTAGGGAGAACACTTTCTCCACTGTGTTCCTTCTTCCTCAAATCCTGAACAGTGGCCACTAGATGCATGCACAAGAGCAGTGGAGATGTTTCCCCTTCTTCCTGCTACCCAAGGAGAGCCAGGCAGACAGCAAGCAAGGAAGGAGGGTGAGGCAAGAGTGGGGGAAGCAGTCTGTCAAGTAGCAATGATAAGTTCCCCTCCAAACATTCTTATCTAAGTTGTCAATCTATAGTATAAACTTCCTGAATACCTCGAAATTTGTTCATCAACATTTGATGAATAAAGCCCATAATTCACTACACTCTGTCCATTGTTATTTGCAAATGTAAATTCCCCCATCCTATCCTTCCCTTTTATTCCATTACATAGATTTAAGTTGCTTTCTTCACAAACTTGCATTGTTTTTTTTACCTTCATTTAAAAACTACTTATAGTTGGTTTTTACATTTTTAAATTATTGAGCGACTAGTTTCGGAAACTGTTGCATCCATTTTCAACCTCGGTCCAACTATCATCTGTTATTGTTATCTGCTCTCTTCTCTCTGGTGATGGAACTATGAACTTCGTTTTCAAATTATCAACTGGTGGGATTTCAAAGTTCATTACCTTGTTCTTGTTTTCCCATATGAATATGTTCTTCCACATTGTCAGTTTGTTTTGGTTTATCACCCCTTTTCGTAAACAAACTGACAACATGGGAGAACATATTCATATGGAAAAATAAGGATAAGATAATGAACTTTGAAATCCCATCAGTCGATAATTTGATAAAAAAATTCATAGTTTCACCACCAGAGAGAAGAGAGCAGATGACAGACAACAACAGACGATATGAAATACCATGAAATCCCATCAGTTAACAGATCCGGAATATACCAGATAAATTGTAAGAATTGTGAAAAATGCTACATAGGTCAAACTAAAAGAAATCTAAAAACCAGAGTCAAAGAGCACTTTAGAAACATCAGATTGAAACAAGAAGATAAGCCAGCAGTAGCATTTCATTTTTGGAATTAAAATCATGATATTGATCCAAATCCAAAATTATTAAAAGGAGTGATAAACCAAAATAAATTGACAACATGAGAGAGCATATTCATATGGAAAAATAAGGATCGCGTAATGAACTTTGAAATCCCACCAGTAGATAATTTGACAAAAAAGTTCATAGTTCCACCAGAGAGAGAGAGAGAGAGAGAGAGAGAGAGAGATAGACAGAGAGAGAGAGAGAGAGAGAGAGAGAGAGAGAGCAGACAACAACAGATGCCAGTTGGAAAGAGATTGAAAATGGTAGCGATTGCCTTTGAAACTAGTCTCTCATTAATATAAGAAAGTGACAAGTATCAATAAACCAACTAAAAGTAGTTTTTGAGATCAATTTTGATGTCACTGTTACTAAATTCCTCCAAAAACACACACACGCACGCACGCACGCACGCACGCGCGCGCGCGTGATAGTTGGACCGAGATTGAAAATGATGCAACGGCTTCCAAAACTAGCCCTCAATAATACGTAAATGTAAGTGACGAGGTGTTAAAATCTGACTTCAAATAGTTTTATCAATTAATTTTGATGTCACTGTTACTAAATTCCTCCAATTATGCATAATACTTTTCTACCTTCTTTATTAACAATTTTGTCAGTACTTTGTTCCTTCTTTAATTCCTGCATTAACACAGGTATCTTCCTCCACCCTTATTAGAGGTTGCTCACCCCTGTCCTGGCATTAATGTGCACAACTTAAAACTATATTTATAGCAGGGTGATTTAATTTATTAAATAATTTGGTATCATAAAATTCTGAAAAACTTGGTGGGTTAGAACACCATAAAAACTTTGCCCTATACTGGGCCTTTCATTTCAAAATAGAACCTGTCAAAATTAGCCCTCCTGTGTGTCATGACAGGTACTAAATAATAGCTTTTTTGGCTATGTACTGAAGGCTATTGAATGTGGTACAGCAAACCTACACACTTTACAACCTGACAAGTTGGATAGTGTATGGGGCAACATTTCTAGAATCCTTTGATGACCTATTAATGATATCTTTTTCACCTTCTAATGTAAGGCTTTTATCTCAGCATAAAAGTAAACTGTACCTTTTCCTTTGTTTCAGACTAGCAGTCCATACCGATCGTGGGATGACATATACATTGATGATGACAACAATTTGGAGGGTTCAGGCGGAGGTAACAGGGAGGTGAAGGACGACCTAGAGTCAAGCGGCTCAGGATTGGGTCCAGATGATGAAGACAGCGAACCAGGCTCAGGTGGTGGTGAGTTCACGTACTAGGCATGGATGTTGCCTTGCCTATGTCTGCATGAACAAAAGTGGTATACACTTCTTGAATATTTGGAATATGTCAGTGAATAGAAATTGAGTTGGATTATTTACCATTACATCAGTTAATACCTTTTTAATGGAATGTGTTTTGGAAGCCTTGGTTTCTATTTTCAACTGGATGCTGACTGTTGCTGGATGTGAACATATTATCTGTTGATGGTTTTAAGGAATCTTATTGAGTTCTCTGCAGGTGGTACGTCAAAGTTGATTAAATGGTGTAGATGTTGTAGGATCCATCGTCTGCTGTTTGTAATTAAAACAGTCCTCAATCTGATTTAATTATTTTCTTGCCAAAATTTTGCTGCTGTGACTTTTTTTCTTCTTCTTCATCTGTAATTTATGTTCCTGAGATATTCTTCAATGCTAGTTTCCATGCATCTCTTAGTTTTAACAATATAGAATTTGTGAGTTATGAAACAATTAGGTTTCTAATGTGACTAGTGTTTTGTTTCAAGATATATGAAGAGAGTCCTTTGCTACTTATTTTGTCTGTCCATTTCTTACAGTCATTTCTTTCCATATTCATATTTAAAATAATGATTTTGTCACAACTCTATATCTTATAACTTAGGAAATCTGTGAGCAGTAGTGTATTGTGACTTTGTGGGTTCGTGGAATAAAAAGTCCAATTTCACCACTCAACAATGTTCTTTATTTCCACCGACTTACAGTTAAACTCTTGCCAATTACACAAAATTACTTGCTGCACACAATTACAATTTACCAGTTCGTCCGTTACAACTTCACTTGTACTCGCGATTACATAAACTCCGGTACACCTTCACAGTTACGTACAGTCTTCCGTTGCACAATCCCTTCGTTCATTAACACGTCACTGACTAACTCTTACACCAAGAACTGCGACTGTCTTCTCGCTCACACTCACTAACCAACTGATTGACCAACACAACCAACAACTGACTGACTCCCCTTGCACGACGTGTCGCTTATATAGGGTCCGCTTGCCCATCTAGAAGGTTCTCGATTAAATTGAATGTCCCGTAATTTCCAGACCCTAGTAGAAGGGTAAAGAGACGGCTCAGGGGCCCGACATCCCTCCCCTAACCATCCCTTCAGTTAGTGACAGAGACTAATGGGAGGCGTGGTACGGCTGCCCTTTGGTTTCCTGACAGCTGTTGCCCTCAAGCCTACCGCTAATTGGGTGACACTGCTCCCTCCTCAAAGCTGGTCGTCCCGAACAGCACCATCGTAGCGTGCGAGGCGGTCCAGGTGTACCACCAGCATCTGCCCGGAGTCTGAGCCAGAAGTAGCGCTGCCGTAGTTTGTGAATCATTCGGTTCGCTCCCAGGTGTCCTCCTGAAGTACCGGCGTGCACTTCCTCCAAGACTTCCGGGACCTTGCTCCGGGGAAGTACCAATTGTTCTCTCTGCGCCTTCCCATCGGGTGACTCCCATACCCGGAACAGCACGCCCTCTCTGGTCTTCAACGAGTCCCATTGGGCCCAGTGCGACTTGTAGGTGGCGCTCCTCGGTGCGATGTCCTCCCAGGTTGGTCTCGTCCCTGCGTCCACTTCCCTCAAGAGTGGCCCCAAGTCTGCGTCCGCCAGCTGCTCCCTCCTCAGGCCTGCGCTATCCCAGCCTTCAGCAGGCACTGCCACAACTACTCGGACTGCTGCGGCACGCTCCTCCTCTTCCACTCTTGTGCGCTCGTGGCCGTCCTGGATCTGCGATAGGACACCTCCAATGCAATGGTCACTAGCGTCGGTGTCCACAATGAAGGCGCCACCCGGTTGCGGGGAACCCAAAGTTGGAGCACTGCACAGGGTCTCCTTCGGGTGCTGGAAAGTGTCTTCGGCGTCCTCCGTCCACACATAAGGCCGGTTTTCCTCCGTCAGGCGGGTGAGGGGTTTTGCGATGTTGTCGGCCTTTTCCTCTAAATCGTTAAGGCGGTCGTCTACTTGACCCTTCCGCTTGCCCAGATTCGTGACGTCATCCCTCACGCCGGCCAACCGTTCCTCAAACTTGGCGGCGAGAGCCTCGTTCGCCACCTTCATTTCGGTAGCCAGACCGTCATTCGCTGCTCTCCTTTCCGTGGTTAACTCGGCCTTCATTTGTTCCATCTTCTCGGCGATGTTGTCCCTAGCCGTCCTGATTAGTTTCAGTTCCGCGGCCAGGTTATTTCTAGTCTCCAGTATCTCTGTTAGTTCCGCTAAAATCTTTTCTAATGCTGCCTCCATCGTTGTAATGTTCGGTGATGTTGTTTTCCCGCTTCCTGACACCAGTGTGACTTTGTTATCCCACTTCTTGACACCAGTGTGACTTTGTGGGTTCGTGGAATAAAAAGTCCAATTTCACCACTCAACAATGTTCTTTATTTCCACCGACTTACAGTTAAACTCTTGCCAATTACACAAAATTACTTGCTGCACACAATTACAATTTACCAGTTCGTCCGTTACAACTTCACTTGTACTCGCGATTACATAAACTCCGGTACACCTTCACAGTTACGTACAGTCTTCCGTTGCACAATCCCTTCGTTCATTAACACGTCACTGACTAACTCTTACACCAAGAACTGCGACTGTCTTCTCGCTCACACTCACTAACCAACTGATTGACCAACACAACCAACAACTGACTGACTCCCCTTGCACGACGTGTCGCTTATATAGGGTCCGCTTGCCCATCTAGAAGGTTCTCGATTAAATTGAATGTCCCGTAATTTCCAGACCCTAGTAGAAGGGTAAAGAGACGGCTCAGGGGCCCGACATCCCTCCCCTAACCATCCCTTCAGTTAGTGACAGAGACTAATGGGAGGCGTGGTACGGCTGCCCTTTGGTTTCCTGACAGCTGTTGCCCTCAAGCCTACCGCTAATTGGGTGACAGTATCATCAACAGATCTTGACAATGCATTATTCTTATTCCTACTACCAAATTTCTGTTGCTGGGAATCAGAAATTATTCATCATGTGCTATACGTTTAAAATAAAGTAATTAATTTTTCTGGTGTCTGCAAGCAGGTTGATTTAAGTTTTCACAGTGGTCAATTAAAGTATGTATATTATGCATCTATATTTTATTAGTTTTTCTCGCCATTCAGATTGTATACCTTAAGAAGAAACATGTAATGTGTTAGCACAGAAGTGAATCGAGAAGATATTGACATACTGCTTCACTCACACTGTTTTTTCACAGGACATGTTTCAAGAGCTTTTGTTCTTATCAGCTGGAACTCGACTAATGCAAATTGTAATGGTTTCCTCTTTCTCCTTATCATTGGACATAGCTACTTTTTTATTTGTAGCTATTCTTCTTGATAATCTTCTCTGTTTAGTGGAAAGTTGATCATCTGAAAGATTAAACTGTTGAAAATGGCATGTTGGTGTTGTTTTGGGTTGAAACTGTTGTTCTTAATATAATTATCTGTGTTTGTCGGTTTCCTGTAAGTACCAAAAGTGAGTTTGTTGTTCATGTTTTTGATCTTGATGTCCAAAAAGAGGAGCACACCATCCTAATGGTTTCAACCTAAATTTAGTGGACAAAACAGTTAAGTCTCATCAAGGCTAAGAAAATAAAAGAAACCACCACCCTAGAACTTACAGGAGCAAAAGAGAAACAAAATTTTAAAAAATTTACCTTCCATTCATCAGCCCATAATAAATTTAAAAAAAAAATCTTCTCAACACACAACATAATTCTTGCACCTCAAAATAGCTTTAATATCAGATATTTGTTAAAAGGCCCTCCCAAAAATTCAATTACTACCAAAGAAAAACGAGGAATCTATGAAGTCAAATGTGAAACTTGCCCTAAAATGTATATAGGAAAAACAAAAAGAAATATTGACATCAGAACTAAAGAACGTATAAGAAACATTAAAAATGGTGAAACAGAAAAATCAGCTGTGGCTTTTCATTTTTTGAATACTAGACATGACATCAACTTGGAAACATCTTTAATAAAATATGTTAATCACCCCATAGACCTTTCCCTATGGGAAAAAATCTTCATTAACAAAAATCGTCATAGAGTCATGAATTTTGAAACTCTTGCACTGGACATTTTTACAAGTACATCACGCCATCTATCGACGATATGGAGAAAGAGGAAACCACTACAATTTGCACTAGTTGAGTTCCAGTTGATGATATGAGCAAAAACTCTTGAAATATGTCATGTGAAAAAAGTGTCAGTGAAGCAGTGTGTCAGTATCTTCTTGATTCACTTTTGTGCTAAGTTGTGCTTCACTGTCTCTACGCTTCTTTCAATTTTATACTTTATTTAATGAGTTGTTTGAAATGTACTAGTTTCTGATATGAGACACCTATTTACTTTTACTTTTAAGGTGTCTCTACTCTTAAGCTGTTACCTTTTATTTATATTCTCCGTTTGCGTCTATCGTTCCAGTACACTTTGACCAATTTCCTTTCATCCATCATCCATGATATTTCAGACTTCCGAGGTGTTCTAGGTTGGTCCTGTTTTCTTCTGCCTGCTATAAATCATCCTTACGTGACCACACCACTGGAGTGCTGAGCTCTCAATCCTTTCAATCACTTGTTCTTTTATATCCATCGTCATTCTAATATTTCATTTCTTCTCTTCTCCAACCCAGCCTTATTTCATCCATTTCAACTGTTGTACCTTGATTTTTGACTCTCCAGCCTTCTGCCCCATATGCCAATACACTTTCCATTATGACCTATTTGCTTTGTTATCTACTCCATAATACTCCATTCAGCAGGTCTACTGCTCCTCAACCTTATTCTGTAATGTGTAATTATAAAAGTGCAAATGTTCACTTAATGTGCTAAACTTAACAATTTCTAGACTCGGAAGAAATGTTATGATTATTAGATTATAAGAAATATTATGAAATATTATGATTATTCCAAAATCATTTGCAAATATTAGTGACTGTACAGTCTCTTGTTCAACTTGAATTCCCGTTCCTGGAGTTATTCCATTATTTCAGTATCTGCTGCATATATATTTTAAACAAGGACGCAAACATACTGCAACCTTGTCTCAAGTCTTTGGTTGTTTGAAAAGTGTGTGATAGCCTCTCTCCTGTCTTAACAGCAGCTTATTTTATACAACCTCTGAATTAACCCTATTAAGGGCAAACTAACCCCAACTGCTCTCATTTCTTCCCACAAATGATTTACAGGAACTTCATTGTATTCTTTTAGTTAATTGATGGAAATTAATCATTTCTCCACACTAGCCATGTATAGGCTAAGGTATTTGATGGATAGAGTCATCATGAAAAATTCAATGCCATGGCCGGGATTTGAACCACGGATCTCCTGGTTTCCGTCCAGTCGCTCTTAACCTTTGAGCTACCATGGTCAACGCGCCGTCTTGACATTAAATTCTCCATTAAATTTAATTTCCATCAATTAACTAAAATAATAAGAGTTAAATGATGAAGCCTGGGACTTAAGTACTTACAATAGTAAGTCGCCACAAACGGTGTATCTCGGATGCAAGAGCCCCTAGTGGTCTACCGGGGAAATATATGAGTCAACTGGAGAATTTAATGTCAAGACAGCGCGTTGACCATGGTAGGTTAAGAGCGACTGGACAGAAACCAGGAGATCCGTGGTTCAAATCCCGGCCATGGCATTGAATTTTTCATGTTGACTATCCATTGATTGTATTCTTTCTCTAGATTGATCAGTATCAAATGTGTTTCTGTTTCTTCAGCATACATTTTTTCATTTAACTGTCTCAGGCTTACATGAACCACGTAACTCCTTCCTCTAGTGAAGCCTGCTTGATTGTCTGATATCTTTCCCTCAGTTTCTTCCCCTAATCTTTTCTTAATAATACTATTAAACATCCTACTGATAAAAAACACTTATTCTGTGATAATTATTCGAGGTCCTTCTTGCTCCCATTTTTATGGATAGATAACTTGTAACATTCTGCTGCTATTTTCATCTTCCACAAGGATTTGATGAAACGTTTTAGTAATAAACCTTACTAACTCTTTTATCAAAGCCTTTCTAACTTAATGTTCTAAAATCAGTTCAAATCATTCACAACATTGGGTGTACCTTGTTCACTTTCCACACTTTTCTTGAAAAGTAAGTCTTGGGAATAATTTTTCCACTGATGCATATTTTCAAACTGCAATGCTAGTGAACGATTGTTATTCCTTTTCATTTTATGTAAGATTCTCAAACCTTGTGCCGATCTAATGTACCCCAGTATGATCTGTTTCAGCACAAATTTCTCTCACGTCTCATTTTTATAGACTCAACCAATTTCTTAACATCTCTTTTGCATTCTCTGTATTGCTTTAAACTTTCATTGAATTTTGAACTACAACATTTATTGTAAAGAGTTCTCTTGTGGTTTATTGCTTCCATTACTTCTTGGTTATCCATTCTGTTTTTCCCTCCATTGTGTCTCTCCCTTCCCAAAAATTCATCTGCTGCTTCCGTTGTAAATTTTTTAAGGAATTCATATAGTTCTTTAAATTAGGGGAGATTCGGTTATTTAGCTTTCCAATCTCCAAGGATAATCTGTTGTAATACAAAAGCTTTACACACTCTTTCTGCAATTAATTTCAAATTATTAGAGCATTTATTACATTAATTTCATTAAAAGGTTCCTTCTTTTACTGGTTTGTTTTAGCATGATGGTCTGACCCATATTCGACTCTTTGTTTAACTTCCACATCTTGCTATTTTAATTGTTTATGCCTTTCTTGTAGTAGTGTAATCTATTTTTGACTTCTGATTTTTTTATGGATGTCTTCAACTAAACTCATGTATATCTTTGTTTACATTTTTCACTCATTATAACACATTCCTTTTCTTTGCAAAATTCAATCAATCTCAGACCATTATTGTTTTCTGTTTTCTCTGCAAGGTTCAAGGGTCTTGTCATTAGTTCTTCTGTCAAAATTAACAATTTATGTCCTACAGTTTTTCAGCATAAAAGTTTGCTTTGTTGATTACTAAGACATTATTATTTGGCACACACATATATAATATGTAAATTTAAGCCATAAATACATATTGTTGATTTCCTTCCAGTTTACTATATTCTGTTTCTATTTCGTTTTCAAGAAGTCTAGAATACCTGATTTTGCCCTTGTTCTTTCTGCTACTCTATACCAGAAATAGATATAATCATCAACCAATTGTTGTCTAACTCCTTTCTTCCTTGATTTTGTAATATCCATTTATAAAAATTTTCCTTTCTTTTGCTATTTCACTGATCTATTAATACCATGAATATTTTAGGTACCAAACTTTAGTGCCCTTTAAGAGTTTATTCTGTGTAATTCATCTAACTTTATCATGCTGCTTGGGAAATCTATCAAAAGCTGTTTAAAAGTGGCAGGGTGCCTAACTCCCAAACCTGAGAACCAGACCATTCCCCCTTCTGCCAATTTTTGGGAATCGTCCTTTTACCTTCTTAGCCACCGTAGCAGTATTGGGAAACAAGAACACTCTACATCACCCAAACAGGTATTCCTCTATTTCCTGTTCCCCATCCCTTGGGATATAGGAGTTTATAATTAAAGGCAAATAAATAAAGTATGGAGTTAAAAAAATTATTCATTTTAATAAACTTCCTCCAAAATCAGCTGAATTTCAAATGTATCCAAATTATCACATGGCTGCAATGCAAGTAGTGGTTTTTTAAAGCAGATTAATAATAAATATTAAATGATCATGAAAGTATATAAGTTCTATTAAAGACGAAGCTCTATCTTGTTGCTTAAATATTGAGAGCTTTCTCAGATGAGATGACTCACTTTGGTATTGAAACATCCCCTATTACATGCTATTGTGACTTCACCTTGATACTAAGAAATAAATATGCCCCTTTAGTTTCCCTTTTTATTACCATAAAAAGCTGAATACAGCCATGATAACATTTTTGAACAACTGCATTGAATTTGAGCATTTATTGCGTGAATTATTTTGCTATGTATGCTGTTCTTTCTCTTATTTCTATAAAAAAGTAAAAGTAAATCCATGGCATAACAGCCCAAAGTGGGCCTGAGCCTGCCAACCCGACTTCAGTCGCGCAATCATCCAACCGATACAGGGAGGAGACATGGTCAGTATCTCGGCACTCTCAGCCAAAAATTTTGACTTTATAGACCAGGGTTTGCTACCTAGTGTAGCTCCTCAGTTTCCTCACGATGCTGAATGGGCACGTTCCTTGACGGGGAACTAAAGCACAAAGCTCTAATCCACTACACCATTTTGCAGGACTCTTTATTTCTATATTAGTTTGTTTTCCTGTTACAGGCGCCTTAATGGAAGCAGGTGGAATATCTGAGATCATTAAGTCAGGATGAAATGTACTGGTCAACCATTCAAAGTCAGTGTGGAAATATAGTCAAATATACCTCTGATAAAGGATGGTGAAGGCCCACTTAAAATAACTGATGTATACAGTTTTTTTTTTTAAATTAACATCCTCCAATGTTAAGTGATATTGAATGATGAATGAAATTAATGAAATAATGCTCAAATGAGCCCAGGGTCCGTGGAGCTTTGTGTTACCAGACATTCATCTTTCAGGATGAAGGGAAAACTCCAGAATAAACCTTATCCAGATAACTTAACGTGACTGAGATCTGAACTCGGCTATGTGCGTGCATACCTGCTGAAGCCTAATTGGTAATACCATCTTGTTTATTACAGTAAGAACATGTAATGTCTTAAATTAAAGGGAGTCGATTAATGACACTAGAGTCGATGGCCGGCTGAGGATAGAGGCAAAGTCTCTGAAACATGTTCCAAAAAAATTTAAAAGTGTTGTTAGTGTCATTAATCAACTCCCTTTAATTTAATTTATCATAACAACACTGTTTTCAACACTTCCAAGAAAGGAAATGTAATGTCTTATTAATCATTGTGTTCTCGTACATAGTTGAGACAGAACATATACATTTGTGCAAAGTTAATTCTGTTTTGAAAATTTATCATAAAGTCAGCTTTTAGTTACTTCATGTACTGCTCCTGTGTTATGCTGCATCTGCTACCCTTTGCTTCTAACATCAAAATACTTAGTCTACTCTACAATTTTCTGCCACTTGTGTGGCAATAATTTTACTTGTTTTTTCACAGATTAAACTTTAGTTATAGTGCACTGAAAGAGCACCTTGTATTCAAGGTGAAGAAAAGGTTACTTTCAGATAAGCGATTTTTACCAGTTGCCTTGAAATGAAAAGTTATAACCAAACTTGAGAAATGTTTTCAAATGTGGTATGCAGTGAAGGTGGTAAAATATTTTGTTTGTTAAAGGCACTGTCTATTGCCACGATCATATCAGCGCTGCCAATGTGTCTGAATTTTGTCCCACAGAAGTTCTTGTTGTTTTTAAGCATACTTAGAAACCATAACTAGGCTGGGTTTGAACCTATGACCTTCAGATTAGGTCTTTGTCTTCTAGCTGAGCCATCTAGACAGACATGATGAAGGTAGATTCAAGAGTCAGCAGGTTGTTTTCTTAAAGTGTACGTGGTTGTCTTTCTGAAATATTTACAAAACAAGTTCTCATATAGAAGCATTCCATTACTATTAATTTGGAATCTGATATATTTTCCTATCAGCAAATATTTATGCAGATAAATAAGCCACTCTAATTCATTACTAATTTTGAGTTTGAAAGGTCAAGATTAGTGATGAGGGCGACTTCATCTCAGATGAATTCAGATGTTGGGAAGTTTAACCATAAACATTTCATTCACCAAATATGACTAATTGCATGTTGTGTACTATTGTGCTGCATCCTTTCAGTTCTGCCTGAAGAAACATGCACAGTTCTAGAGCATGTTAAATGCATTGTATTTATGTGCTATATGTTTATAAGCATTTGGCTTATTATCAGACGAAATTTTTATAAAGTGATCAGAAAGTTTCCTGTCTTGAATTATACATATGTTAGCATGCAATTTTGATTATGTGTATGCATTTGTTGTACATTATTTGCAATACCTAGCACAGTAATTTCTGTAGAATGCACTGATTCCCTAACTTTCCTTTAATAAGCTCAGAAAAATCTTTTACCCCACACCCCCCCCCCCAAATGATAATTACAAATGTTTTTATTTTCTCTACTACTTATAAGGCTTAAAGGAAATAGAGAAGTATTGCATTCCACCAAAAATTTTGATATCAAGATTCCACCAGAAATACTGTTTTGAGACTGCTTGAACCCAAAAAAAGAAATTGGTTTTAGAAAATGATCCATGTGTGCATCTGTGAACAGCATATTGAAGCGTCCAATAAATACCAAACTCAGAATTAAGTTCAGTATCTTCTAAACATGCGGCAGGAAGATTTTCAAGAAAATTGCCCTCCCCAACAAATCATTTCATTAAACACATTTCAATACTTTTAATTTTCTCAAAACTTGTGCTTACAATTTCAGTTAAAATAGCATATATTTAAAAATGAGATGTATTTTTCACAGCAAATAAAATGTATGTCTTGAATTTTCTGGTACTAGCCTATGCAGCCCTCTTTGTTCTAAAGGAATTTTGTATAATGGATAAACTATAAGAGAGAAGTTAAATGTAACTCATGGCTTAACAGCCCAAAGTGGGCCAGAGCCTGTCAACCCGACTTCCGGCCTTTCACCCACATACACAAGGCAGAAGAGGGTGATCATCCAACGGATACAGGCAGGAGATGTGGTCAGCATCTCGGCATTGCCAGAAAGTTGGCTTTCTAGACCAGGTTCGCTACCTAGCGTAGCTCCTCAATTTCCTCACGATGTTGATTGGGCACCAGTCCTATACCCGGGACTTAAAATCCGTACCCCCCAGGGGTAAGATCAATCATAGGCACATTTCGTGAGAGGGAATCAAAGCACATCAGTCTAGCACATTGTGCAACAGCACAGGACATAAGAGAGAAGTTACTACATAAACAAATTTAAATGCCTTTAAAACACAGAATATATTTCTGCTAAGTTTTTGTAGCTTACCATTTCCAAGTTTTCCATTATCATAAATTTGAGTTTTTAATTGGTTTGTAATTTTTAACAAGCTGTTGCTATTCTTAGTGAGCCATATTTGAACCATCATTTAGTTTCCTCTACCCCTTGTACCTATAGCAAAATGTACAAATGTTTACTTTAATCAGCATGAAGTAGATAAGAGTATAAGTGTTTGTAAGAAGATTGTGTAGAAGTTATATAATAAGATACTATAGAAGGTAGAGAAATTCATGTGAAACTATACACATTTTCTAAGTGTATATTTGAAGTTAATGTGGAATAAATAAGTGTGTTTCAGTAATAATAATAAAGTACCTAATTTGATTTAAAAACATTAAAAGTAGAAAGAAAGAAAAGACTACAGAATGACGGCTGAAATTGAAACACATTATGATCCATATACACTTAATTACATGGAACTGAAGAGTAACGGTGAGAGAATTACATTCTAGATGTTCTTGGGCATCAAGCCAGGTGTATTGATGATCAGTCTCAACATTTGGGGAGCATACATACATCTCTCCTATCATCAGGATGATGAATGAATAAAGCGACCGCCTAGGCAGTTGGCATGGACCTGGTAGAAAATGTAAGATATGGCATGTCGTGGCTGAGTAGTTAGACCACTTGGCTCCCACCAAGGTGGCCTGGGTTTGATCTCAGGCAACCACAAAGTGAGATTTGTGCTGGACAACATGGCGCTGGGGCTGGTTTTCTCCAGGATCTCCCGTTTACCCTGCCATCTCATTTCACCGGTGTACCATCTTCATCTCGTGTATCATCAGTGTCACTGCCTCGGTGCCATATGTAGTAAAAGCGGGCATTAAACACTACACTAAAATGTAGGACGATTCATTAGGTCGGTGTGGGCAGACCTTATAGAAAACGTGACTACTTAATTGGATGTTCAATCTGTCTAAATTTGTGCCTCTTGAGCTGGTTTATTAACATTTTTAAGGCCAGTTTCCAAGAGGAATTGAACTGAAATCCTACATCACGGTTCAGCATACTCTTCTCAGAGGAAATGGCCAGAGCCTCCTTAACTCTCTGTTCCCAGCAACTGCTGCATTTTGCCATGATGGTCATCTTTAGCTTTATTCATTCATAAATATTGAGGGCTAATCATCTATTCACGTGATTTAAAGCCCTAGAGCATCTAGAATATATTCGTTGCCAGGAAAGTTTCAGATCTTGTTTGTGAAAGAATTCATTTTTAGCCACCGACTTACAGCAGGTAGAGGAAACATTGCATTCCACCCAAACATTAGATGTTGACATTTCCCTGAAAATACTTATTATGAGATTCGTTAAATCCATAAAAAGCATTTTTTAGTAAAATTGTGTATAACTTTGAACATAGTAACTCTAAAACAAAATTTCAAATAGATATCAAACTTGGTATCTAAATTCAGTAACTTCCAAGGAAACACCAACATGAACATTTTGTAGTCTAAGGTTTACTTGGAAAAGTTTTAGTTCTTTTTTATTGTATAAAAAGCGGCTGTGATAATTTTAATTAAAATCCCAAATAAAATGTATATTGTGATATTTCTGCAAAATTTCTTCATTCTAAGTGAATTGTACATAACTGGCAAACCATAAGGAATAAACAAAGTGCTTTATTCTTCTTATAAACAGTTTTCATAATTGACCATATTTCTTCAATATTATCTCTTGCTGCCTCTATAATCTAATCACTCCTCTGTTGTTAACATTCTTCCTTGTCCTTTTCTAATAAACTATTATATCCCCCCTTTCTTTTTTATCAGAAAGTATTGCCTATCACTACACTTCCGTGATCATTTATCTGACCCCTTATAAATTTTTCTCCTGATCATGGTACACTCTTCATCTGTTCCATTTATATGGTGCATCCACCATCCTGAAATATTTCATTTTACTCTTTTTTCAACCTAAATCTAGTTATACATTCCAACTCTTCTACCTTCTCACATCTGTTTTCTCATCCTAAACTAATTTGTATGAATAAGCAAAAATGACTGCTATCAACAACAATCTTCCCAGTAACATTACAGTCTCTAGATTCATGCCTCGTGCATCTCCTTTCAAACCATTGAACTTTCTTGTTTTACCCGAAATCTGCAGGTCCTCCCTTCTTGGTTTAGTTGTGTACTCTGTTATACAGGATGTTACAAAAAGGGATGGCCAAACTTTCAGGAAACATTCCTCGCACACAAAGAAAGAAAATATGTTATGTGGGCATGTGACCGGAAACGCTTAATTTCCATGTTAGAGCTCATTTTAGTATTTATCTTTAAATGTAAATTGAAATTCGTGCAGACAATTGTCAAAATACTCCATTGTTTCGTTTGTATGTACTGTTCTTCCTCGATTCACCGCCAGTTGGCCCAATTGAAGGAAGGTAATGTTGACTGCAGTGCTTGTGTTAACATGCGACTCATTGCTCTACAGTACTAGCATCACGCACATCAGTACGTAGCATCAACTGGTTAGTGTTCATCACGAATGTGGTTTTGCAGTCAGTGCAATGTTTACAAATGCGGAGTTGGCAGATGCCCATTTGATGTATGGATTAGCACGGAGCAATAGCCTATGGCACGGTACGTTTATTTCGAGACAGATTTGCAGAGACAGGAAGACATTCGAAGCAATTGATCGGCGTCTTAGAGAGCACGGAATATTCCAGCCTATGACTCGCGACTGGGGAAGACCCAGAACGACGAGGACACCTGCAATGGACGAGGCAATTCTTCATGCAGTTGATGATAACCCTAATGTCAGCGTCAGAGAAGTTGCTGCTGTACAAGTTAACGTTGACAACGTCACTGTATGGAGAGTGCTACGGGAGGACTAGTTGTTTCCGTACCATGTACAGCGTGTTCAGGCATTATCAGCAGCTGATTGGCCTCCACGGATACACTTCTGCAAATGGTTCCTCCAAAAATGTGCCAATCCTCATTTCAGTGCAAATGCTCTCTTTACGGATGAGGCTTCATTCCAACGTGATCAAATTGTAAATTTTCACAATCAACATGTGTGGGCTGACGAGAATCCGCACGCAATTGTGCAATCACGTCATCAACACAGATTTTCTGTGAACGTTTGGGCAGGATGGGTGATGTCTTGATTGGGCCTCATGTTCTTCCACCTACGCTCAATGGAGCACGTTATCATGATTTCATATGGGATACTCTACCTGTGCTGCTAGAAAATGTGCCTTTACAAGTACGACACAACATGTGGTTCATGCACGATGGAGCTCCTGAACATTTCAGTCGAAGTGTTCGTACGATTCTCAACAACAGATTCGGTGACCAATGGATTGGTAGAGGCGGACCAATTCCATGGCCTCCAACGCTCTCTTGACTTTCATTTATGGGGGCATTTGAAAGCTCTTGTCTACGCAACCCCGGTACCAAATGTTGAGACTCTTCGTGCTCGTATTGTGGACGGCTGTGATAAAATACGCCATTTTCCAGGGCTGCATCAGCGCATCAAGGATTCCATGCGACGGAGGATGGATGCATGTATCCTCGCTAACGGAGGACATTTTGAACATTTCATGTAACAAAGTGTTTGAAGTCACGCTGGTACGTTCTGTTGCTGTGTGTTTCCATTCCATAACTAATGTGATTTGAAGGGAAGTAATAAAATGAGCTCTAACATGGAAATTAAGTGTTTCCGGACACATGACCACATAACATATTTTCTTTCTTTGTGTGTGAGGAATGTTTCCTGAAAGTTTGGCCGTACCTTTTTGTAACATCCTGGATATGCAGCCTTTTCATTCTTTTCAAATTCTTTGTATTGATTTTGAGTCATATCCTATTTTTTCCCATCAGTTCACAATTCAGTTTCTCAAACAACTGCTGTGTTACCTTCTTGTCTAGCTTGGTTCACATTTTTCATAAAGGTAAGTACACTAATCTCTCTCTCCCTTGGAGAAATCGTGATCCACAGAAATCTTCTTTCATTTTTAATTTACCCATATTTCTTAAAACTTGCCATTTAAATCTCATTGTGATCATTACAATTATCAACCTACATCTGTCACCACTTCTATCATGAAACAGTTCCATACAGCTAATTTCAATTCCAGTTTATTTTTAAATATTTCTTCTACCAACTGATTTAGCTATTTTTCTTTTCGCTTTCACTCTGAATATAATCAGATTCTCTTCCTTTGGTGTGCCACCATCTCATTGCCATCATATCCAGTCTTTTCTTATATGCCATAAATTTCACTTCTAACCTTAAATTTTGCAGAACTTCTTTAAACTCCTGCATCCTATTATTCTCCCTTTGAATCCATTTTCTGTAACTCATTTATGTCTTCCGATATTAATTTTAGCATTGTCAACACTTGGTTCACATCCACCATTGTGCCTGCCTTGGTAGCATAGATGATAGCGTGTCTGCCTCAAGTTCAAGAGGTTAGGGTGAATTACCTGGATAAGGTTTTTCTGGGGTTTTCCATATCTTGATAGACAAGTGTCAGGTAACTCTAAGCTCCATAGATTCTGGACTCATTTGAGCATGATTTCATTCATCGTCTGATATGACTTACCATTGGAGGACATAAATTACACACACAAAAAAAAAATCCATCATTGTATACCATAACACAGCAGCTCGCAAACACATCTGTTCATCGGCGCTGCTTGTGTTAAGACTCCAACAGCAGTAGCTAAAACAAAGAATTGAGCTAAATACCAGACTTCTTATTTTAGGCATCATCTAAGGGTGTAAAGAAAAGTTCTACAAAGTATTCGATAAAACAAATTGTAGAGTGTTTTTCACACTATATCACTTACATTTTGATTTTTTGAGGTACTAGTTTTGGGAAGTGCCGCTTCCATTTTCAACCTCGAAGGTGTGACTGTAGTCTGGGGTCTTCTCTCTGGTAGTGGAACAATGAACTTCTTTACCAGGTTATCAACTGGTGGGATTTCAAAGTATGAGTTTGAAATGTACAAAGTGTATTCTCAACTTCAATATATGAGAAATTTCTGCTTTTTTTCTTTCTTTCTTCAAAATAATTCTAATGATTTTGATTAAAATATCCTACATTTGAAATATTGACATGTAAAGCATGTGTAATACATTTATTTTCTGTAACTAGGCCGTGAGGTCATTCTCAGTTTTGTTATATTGGAAAATCACAATAAATGTATAAAATCTTGTTAAGAAGTGTACAGTTTGAGGTATAGTAAACATTCTAAAAAATAGCTATTTCCAAAGTATTTTTTCTTATTTTGAAGTGTACCCTCTCCTCCCCAAAGCTGATTATCTTGAAAGCAACAGTTTTCAGGAGAAGTATTTATGGCATAATATCTTCATTCGATGATGATGATGATGATGATATGTGATTAAGGGTGCGCAACTGCATGGTCATTAGCGCCTTATAAAAACAGAACATGCTAAACCCCTGATAAAAAGCACTAAAAAGCTCTCTACGTACTAAAAAATCACAAATAAAACAGATGCAGAGCAATGGTGGAAGTTAAAAAGTTAAAAGAAGTTAAACAACATATAAAAGGCATAAAAGTCACAAGCGATTAAAACACTAATTTCTAAAATTAACCTGTAGAAACAATTTAAAAGCCTTGGCCACTGCTTACTCGTCATCCGCCAGTATCTCCGCCAAGCTGACTGGCAGCTGGAGAGAACTGCGGAGACAGTCTAAACTCCGACACTGCACAAGTACATGGTGGACCGAAAGGGCTGCACCGCACATCGGGCAAACTGGAGCAGGGTTCCTGTTAAGTAAAAAGGCATGTGTAAAATAGCAGTGGCCAAGGCGTAACCGAGCCAAGCATACTTCCTCCCTGCGAGAGGCATGGCAGGAGGTTACCCACGGAAGCGGAAGTTGCTTTACGCAGCAGAGTTTGTTGCGGCGGAGAGCGGACCACTCGTTCTACCAACATATCTTCATTCGAGGGGGGAAAACTGATATTAGTTACATTTTATGTAGTGCATATTTTTAATCAACTTCCTGGTGAGCTGTATTGTTTAAAAGGAACTCCGATTTTTCTAATTGAATTTGGGTTTACACATACAAGCAAAGAACTTTTGACTGGAACATATTTTTTGTTAAACCAATCATTATTTTTTAAATATTTAAGACATATACAGGTATTTAATAAGTTTGAACAATTATCTAATACATTGAAGGACTGATCATGGTTTAAAAACAGAAGAAATAATAGTATATAATTATGAAGGATATATTTAAGTTTGATTTTTGAGTCACTATGTTTACACTCAAACTTCGCTTACTTGTTGTTGTATAATTGAAACGTTTTCAAGATCATTCAATCTCATCCTCAGCTGTTTGGTGACTAAATGAACCTTCCTCTTCTTCCACTACTACGGAGCTCCGATCACTCATAAATCAAACTTAAATATGAAGAATACTCACTGTTAATAATGCTTCTGCTTTTAATATTTATGAAGGATATGTTTTTAGGAAGATATTACTGTAGACAAGGACACAATAGCGGTGACACATAGATCACTATGTAGACGAGTCAACAAAATTTAAAGAAATAGATTATATAAACCTTTTATTTAGTGGAAGTGAAATGCAAAATAACAGCTATAGAAATTTCTTTGGAAGAACAAAACATTTTACTAATAGGAATGTGTAGATCTTCAGGAACAAATGAAACAATATGTTCAACACTTAATTACAATTCTAAAAGAAAATTAAAATAGTTGCTTGGAATATAAACATTAATTTTCTAAAAATAATTCAGTAAAACAATAGAAATTTTCACAAGGTAGATTTAATAATTGGCATAGATGAACCCACTGGTTTCACAAAACAAACAAAACCTGTATTTATACTATATTGACTAACCTAATAGGAAGTAAATGGGAAAACTAAAATAATAACAGCAGGAACAGGTGATCATCAGCCAGTTGTGAAAAGTCAATGCAAAAAATATATATTTTGCAGTAATTTTTAATTTAAAACAAAAATAGATATGAAAGTTTAAAATGATTAAGACAATACCTCACAAGGGCAAGCTGGAAAAAAGTTTAAGAGACAGAAAATGTAAATAAAAAATATTAAATTTTGAGTATTATAATAATAAAAGAACCTTAAATGCAAAAAAAGCTTTAGAAAGATGGATAACTGTTTCATGGGAGAGTAAAATTGAGAATATTTGAATTAGTTTGTGAATGTGCAAAAATGATGTACAATCAGGAATGTAACGGTCCGAAAATAAGACAAAAATAATATAGAAATCGGTAAATAGGATACAAAAGAAGAAAATAGCTAACCAGTTTGAAAATACAGTAGAAGCCCGAAATAATGCAGTTGTTGGGGGGCATGCTTTACCCCCACATTATAACGATTCCGCGGTATATCGAAATGTGAGCTTAGATGTGACAAAGTCAATCCCATGGAGGTGTAAGGAAACATTTGCGCAATAATAAATTACTGTAGGTATGTACATAAAAAGGTATGTAATATAAAGTACAGCACTTTTAAATACCATTACTCACCAGTAATGCTGGAGGTGTATTCCAGTCCTGAAATCGATTGCTTTTTACACTATTAGTATTCTCAACACATAACTTTACACTCATAAGCCATGATTCAGACTGAAATAATATTTTAACTTTCTCAGGTTTTAGAATTCCAGCAGACACAAATGTTTTAGCCCTTACAGAAAGCCTATTGTTTCCATGTCCCATTACAGCAATAAAGTGGCCAAGGTCAATTGCTAGAGGTGTGATGAGGGTGAAAATTGTACTGCAGAACTGCTCTTGAACATTTATAAACTCAACTTTTAAAAGTAAAAAAATGAATACATATAAATTTAAAAAATATGGTTTTATTTTTCAGGGGACATACTTCCCCCGCGTTAAATCCAAATCCGTGGTATTTCAGACAGCACTATTTCGGGCCTCTACTGTATAACAATCAAAGAACTTGAAAGAAAAATAAAACCCAAAAGATATATGTAGTAATTTTAACAGTTATTATATAGATATTGTAAACTAAATAAAGACATATACAAATATAATAATTTGTAACACAAAACTTCTCTAATCTTAATTATATTATTTGTATATATTTGTTATTCACTGTCAATAGCTTCATATTCTATGTATTTAAATAAAGACAAATGATCAAAATACTGACTACCAAGTAAAATGTTAACAAGTCAAATAAAATCAATGGGAATAGTAGAAATGTCTGAACAAAATACATTACAAGAAATTTAGGCCTCTAAGATTGGTTGGTTTTGGGGAAATACCGAAACAATTATAAAAGATGTTAAAACTAAGATTGTCCGTCTTGATATACATTAGAAGTATATTGTTAAGTCAAGGGACATTTCTAGATATATTAATGAAATTTAAGGTTATTTCACCATTTAAATAAAAGGGGAACAAGATGAATACAGAAAATATTGGCTAATTATTTATGTTCTTCCATTTCAAAAATAATGGACAAAGTTAACTCCACTAACTATATTTTCTGGGCTTGTAGGCCGTGGTTCATTTTCATTTCCTTCCGACGTTTTGCCGAAAACTGAGTTCGGCATCTTCAGGGTTCTAAATCAGTAGATTTCAGTCTTGTGTTGGACTCCAGGTCTACTGATTTAGAACCCTGAAGATGCCAAACGCAGGTTTCGGCGAAACGTCGGAAGGAAATGGAAAATGGACCACGGCCTACAAGCCCGGAAAACATAGTGGAGTTAACGACGCCGGCCATGAAAGCCTCAGTATTTAAATGGACAAAGTATTTTTAAACCAACTGCAAAATTATATTACTAAATTGAACATAATATCAGAATGGCAATTTGGATTCCATCAGAAGAAATGAACAAACATTGCAATAAATTAGGTAATTGAAGCATTAAATAAACAGGAGAGAGTAAAAGCTATTTTTGGACTTAAATCAAAAGCATTTAACTTTGTTAATATATTCTGATTTTGAGTTGAAATATGAATTAAACACCCAACAGACAATGTGGATAAATATTGTAGTTTAACACTAGAAGGACAGCACCTGTCATTTTGACGGATGCACTGCTTTAGAAGACTTATTTCTTGCTTATGTTTTTTTCTACACTTCCCATGTTCTACGACTTTTAATAAATACTTAAGGAAAACACGTCCACAAAGATTTAAGCATTTTGGACCTTTCTAAAAACTGGTACAAACAATTCCTATTAGAGGGACTGCCATCCGTCATTTTGACGGGTACGGAAGTGTGAACAATAGCCTTTGGATCTGACCACATCTGTTGTTGTTTTCCTTCCTGATTGGTTTATGGCACTCTGCAGACCCTTTGTCGATGAGTAAGAGAGCTTTATTGACCAAGTGGCGCAATTCGTGCTACCACTTATGTATTTATGAGTTGTTGGAGCAAAAATCTTTCCGTTGAAGTTGTTATGGTCGAATACCTGAGGACCACCATTTTTCAGGAACGCAATGAGCAGAAACATTTGCTGAAATGTTGTGGTTTATGCGATTTGATGACAAGGACACACATTCTCGAAGACTAAGTACCGATAGCTTTGCAGCTGCTACTCCTGTCTGGAATCCTTTTATTGCCAATTACTTGCAGTGTTACATTCCAAGTAAAGATATCACTGTGAATGAGCAACTATTTCCTTGCAAGGCTAGATGCTCTTTCATTCAAAATATGAGCAATAAACCGGACAAATTTGGAATAAAGTTTTGGCTTGCAGTTGATTCAAATTCAAAGTATCTGGTGAATAGTTTTCCTTACCTGGTCAAAGGCGAGCAGCGCCCCACAGGTGTTCCTCTTGCAGAGCATGTTGTAATGCGTCTTGTACAGCCCTTTGTTTTTGCAAGAAGAAATATTACATGTGAATTTTTCCACAACCAAATGCCTTGCAGAAAGTTTGAAGCGTAAAAGTAAAAGCATCGTGGGTACAGTAAAGAAATGTAGAAGGGAAATCCCTCAATCAGCAAAATCTTCTGCAGCACCTTTGCACATAACTGTACTTTATAAGTCAGGTAACATAACTGACATACTATCAAGGAAAAAGGAACAAAAATGTGCTTCTTTTGAGTTCAATGCATGACACAGTTACTGTAAATAAACATCCTAAAAAGCTAACAGAATCAGTGGCTTACTACAATAACCCCAAGTACGGCGTTGATGTCATCGATCAAATGCCTCAACTTAACACAGTGAAATATGGATGCAGAAGGTAGCCTATGCATGTTTTTTACTCTCAATGTGTTGGCCTTGACAGCTATTAATGCATGGGTATTCTATAAGGAAGTAACAGGTGAAAAAGTAAGCAGACGTCAGTTCATATACAACTTAGCAGAAGAGTTGCCTTCAGCATATAAATCCACAAGGGTACAAAATACACCTCATAACACAGTACCTCAGCAGAGCAACATTTGGAAGACTTGCCAAATTGGCGGATGCAGAGGCAAGAATATGAGCAAGCATTTATGTAACAAATGCAGCACGTATGATTGTGGACCATGTTTAGGCAACACTGAATACACGTGTGTTAGGTGCTACAATGCTGCAGGTGGTTTTGAATGATCGAAATCAGGTTTATAAATGTTTTTTTCTAGTATATACTGTGGTATTCAAAATTTTATGTTGAAACATATGTGTTTGCTAAGGGAAGTTGTCCATTCATATTTGGTTATCATATATATTTGGATTAATTTTTAGGCTTAAAATGTTCATTTTACCATGTAATTCTTCCGACAAAAGTAAAATTATATACTGGTAAACTGTATAAATAATATTAAATAAACTGTTGTGCATTCAAACTTGTTTACTATTTTAAAAAGGGCAAATAAAACTGCACCCGTCAAAATGATGGGTTGGTCCTTCTCGGTAGACCATACTCGCTGGTCCTTCTAGTGTTAAATATGGAAATAGATGGTGAAAATATACCAGAGATCCACAACATAACTTTGTTAGAAATTATATTAGATGAACATATCCTATGTTCATCTATTTTCATATAAAAAGAAAAAAGATAAATACTGTCTTGTTATATAATGTGTACAGCCCGGGTTTCTAAGCAAGATGCTTATAAATGCTTCTTTGCTGAAATACAGTGTTTGCTTGCTTATTTTATGCTTTTTAATTAAAATAACTTATTTTATCCAAATCATATTAATTTAAAAGTAAATTTTCACTCCTAGCCATCATCGTCTCGCCGAAAGTGTCAGGAGCCGATATAAAAACATGGATCTTCTTGTCTCTAGCGTAAAGAAAGTGTACTGTTGCCGATTAGAGTTAAAAGATTTCATGAAGTCCTTCAAAATTGGTCTTTACCTCCTCAAGCCATTTTTAACTCGATCAGGTTCTTGGTTAACGGCTGTGTCATTCTACACAGAACATTTCAATGAAATAAAAGTGTTGTACTCCTTAGATGCAGAAGATACAAGCAACATCACCACAGCATAAGAATTGTATGCTAATAATGGCATTCAAGATAAGAGTACATCCATAACTGCTTCTCCAAAATACCTACTCCTATAACACATTTGGAAACTCGAAATAATACCTTGGAGCATTCACTTTCTTTGATATATGAAATTTCAGTAACATTGTCTTCAGAGATTCAAGTGTTGCTAAAACTGCCTTTGAGAAACTCAGTAAGGTATCAGTGAAAAATCCTGGTTATGAGACACTGTAAAATTTGTACAAACTTTCTGCTACAAAAACTTATATCGAAGGGAAATTCATTCAAAAAGAACTGTGGTGCTTTTCGCATATTCTAGTAATGGCATGCGACGTTGAGAGATCCTTTTCACAGTATAAAATGTTTTTTACTGGAAAACGCAGGAGCTTCCCACAAGATAATCTCAAAGGGGTCCAGGGTTCAATTCCTGGCTGTGGGGGTTGGGATTTTTCTCCGTCCAAGAGAATTCCTCATCTTCCCCAGAGTCTGGAAGTATGAATGAGAGTGCGAATGAGTGCATGATCTAATGATTAAAACCCAACGAATACGAGTTAACACCTTTGATATGTTCCAAAGGAGAATGGCCACTGATATGACTGTTGGAGTTAAAGGCAGGGTATAAATGGAACAAAAAAGATAGCTCTCTCTTGTACTGTAACAAGCGTGAGTAAAGTAAAAATTCTACCAAACAGTACATTTATGATTAAATTTAATTTTTTATTTGCTTATATTTGGTGCTTATTTGTTTCAATTTTCGTGCTTATTTGCTTGCTTATTTCATCATTTGATTGGGCTCTAATAATGAGACATGTTCGGAAAACTATGATAATGATATACTTAAAGAGGTATACTTTTACAAAAACGATAACATTAGCAAGTTTTACTAAACTCACTTTGTCACCAATACTGCGCAGCGCTAACTTATCCTTATTTTCACTTTTACAAATACACACAGCAAATATGCCACTACTAGTGTTCTTTATGTCTCTGTTACACACTAACTGGTGCTGCTTGAAACTTTTCAGCACTCATTTTCTCGCAGATTAACACCCTTAACTGCTTGCCGATTGTCTCACATCTGACTACCTCACTGACTGGCCTACTCATATCTACTCACTATGGTGGCTTTTGCACTTCCTATAAAATCAGTGGGGCACAAAAGAATTGTTTTGGGAACCACAAAGTCTCCAGAATTGACTGAGTGGAATACCGTGTAAGCGAATTCTAGATTTGCTGAAATCAAATGATTTGGAAACACCAGCTTGGTACAGTAAAGAGGCGTGTATTTTGAGCTCGAGACATTAGCGACTGTCTTGAATGTTCCATTATGCTCCTCTCAGCAGCAAATAACAAAGGTGGTGGACTAGACTGACTAACACTTATTCCCTTTATGGTAGGATTTGCAGCTGCTATAACATACTGTGCTTTTCTACACCTCCTCATACAAAATATGGGATACTGCAAAAGAAGTTTGAAATACTTTTAAATTGCAGACAAAAACAATTGAGTAATAGCAGAAGTAAATAGTAGACATACATGCAGATTAATGTTCAAACAGTTCAGTTTATTGACTGCTCTATGGATATGTGCGTGCGTGTACATTTCAATGGTAACTTCCTGATGTTAAGCTGAAACATAAGTTCGTGTGCCGTTTTCCTCAAAAGTGCATGGTTGCAAAAATAAAAAATAAAATTGATCAAAGTTTTGATTGCAAATATGACATCACACCTTAATCATTTACTTTGGTAATTAGGGTAACGAAGTAGAGCTACTAAAGATTAGCTATTTGTGTCTTTGCTATGTGTTGCTAAAATGATCTGTTTAGCCACAAAATGATATTAAAGGACTGGATTCCTACGTGTTTGTTGCAATAAAATCGCGGGCTTACGCTTGGCAACGTGTAGAACAGGTCAGAAATGTAAACAGTAAACCTACCTACTGTGACACTGGGAAAAACAACAGGTTCTATTAGAGTTTCAGATGCATCTAATGCATTCAAAACTGTTGCAGTCTTTAAAAATTAAGAGTATACTTCTTGCCTATGGCAAAGATCATGTGAGGCGCAACACTTGGGATAAGCTTCCCAATGGAAGAATTCCAAACCCAAGAGCCATAGCAAAGAGTCCCATATGGCACATTTTGAACATCTACTGTAATTAGACATCATGTTAGTGTTGCAGCTATTGACCATTAATAAATTTCCTTTTAGCAAATATGTGGCTTTGATTTAATTTTACATGATACACCTGAATGAGGTATTTCCGTAATTAATAGTTGAATGGGTTATCCTTGATCAACTTATTTGTGGCATTTACATAGCTTTTAGTTTAGGTCTCATGAATATGATTGAACAGCTTAAAACAAAACCACTCCACCCCTTGCTACTGGCAGTAGTTGATAAACAGACAAGACACGTGGTGAACCGGCTTTCAAACGCTGGCCTGTTGTAAACTTTCACCTGTTGCTGGTGTGAACACATACCTAACTGAAAACCAAAACAAAAACATTTCTAAAAACCTATTCTGTTGCCAGACTGTGTAGATAATGTTTGAGTAATGCTCAATTATCTCCTTTATTTTTCAAGATAGATGAAGTTGTTATGGGACTTCATTGTTTGTCCTATTTCGATCTCCCAGCCTGCAAAATCTGTGCACTTATACTCCTAACATCCTGTTTATTGTATATAATACAAAATATTTTGCAAGAAAAAGAATAACAACAAAATTATGGTTTCCATGCACATAACTTAAGAATAATGATTATTTTAGATCTGTAATTAGAGGCAAAAAAAGAGGGGGGTGGGCAGAATGTTATTAGAAGTTACCTGAAGAAATAAAAGTTACCAAAAATACTCAGCCTGATATAAAGGCAATAAAGAGGTTTTAAAATTAAGTGCTTTTAATACTCTTGAGTAATTTAAAGGTAGCGAATAGTGATAAAAGACACGTCTGTGTACATGTCCAAGAGCGTAATTGTGTTAATTTTAAATTATTGTAGCTATTGTAAAATAGTTGAATTTAGACTTCATAATTTAATCCAACACACGATTTCTTTGAAGAAATACACTGAACTTTAACAAATTTCATATTTCATTGTTTGAATTTAACAAAACACAAATAGGGTTTAAATAGAGACTACACTAAATATAATTATTTGTAACAAACTTCAATTATCTTTAAGGAAATGATAAAAACTTTAAGGAATTGTGTTCATAAATTTCCTTAAAGATAATGAAGTTTTGTTACAAATAATTATATTTTGTGTAGTATTTGTTGCTTCACTGTTGCTAGGTTCTATTTTTTATGTTTTAAATAGAGACATTAGATTTCTTTTTAACTTCTTTAATATTATGATTAATAATTATTCTTTTAATAATAGTGTTTTCAGATATAAGTTGTGCTTTTATGTCTAAAACCAAAATCTGTTTTAAAAAGTTGGGATTTTAGTTGTAAATAATTGAGCAGATTATGAAATTAACTGGAAAATATGAACTAAATAAAATTTAAGTAATGGCATTGTTTTTCCTCCTCAAATGAAGAAATGTTCACCATAAATAGAATTCTTTGAAAACATTTTGCCTTCAAAGATAATCAATTTGTAAGGTTTGAAAAAAGAACATCCTAAATTTGAAAAGGGATGATTCTTTTCTGATATTTACATTGAAATTGCCCTTTTTTAATTTGAAATCATTTTGATACTGTGAAGCACCAGGCCCATGAACTTGAACTCTGTCTCATCAGTTCATAGCAATTTATGTATTTATACTGTTTTAATGTGTATATCCTTCCAGCCCCCATGAACTAAATTTCCCTGTAAAGTGGATAGAAGCATAGGAGTTTTTTTTAAATAGGCAGATATATAAGCCCTTATGAATTAGCAATGGATAGTCCTTGCTTTTTGTTAAATGGCTTTTCATCCAACTTACAAAAATATATGGATCAAAAATAGTTTACAGACCAGCATCTTTAGGAGCCCTAGGTTTTAGTTTCCTTTTCATATATAGTATATAGTATAAAATAAAAACCATAGATTTATAGATAGCACAATGACCCAGAATAGTGTGAAATCACAAAATTAACTGAAAATTTATATGTGGATGATGAAACGAAACCTTGCATCTGGAATAAGACCTGAAGCTTTCCTGGTGACGAATATGCTCAAGCTGTTCTCAGAAGGCAAGCCAGGTGAAAAGACGATTAGAAATCGACGTTTCGGGAGTGTGCATCTCTCCCATCATCAGGATATTTATTAAATGTTATAACCACAAATGAATCACTGGATATAACACAAATATAAACAAATACAAAATACTATCATAATTCGAATTACTGAACAAAAGACTGTTTTCAGTAAATTAAGTGCCAGGTCAGGAGATGGCATGAGTATAGAAAATTAATTTGGTCAAAGAAACATAACTACTTAACTTGATTATCAAGCTGCATTGATCTGTGCTCCTTAAGTCAACGAATTTCCATTTTTAAGGCCAGTTTCCAAGAGGAGTTGAAGTGAAATCCAGCATCACGATTAAGCGTGCTCCTCTCGGAAGAAATGGCCAAAGCCTCCTTAATTCTCTGCTCCCAGCAACTGTTGCATTTTGCCAAGATGGTTGTCTCTCCGAAAGTTGGTTCTATGGTCATTATCAAAACAATGCTCTGCCAGTCCAGACAATGCAGCCTGGTTCAGTGCAGTTGCAGTGTTTCAGGAAACATTTAAAATAGATCAATACATTTCCTGCAATGTACTAATGAATTTTCTATTTTGTTACAGCCATTGTCGACAGTAAACCAAAGGAACCCATAGTTGAACCAGAGATCGTCCCAAAAACTGTGGTAAGTTTCATTTTAGATATCATTTTTATACAGGTAAAAGCATTTTTATTTTGTGCAGAAATACATCAATGCTGCAACTTTTTAAGAAGAACATATACAAGTCAATTAACTTGAGGTGGCAGCTGAGTAAAGAAGTGCATTAAACGAATTAGTCTGATACTAAACCTGAAAGAAGACTGAAGGTGATTTATACATGTGAAGTAGTTGATACGTGTACCATCAATAGCTCCACATGTATAAAATCATCCTCAGTCTCCTTTCAGTATTGGTAACAGACTAATTCTTTTAGTACGCATCTTTACTCAGCTGCCACCTTAAGTTAACTGTATCTTAGTTAACACAATCCCATTTTACTTTCTGTAGCACATACTAATAGTAAGTAAAGGATTCTATCAAAAACTCCTATATCAAAGTTTGACAAGAAATTAGAGAGAAAGTATGAAAAAGAGCAAACTTTATATTTAAGTTCATCTTCCAAGAATCTGACACAAAGGTTTTTAAGAAAATGCTTCACTCCAAACTGTCCTGTGCATGAAAAATTTTCTATAAAATGAAATGAAATTATTTTGTACTAACAAGGGGACACTTTTGATCTGAAATGCTTGAAACTGCATGAAAACGTGCTTAGAATAACAAATGACCAAAAACAGCACTGGCCTCTGTCATTTCCATGCAAAACTCTGCACTTGTCTATTAGCCCCATTATAAGCGCTATATCAAGAAATTGCTGATTTTTTAAGACTGCAATGTGCCGAACCACATGCAAATTTATAGGTTGCGCATTCGTTCTTGACGAATGACCTTCAATTGAAATCCAGTGGTTCAACCTACCCTGATGCAGCTTAGGGTTGGCGTGACAGTTTGATGCAAATTAGTGTTACCAATATATCCTCAGGGTAGAGCAAAGAGTTCCATCAAAGGGTATGCATAGGGTATGTATGGGAGTAAGGATGGTTCTAATGACATTGGAATGCACGTTTCAGACTAGTTTAATGACTGCTTCTTTTCATCCTCACATCAAACTCGAAGTTGCCGACCAAGGGTTACCAATATATCACTGTTCAGAGTGACCGTATGTAGAATACTTAGTACGCGATAACACTTAATTCGTTATTCACGTATGAACTGACAGATATCTTCTCTCATCGCTTTTGGTCTATATTCGCCCAAGACAGAAGCAGATGACCGTCTTAATGGGCTGCCAGCCACAGTCTATTTGTCCTCACTACAGCTGCGTGTGTGTGACTTTCACCTCTCGAAGCCCTCTTTATTCACACCAAAACTCCTTTTGTGACTATTTTGTCCATTGTGATTATTAGTCTCGGTCATGCCCTTATTAAGGATCTGAACATTGCCTTTTTAAACGCAGTCAAGTGTTGTGCATTTAGGATCCCTGCTAAGAAAACCCTCTTTCTTCCGTCTCTTTTGTTAAGCGACTCAACCCAATGCATCTGCACGTGTTGTAACAAAGACACACTATTCCTTTGAAATCCATTACAATTCTTTACTCATTGCATCCCTTAATTTCGGTATCAAATGCTCCCGTTATATTATTTTACTATCCCATAGTAAAAGAATATATAGGTCTTGCCCAAATACAACAAGAAATATAAGTCCATTTGTCAGAAGCTTCCGATTTTTTTTTTTACAATTTCCTTTCACAACATTAATTTTTGCATGGCACATAGACATTTCATAAAAATGATTTCCATGGTTACATAACAATAACTTATTTAACATTTAGCAACACTCTGATCTGCAATGTTCAACTTTTAACTACCACTAACTGGAAAACACTTTAACCTACATCACCATCATCTCTCTCTGTCTGATCTACTTAAAATTAATTCATAAAATGCTACACTTAGAACAGTTCATAAAGATATACGCTTCTATATTTAAACCATTGTACCTTTTTTTATGCAACATTTCTGAATTCTTCTTCCGGATTCTATATAAACATTCTTTTCAAAAGTCTTTCAATGTTCTGATTTTGATTTTCTTTGTATCTGTTTAATTTTCTTTTGTTCATACAACATTTCCGAATACTTCTCTAGGATTCTATATAAATATTCTTTTCAAAAGTCTTTCAGTGTTCTGATTTTCATTTAGTTTCTTTCTTTCTTTTTTTTTTTACTTGTTTTAAATTTCACTGCACATTCACTACACTGTTTATACTTAACCTATGCATTTTACCAGTTTGTGTTTCTTCTAATTTTACAATTTGTTATGGTAATTTTACATACTTTAGCTTAAGTTCCCACCATTTATAAGGAAAGTCATCATCCCACAATCTACTTAAACAACACAAAGAAATTTGGCGGCCTTTTATATGTGCGAAAGACTTATTTATTCTAGATCCCCGTGATTTTTGCATATCTAGCTTAAGTATTGGATATCGATATCTCTTCCTCTCTTTCTTGCTCATTCAGATGGAACCGTTCCCCTTGCCCGTGATAATTGAATATTTCTCTTTCGTTTCTCCCTCAATTTTGAGTGTTTTTCAATGTTTCCTTTGTCACCATGATCTCTGTTGCTACCTCTTTCATTTGATTTGTGGTTTTCTCCAAATTCCTCGTCTGTCTTCTATTTTCCTATTCTGATACTTCTAATATACTTCTAGTTTCTTCTAACTCTTTTCTAGCCATTTCTCTTTCTTTGTCTAATTTCTGTGCTATTTCCTCCCTCAGTTTTCTGTTTTCACTATCTGACCTTTCATTAACTAGATTGAAAACTTCATTTTCAGCATTCCCTGTCTCCTCACTAACATCTTTCCCTACATTGTCTGTTACCTGACCAGCTTCTTCTCTTACATTCTCTATTTCCCGACTAACTTTCCTGACATTCTCTAACTCTTGTTCATTCTCTACCTTCTTTCCTAGTTCTACTTCTCCTACCTCTAACTTCTCAATACTGTCATCTATATTTTCTCCTATCTGTTGTAACGTTTGATTGCTACTGTCCATTTTCACACTTAAACTTTTAAAATTATTATCCATCTCTTTACTTAAACTTTTAATATTATTATTCATCATTTCCATTAAACTTTGATTACTATCCATCTACTTTACTCAAACTTGCGAACATTTCTCTAATTTCCTCTAACATATTTGCTTTCATTTCTACCTTATTTGGGACAATTCTACCACACTCTGCTACTTCAACTACTTCCTGCCTACTGTTATTACTATAAACCTCCTGAACTTCTATGTTTTCTAAAGAGTTTTTGAAGTCTTTACTTAGCATTTTGTTTTTCACTCCTCAAATACATTCACAATAGCCTAGTAGAGAGTATAACACTCTGTACCTTTAATTTTTTTACTGGCTCCTGATGATGTCACTGATGATGCGGCCTTCTTTCTCCTTTCCGGTCGGTCTGTTGTAGAGCTCCTTCTCGGGTTGAACCTCCTCATGACGAACCTCCTTCTCGGGTAAAACCTTTGAACCTCCTCCTCGTGTCAACCCTTCTACTCGTATCGGGCCTTTGAACCTCCTCCTTGTGTCATACCTCCTCGTATCGAGTCTTTGAACCTCCTCATGTCAAACCTCCTCGTATCGAGTCCCACGTTGGCGCGCCACTTTGATGCAGCTTACGGTGAGTAGAGTAGGGTAGAGCAAAAAGTTTGGTGCAAGTTACCCACCAACGGTTGTCAATATTGATGCACCTTATTTTTACGTTATAAATTTTGAAGAACTGTGGCCTGTCCTCAGGGTAGAGCAAAAGGTACTCTCGGGGTATGCGTGGATATGTATCGGAGTAAGGATGGTTCTAATGACATTGGAATGCACGTTTCAGGCTGGTTTAATGACTACTTCTTTTCATCCTCACATCAAACTCGAAGTTGCCGACCAAGGGTTACCAAAATATCACTGTTCAGAGTGACCGTATGTAGAATGCTTAGTATGCAATAGCACTTAATTCGTTATTCACGTATGAACTGACAGATATCTTCTCTCATCGCTTTTGGTCTATCTTCGCCCAAGACAGAAGCAGATGACCGTCTTAATGGGCTGCCAGCCACGGTCTGTTTGTCCTCACTACAGCTGCGTGTGTGTGACTTCACCTCTCAAAGCCCTCTTTATTCACACCAAAACTCCTTTTGTGACTATTTTGTCCATTGTGATTATTAGTCTCAGTCATGCCCTTATTAAGGATCTGAACAATGCCTTTTTAAACGGAGTCAAGTGTTATGCATTTAGGATCCCTGCTAAGAAAACCCTCTTTCTTCCGTCTCTTTTGTTAAGCGACTCAACCCAATGCATCTGCACATGTTGTAACAAAGACACACTATTCCTTTGAAATCCATTACAATTCTTTACTCATTGCATCCCTTAATTTCGGTATCAACCCTTAATAAACAGGTCAGCAAATCGTTTGTTTTATGATAACAAACAGCTCTTCTTTCCTCTATTGTGTTTATTTATTCAGTTGACTGCAAAAATTTTGAGTGGTACGGATGTATGCATGCAAGTGTTTTAACAAGTGCTAGTTAGTTATGTGGTTATGTGTTAGTTACTAACGTGACAATGCCTCCTACAGTGTCAAAAATAAAAGGAAGAACTTTACATAGTCAAAGTCGTGAGATTATTGCTAATATTTATGAGTATATGAAGGAAGAAGCCAAACAGCTCAGAATCATATATGTAAATGCATATCTTACTGCAGACTGTACCTCTCTCTTGATACCAGCATTCCTGTGAAAGATAAGTAGTGATTTGTACCTAACCTGTCATATAAAACTTTCATTCATCAAGAACAAACGTGCAACCTGTACATGAACGATATTCAACCATCCAAACTTCACTCTGTGATTTACTAATATTTGCTGACCAAAGTATAAGCCATGTTGCAATATGCTTGGCAAAATGCAGGCTATGGCATTGACATACCTGTGTCTCATTTGCAAATGTAATTAGTGTGGCTTTTCATATTGGACTGCATGAATGAGAAAGTGATTTGCAATGTGATAATGTGGCTTAAGTGAGGTATGAACATTGTTATCTTCCACTTTGTTTTAACCACTTCGTCGAAATCCTGCATCTGTATTTTGAAGACTAATATAAGCACTATCAGTTGTGTAGTACATACTGTCTGCCTAGCACAAAAAGGCCAGCTAGAGGAATGTGTAATGTAATCACTTTTGCTGTCCGCACAGTGTTTATGCTCACCTTCCGAGTATGAAAAGGATGCTAGGTTCATTTAAGATACACAAGTGTTGACACATAACTCACCCATACATAATACCTACCACTGCAGTTACTTCAATGGGTACTAGATCGGGCAACAAGGGTGACTCATATGCACTCTCATACACTCATTTCGTAGTAAACAGATCCACTAACAGAGCAGAAAAACAGTTCATACTCTTCTCTCCTTCATTCCTCTCTTGCCTTCTTGTGGTGGGTAGACAGTATGTCTCTCTCCAGCTCATTGACAACTAATTTAAAGCTTTCAAAATGTTTGGCATTATATTATACACCATTGCTGAAAGCCAAGTCTCCAAGTAACAATTGGTATTGAAGATAATGAAATATTGGGTGTTTTATTCCTGAAGAGATCAATTCTCAAAGAGGCTTTAACAAACACCTTCTTGCCATTGGAGACCAATTTGTCCACATTGGTATACAGAGATCAAACAGTTTTGCACAACCTCTGTAGTGCATGCAAAACGCAAATCACATGTATAATTTTCAGGTAGCTTACAGTAAGTGCTTCTGCTGCTTTCTATATGTAAGAACAGAGTCAGTCAGAAAAGTAAGCACTTCATTGTACCTAACACTGTTTAGCCATAATATGGGCATACCTTCATTGAAGAGCCCAGCCTCATGACTTAATGCTGACATTTCTTTGCAAGCTAGCAAGAACCAGCGACAGGGAACTGTCTTGTCAGTTTTAAGAACACTGAACAGTACGTTGCCTTTCTTTCTGCTAAGTTCTGAGTTTCATCAACACACACCCACATTTTCTCAATTTTGCATACAGCCCAGATGTTTCTTAATGTTTCTTTGTACTTTGGAAAGTAATGTTTCCTTAAAGTAGATTCATCTGGAGGATCCAATTTTGTGTACTTCACTATAAAAGCTTTAAATGTATGGATTGTCCACTTTAAGTAGAAGATGATCTGCCAAATCTCAAGAGTGGCATAAATCTAATAAATAAAATTCACAACATATGAAAAATCCTGAATGTAAGCTAAAGAGTCCTACTTCATCTTAAAGCACCTGCTTTGTGGTAGAATTAGAAGCCCCTAAGACATGTTTGTTGTCAGATAAATGCTGTATTATTTGGGAGCATTGATCAGGTTTTATTAACTTTCCACACACTGACATAGAATTTTTCCATCTGTGCGTAATGTACTTGAGAATTCTTTAACATACTGCTGCAACTGAAATCTTTCACATTTGGCATTTTGGTGACATTAATGATATGCAAACCACTCAACACGAACATTAGGCATTGTCGAGCACTTCTCAATTGAAGGAACAAGAATAACAAATCAAAATGGGAACATTATTGAGCTTAAGTGTATAATACGATACTCAACATGTGCAACTCCTTTCCTGTATATGTGTGTTTATAATCATGTGCAGTCTAAACAGATATAAGTGCAGTATGCTGTTGACAACACATAATCTAATAAGATTACAGGATATGGCAGAAGGTTGTACAGCTTCACTTTCGACATGGAATTTTTATTCTATTTGCCATATATAATTAAAGGGGAAACAAAACTCTGTAGTGGAGAATGTAGTTTATTGTTAAAACATTCATAAACGTATGTGCTAATAACTAGATTATGAAAAAATTTAATTACATATTTTTAGTGCAAAATTATACATTTTTATGGGAAATAAAATTTCGTGTATGTGATACTGGCATCATATTCAATATTTATTCTTGGTTTCAGGCTTGTAGCTGTAAGCAAAACAAATATTTATTTGCCTTAAATTCTGTTTCCTAGTTATAATATTAAAGATAAGTGAAGTTTAGTTTGTTATAGATTATTAAAATATCTATTGCATTTCACATTATTTGCTTTCACTTATCATTTGTCTAATTCTGTGTATGTAATGGCTTCTGGCCCTTTGCTCTCTCTTCATTCTTCATCACTGTCCATATATTTTTCACATTGTACTCTCCCCATTTTATGTAGGCTTTGCTAAACATTTCTTTTAATGCATTTTTTTGTCAATTTTAAACCATTTATGTATTCTTCCACTTATGTTATCACGTTGAATTTTATGTGTTGTAGCTTAGCATTTGCTATCTGGCTGCATACACTGTGTTTCCAAATTCTCATCCAAAGTTTTATCTTGTATAGTATAGCAAGCGGTACACAGGTAATGTTGGTTGTATATTTTCAGGGATGGTATAAATGTAATCCTCTGTACAATTCGCTGCATTTCTTTCTTTGTTTTATTTGACTGTCTTAATGTTCTAATTGGATATGTATACATAAAGGACAAAGATAAAGCTTTGCAGACAGAAGAGGGATTCAGAGATGCTACATGGCAAAGCATTGAGGCATATGGACCTTCACCGACAAGTGCTACATTTGGTTGTCATCTTGTTTACTAGAAGATCAAAACACCAGCAATCTGGCATACAATAAACAACGAAAAACAAACAAACACACACACACACACACACACACACACACACACACACACACACACACACACACACACACACACACACACACACACACACACACACACACACACACACACACACACACACACACACACACACACACACACACACACACACACACACACACACACACACACACACACACACACACACACACACACACACACACACACACACACACACACACACACACACACACACACACACACACACACACACACACACACACACACACACACACACACACACACACACACACACACACACACACACACACACACACACACACACACACACACACACACACACACACACACACACACACACACACACACACACACACACACACACACACACACACACACACACACACACACACACACACACACACACACACACACACACACACACACACACACACACACACACACACACACACACACACACACACACACACACACACACACACACACACACACACACACACACACACACACACACACACACACACACACACACACACACACACACACACACACACACACACACACACACACACACACACACACACACACACACACACACACACACACACACACACACACACACACACACACACACACACACACACACACACACACACACACACACACACACACACACACACACACACACACACACACACACACACACACACACACACACACACACACACACACACACACACACACACACACACACACACACACACACACACACACACACACACACACACACACACACACACACACACACACACACACACACACACACACACACACACACACACACACACACACACACACACACACACACACACACACACACACACACACACACACACACACACACACACACACACACACACACACACACACACACACACACACACACACACACACACACACACACACACACACACACACACACACACACACACACACACACACACACACACACACACACACACACACACACACACACACACACACACACACACACACACACACACACACACACACACACACACACACACACACACACACACACACACACACACACACACACACACACACACACACACACACACACACACACACACACACACACACACACACACACACACACACACACACACACACACACACACACACACACACACACACACACACACACACACACACACACACACACACACACACACACACACACACACACACACACACACACACACACACACACACACACACACACACACACACACACACACACACACACACACACACACACACACACACACACACACACACACACACACACACACACACACACACACACACACACACACACACACACACACACACACACACACACACACACACACACACACACACACACACACACACACACACACACACACACACACACACACACACACACACACACACACACACACACACACACACACACACACACACACACACACACACACACACACACACACACACTTGGGAGCTGTATGTCTGATATATAGGGATCGGATTTATAGGCACTAAAAATGTGTGAAATAGGCAGGCAAAAAGGCACTAAAAATGGGCAAAATAGGCACTTAAATGGTCACTAAAAATTTGCTAAGTAAACACTTAAAAATACACAATTTTAGTAAAATGGCTCTTAAAATGCACTATAGTTAATAGTACAAACTATTATGCTGGTATTTACAGTTCAAAATGATTCATAATTTTCATCTTATTCATTAATTTTCCCTTGACCTTTTAATAGAAAATCAGCTTTAATGTTCTTCTCATAAAGCAAACCACTTGTTTTCATAGATTCAAAGATTGTCAGTAAAGTTGTGAAGTTTCATGTTTTTATCTCAAGTAGTTCCTGAGAAATTGGCGCAAAGTTTTTGTAAAAAAACAGCTTTTCATAAAAGCAGCTTAATATTTCCAATGTCCAAATATCAAACCATTGAACAATGAACTTAAATTAATAACGACCATACAGACAAAAAAATGACAATCATCGCAACATATGCTGAAAAAAATTCTAAAATACATATAAATCCACTTCATTAAGTAAGAACCATAATGTGCAGAAAAGTGTGAAGTAATTAACTATGTCAAAAACCAAAAACATGGGTTTTGGCGGGGGGGGGGGGGGCTTAAGGGTGAAAATTGAAATATCTGAAGCTTTTTTTAGATTTATTTCAAATTTATACCATTTATTTTTGTGATTGATCAAGAGTGAAATAATACCAAGTTTCAGCTTTCTAGTTACAATAGTCTCTGAGGAATTAACAGTTTATGTCTAAATTACAGGCAATTTTCAAAATGTCCCACATATTGTAATTTTAAAAATTAATGCTCTGGGTATAGGTTTCTGCACCCATTTTAATCTATTAATGACTTGTACCTATGTGAAATATTTGTATTTGCCATATCACCGAAGGGAAAAAATAATCATACCTATTTAAAAAAAAATTATTATTTTTTTTTATTTTTTATTTTTTCCTAAGCATTTTCAGTAAGAAGTAAGTATTATAATCCTTTTCAATACAAATAACAAAAACACAAAAAATGTAAATGGGTACACTTAATATGCAGGCATGTTTAGAATTTCATACAGATTAATAGAAAACTGCAACCTGTGGACATTTTGAAGTTAGGAAAATGTAGAAAATATGGAATCTGAGAAATCTGAGGTTAAAATTACGTAATAGAAGCTACGATACAGGTGTAGGGTTATTTAGTCATGTGACATTTTCTGTGGTGTCGCTAGAGAAAAAAAAAACTTTGTTATTGAAGTATGTCTATATTAATTTTAAGACAAAAAAATTGGGATTGTTGTAAGTTTGGGGCCAATTTGTACATATGTGTCTCCTTAATAGAAACGATTGTTGGAAAGATAAGAAATTCAAAAGTTCAGCACAGCAATCTCAATATCACTTAAAATGTCACAATGTGTCAGTAAGGTACAAAGCACAGAACAAAAGTTAATTAAAAGCTAAAGCTACAGAATCCTAGTTTTTGTAATAAGAACCCTAAATGCCCCATTGTCAACTAGGAACAAATAATAAAGCACAGCTTTTTAGTAAGCGTTTCCCATTCATTCAAACAGAATTAGAGCAATTAAGCCCGCCTTGGTGGCGTAGATGGTAGCATGTCTGCCTCACGTTCAAGAGGTCCCAAGTTCGAATCTCGGTCAGGGTGAGTTACCTGGATAAGGTTTTTCCGGGGTTTCCCCTTATCCTGAAAGACGAATGACGGGTAACTCTAAGCTCCATGGACCCCAGATACGCATTGAGCATCATTTCACCCATTTCATTCATCATCCGATATGACTAAATGTTAGAGGACGTAAATTACAAAAACAAACAAAAAAACTGTATTGTGAAAAGAATTCTTGTACCTACTTTTATAAAGACATTTCTGTAAAATTTTACACAAACCATTAAGATTTATTTTGCTGCAGTTCCATTTTCAATGTTGGAAATAACACCAGAAGTCTCCAAGCAATCAGTTTCATGATTCCTTGAGATGCATGTAGAAAAACGTAAGCATGAGAAAATCACAATGTTTTCATATATATAATATTAGTCTGTGTAGCCTAGCTAACTAAGCGCTGGCCTTACAAGTTGAAGTTGTAACCTGAACAGAGTCGTAGAGTGGTGATTTTAAGATTGGGTAAAACAACAGTGTCAGTAGATTTACACACATGTAAAAGAAATCTTACAGGAGTAAATTCCTGCTTACCAGCAGTATTGATTGTGATCCGATATGATTAACAGTTGACATCATCAATAATTTAATTAATAATCCCTCCCCCAGGTATTACTATTAGCTCAAGAAATAAGCTTTTACACCAACAGAAAAATATCATGCTACTGTATTAAAACTACCAAAAGATAATACTCATAACAAAATTGAGAAATCCAGTACAATGAGTTTGCAAAGCTATAAGTTTGCAACACTATAAGTTTCAAATAAATAATATTGTTATAAAGATGAAATGCATTAGACAGGCTTGTTTAACGATTCAGACATGTTTAAGCTAAATCAAAATGTAAAGTTGTATCATGTGATGAAAGTTTTCACATTAGGCAAATTTATGCTTTACTTTGGAAAACTGAAACCATTCAGTTTCTCTTCTTTTGGCTCTCCTCAACTTACTAATTTGTATTCGGCATAATGTTGCTACAGGGGCTGAATGTTACAAGGTTTTGAAACTATGATAATGTAGTATTAATACAAACATGAATGATTAAACTCACCTGTTTCACACAAGACTGACAAAAAATTACTTTCCCATCTGTGCTCAACGATGGATCACCAGTTATCCACTGTTTAAGAAGTACACTTCTGTTGCTTCTCTCTTTTGGCATATTTGCGTAGGAAACTGATCTATGTGTGCACTTGAAACACTGCATACAGAATGGGTTGTCCATTCCCCACATAAAGAGTGATCATTTGTCAATCCATTGAAATATCATTTAGCTGGTCTTTGCTACTTGTCCTTGAGCGAATTCTAAGATTTTTCCATGACGTCATCAGTGCATTGTGACACGTCTGTAAGGCTAAGGCAGATACCTAACTGGCTTAACCCCTTTTTGTATATCCAAAGTGCAGCAGTAAGAAATTTCTCTTCCCCGAAAACTTCATGTTGAAACCAACAAATGCAAAAGCTGTTGCCACAAATTACAAGCAGCAGAAATTGGCCAAAAGGGCAGTTTTAGGCACTAATAGGCAGAATAGGCACAGATGTATAAAATAGGCATTTATTGGCACTATAAAACTAAGAAATTAGGCTAATAATGGTAGGAAACATGCTTATAACTTAAAAGCTATGTTTCTGAACAAAGGAATAAAATAGGCAATAGGGCAAAATCTGACCTCTAATGATATGAAAGATTAGCTAGTTATACTGCTCACAAAAGTTAAAGGCATGTGAACACAAGCCAGTGCTCAAACAGAGCACTGTTGCCAAGCATAGTGTGTGTACCGGCAGAGGTTTGTATATAAGAGCACGTTTTACATGCCAGCAAAGGTTCTGTCTATGTTTCCCATAATTAAACAGCACTTTAAATATTCCTAAAACATTAAAATCTTACCTTCACACATGTCACAGCAGTGGAACAGCAAGCACGGTTTCCAATCCATTAACTCACTTTCCAACTTTTTGGGTCTTTCCCGAAAATTGAAATACAGACAAGCTCCCTTTTACTAAGGATGAAGCTGCTTCACTACAAATTCGTGACCCCCTGTGTATACAATACTTAAACCACAAGCTTCCACAGTTAATTGCTGGGTTTTGAAAAATCTACAGTTGCCCTATATTCTGGATTGGAGAGCTTTTGTAAAAACTTGTTCACATTAAATATAATTTTTCTGCCCTGAGAACCAATAACTTCATGTTTGTTGACTGAAAAATCACTTGCCCCATCTTTGAGGGACGTGTTCATGCACTCCAATTAAAATACTGGAGAAAGATATGTGTCTAATAATAATTTGATGTGATATTAACAATATTTCAGCTCAAGTTCGACACATGACTTAACGATGTCATTCACTTTAATTAAATAACACACCATTACTCTGAAAATGAACTGAACATAAACTCATTCTGTTTCAAACTGCATGACTTCTATTTGCACTGTTTATTTATGTTTGAGATAAGTTTTGTGAGGAAGAAATGGTGTTGTTTTTCAGTCTTATCTGTGTTGAATGTATGGATGTTGAGTAACCATAACCATGTGAAGATAAAATGTGCATTGCTCGTGTTCTAAATATTGCAGAGACAGGAGTTTTGTACAGTCGTGATCAGAAAATAAAATCCTTTCTTATTATAAGGTTGGCATCTGTCATTTTCTAATATTTATCCCAGTGTAATTAATGAAGATAATGTTATCAGTTCAGGCACGTGAGATGCGTGTACCACATTCAGTACTGCTGGTAGGAAGGGCAAGCGTAGATTCACTGGAGTCTGCAGTACGACCCGCCTCCATGGCTTTAACTTTTGTGAAGATTATAATTATTATATGCAGATGTAAATTATCATTGCGGCCACACATTTTGTCATTTGACACAAAGATATTTTGACTACCTTTTCTTTCTCCTACACTATTCAATCATGTTGTATGTGATTTCTCATGTCTGCCAATGTATGACACGTTGCTCTTCAGAAGACATGATTGCATATGAACGAGTGTGCATACAATGACCTGCCATGTATACCACCTCTTGGTTAGAAAACTGCCACCTCAACCACTTGTAGCCCGCGTCGGTAGCGTAGATGGTAGCATATCTGCCTCACATTCAAGAGGTCCCGAGTTCGAATCTCGGTCAGGGTGAGTTACCCGGATAAGGTTTTTTCCAGGGTTTCCCTTATCCTTCAGGACGAATGTCGGGTAACTGTAAGCTCCATGGATCCTGGACTCATTTGAGCATTATTTAACCCAATTCATTCACCCTCCGATATGACTTAACCTTGGAGGACGTAAATTACCAAAAAAAGGAGGAAAAAATCAACCACTTGTAAACAAAGCACAGCTGCAGATATGTGGTGCAAAGCAACTATCTTTTAGATAAACTACAGTGTTTGGGATCTATTTACAATTATGTATCAGGTAATAGTATCATATTCATATTATAAACATAGTATAAACATCATAGGAAGTATGCAATTAATAATACATAAACAGTATTCTGTAGAGATGTAACAATCTAAGCTAAATTTTGGTACACCAGATACACTTGCCTCCTATGCAGTGATGGTGTTGGAAGTGCAAGAACACTGCTCAATAAAATACTGAAACAAAAGAAAGCAGTCCTATGAATGTAATGGATGCAACAGTAAATATAGTTTATGACCCCTGATGTCAGCATTTGGGTTGTCTATTTAAGCAAAGTGGAAAGCAATTTGGGAACACTGTGTACACTCGTTTTCACTCAAAAATGTGAAAAATTACTAGACAGGTCATATAATGTAAATAATAGCTGCATTACTATAATTAAAAATTACTTTTCCACAGACGCCAGAAGAATCCCATCCACCAAATAAAGTAGAACCACCTGTGAGTGGAGGTTCACCACCACAAGAAGTGGATTCCTACGACGAAAACGGTGAAGGAAGTGGTGTACGCATAATGAACCCTAAGAACGAAGAGCGTGCAACTTCATTCTTTGCACAGCCAGGAATCTTGGCAGGTAAGTTGCTATGTGTATTTGACAGGTTACCAGCTGTGCTTAGTGATGAAACCATCACTAAAGATCTGTTTCTCAAACCGTGATTCTATTCTCATAATTCTAAATTGAACATATATCTGTTTTTAAATTGCTGAGTTCTAACTTTTCTCAGGCATTGAGAAAGACTCCTTACTTTCATAGTAATATTGCACCAGCAATAATCAAATATTTGGTTCTCGACATACTAATGAATATTTTATTCAAAAAATTATATGATAAATAATTATCCTGAAATATAGAGGTGAAAGTGCTTTTGCATAACACGGGATGTATTTACTATTTTCCTACTCAGATATGATACCATTCTCCCTTAAAGTATGAGTGACTTTTGAAAGATGCTGTACAGGGTACAGAATATTGTAGAGTTTAAAAGCAGTACCAAAACAACTTATTTGAGTATAGGAACTATAAATTTTTCTATCGAGTTGTATGCATCAACATTAAATCTGTCATATTAGGGTCTCTGATTGTGAAATCTGTTTAGCATGTCAGATATAAGTAAAAATACTCTTGTACTGTACTATTCACCATTGCTAGGTGAAGCCTAGGATTAGGATTTTTAGTTAATTGATGGAAATTAATCATTTCTCCACACTAGCCGTCTATAGGCTAAGGTTTTTCATAGATAGAGTCAACATGAAAAATTCAATGCCATGGCCGGGATTTGAACCATGGATCTCCCGGTTTCCGTCCAGTCGCTCTTAACCTTTCAGCTACCATGGCCAACGTGCTGTCCTACGAGTCAACTGGAGAATTTAATGTCAGGACGGCACGTTGGCCATGGTAGCTGAAAGGTTAAGAGCGACTGGACGGAAACCGGGAGATCTGTGGTTCAAATCCCGGCCATGGCATTGAATTTTTCATGTTGACTATCTACTAGGATTAGGATTTCACTACGGAGGGAATTTGGTAGGTAGGCCACCATGCTGAGCCCATTGTGCCTATGCCCCCAAATGGGGCACCCCGGGAGGAAGTATAAGGTGAGAGGAGACAGAGGGCAGTCATCCCAAGGAGCCACGACAGTGCCGATGGCAGGGTCCCTACAGTTAACTTAGATAGAGACTTCCCCTGACAGGCCAGGACAACGGACATGCTCCTCTACTGCGGGACGGCAACAAGCCCAGGAGCCGACCCCCAAAGGTCTCTGGCTGGCGGTCCTGAAATGGTCCCAGCAGAGGCGCGGAGACCGGCAACCAACCTACTGTAGGAGAAAGTAGTTTAACTTGGAGCATATCATCCCGCCATGCACTGCTGAGATTCCCTCCAACAACAACTTCTACCCTGAAAGAGACCACAAGATGAGAGATGATGTGAACTGATAATGGAGATGAAATGGATGGACAGGAAATCTGGGGGATGTAATTAACCTACCCAGCATTCGCCTAGCAACCAGGGAAACCCCGGAAAAAAACCCATGGGTCAGGTAGGTCACCCACGGAAATCGAACCCGGCTTCCCGGATGCAGGCCACAGACAAAACTGCCTGAGCCATGCTCAGTAGCCTACTGGAGTAGTACAGAAATAGTGATTTATTTAGAGCTAATACATTTCTTTCTTTAATTGTTTGGCTGGAAATTCACTTAACAAGCAGTTTTTAATATTGAATTAGATGACTCCAATATCCAGTGTGAATGTCCAGAAAAACCATCATGCATACAGTTCCTGTCATTTAATGTTATATTAGATCTTAGTACTACTTAGGATACAATTACTAAAGCTTATTTGTAATATGTTTACTACAATCTTTTACTCACATTTCCTATATTTAACAAAACTTCTTTTCAAAATTCAGGAAGTAAGTTTGTTATAATTTGCCATTTATTCACTTTGGCCAAAATATACTTAATTCGTTATATTTACATGCTTAGGGAATAGTATGTGCTAATATGAGAAATCAACAAATTCTGTTCTCGTTTTTGCTTCAAAATGCAAAAATTAGGTGGAAGATGACTTTAACAATGTACAACTCAGTCACAATAGCACCAAGCGGGATAGCTCAGACGATTTCATCTGTGGGCCCCCATTCAGGAGGCCTGGGTTCGATTCCCGTGGCCAACTTACCTAACACATGGGTTTTTTGGGGAGTTTTCCTGGGTTGCCAGGCAAATGCTGGGTAGATTAATTACATCTCCCGAATTTCCTGTCCCTCTATTTCATCTCCATTATATCACCTCTCATCTGGTGGTCTCTTTCAGGGTAGAAGTGTCAGAGGATGTTGCGGCGGTGCATGGCAGGATGATATGTTCGAATGAATCTTCTTCCTCCGGTAGGACGATCTCCACTTTTTCAAGCCCGGTGGGCTGTTTCCGGACTGCAGTCGGGTGAACTGCTGGTTGTGCTAGTCTGCCAGGGAGTTTCCAACTAGTAAAATGTAGAGACCCTGCCCTCTGCACTGTCGTGGCCCCTTGGTGTGGCTGCTCTGTCTCCTCTTTCCTCATCCTTCCTCCAGGGGATGCCCCATTCAGGGCATAGGTACTCTGTACCGTAATCCAATTTAGTCTCAATAGCAGTCAAACATAAAACTTTGGATTTACTTTCGGAAAATGTTAAAATCTTTATTTCAGTCTGTTTGTTCATCCATCTTATAAAATGCAACACACACATTTATGAAATGTAAAGCATACTCTGAAGACAAGTAATGGCATATAAAAAATTACATAATTATAAGGTGTGTTCAAAAAGAAAAAAGCCAGAGACATAATTAAAGAAACCAGTACCTGTATGTTAGAAGTATTGACCCTGGCTGTTGATATACTTGTCCCACTGTGACACAAGCTGGTGAATGGCTGTCTCATAAAAGTCCCGGGGCTGTCATATGAGCCAGTTCTGCATGTACAGCTGGACGTCATCATCCAAGGTGAATCGTTTACCCCTCAGATCCTTTTTAAGGGGACCAAAAATGGTGTAATCAAAGGGAGAGGTATGTACTGTATGGAGGGTGGCCGAGAACCTCCCATTTGAATTTCTGCAGGAGTGCTGCGACTGTGTTGGCTGTATGAGCCCTTGCATTGTCGAACCCACGGGTGAGATTGCCTGGTCGTTTTGATTTGATTGCTTGGTGAATGTTGGTCAAGGATTGCGAGTAATGCTGGGCATTCACTGTTGTCCCGTGCTGCAGGAAGTATATCAGAAGGGGGCCATCTTGGTCAAAGAAGAACGTCAGCATAACCTTTCCTGCTCTTGTGTGGATGGCCTTGGCTTTCTTTGGTGATGGTGACCCTGGATGCTTCCACTGGAGACTTTGTTGTTTTGATTCTGGTTCGAAGTGAATACACCATGACTCATCTCCAGCCACCACTCGTGCCAGCAACTCATTCCCTTCTCTAGCATAGCGCTGCAGATGACCAAGACAGTGGGCCATTTGACATGCTTCCTGGTGTGGTTGAAGACTGCGGGGCACTCATTGGATACACACTTTACGCAAGAGCAGTGTTCCTTCATGATGGTGTGAACACTTCCGATGCTCAATCCAACCTCGGAGGCTATGGCTTTCACTGTCAGTTCGCGGTCCTGGGTAATGAGTGCATCAACCAGCTGAATGATGTCATTGGTAATGCATTGTGGTGCTCTAGACCGCGCATCATCAGCTAACGACACCCATCCTCCCCTGAAGCGCTTGTACCACGCCTTGACCCTTGCAAGGGACATGCAGTGTTCACCATACACTTGAGACATTTGTCGATGAATGTCCGTTCCCCCTAATCCTTGCACTGTCAGAAAACAAACAACACCTCTTTGCCCTTCTTTTGACTCCTCCATTTCACTGTTTGCAATGCGACTGGTAGTGTTGGACGATTGAGGCATGCTGCTGCTAGCTTTGTATAGTCATGTAATGTGCACACATGCCCTCTAGCTACAGGCTGTGAACTTCCACGCTCTGGTCAGGACAACACTTTGATACACACACCACAATATTACCATCCTGTCACCGGTTTGCACATACCAGGCTCCAGCTCATTTCTTTTTGAATGTTCCTTATATATGTAGTACATCTCTGCATAGAAAAAATAAAACAAATAAAAAAAAGAAAATGTATATGTATATGCCAGCAAAGTTTTCATAAGAGTAGAAATGTATCTAGTATGAAATGTTTAGGGATCCCTCATTTTTATGGTGGTGTGTAACCTCAAGCTATATGTTTTCAAAGGGAAACTCTAAAATAATGTATAAATGACAAAACATAAGTGAATTTTCTTTACCCTTAAAATGTCTCTTAAGTTATTATCAAACTAATTATGTATTACTTATATATACTAAATTGGCAACAAAGCTGGACAGGCATATGGCAAAACTGCTCCCATGGAAAAGAGAAGAAAGAGCTGTAAGTGACATGGCTACTGTGAAACAGAGAGGTGAAGAATTAAAAAGAGATAACAAGATTCGTAACAAGATTAAAATAAGAATGGAGGAAACAGAGATTAAAACTTAAGAGTTGCAGGTAATAAAAACAAAATTGATAAAAATGGAAAGAAGAATGGAGAGTGTGGAAGACAACATGAGAAGATACAACCTAATCATTTCTGGGTGGAAGAGTGAAAAGGGATGGAGCACTTCAAGAGTAAAGGGATTTATTAATGAAGAAACTGGGAATGAATATGAGAGACTTGGAACGATGGGATGTATTTAGAATTAATAAACCTGAATGCTAAAGAAACATATTGGCAAAATTCATTAATATAGAATTGGCAACATGAAGATTAAAATAAGCAAAATCATTAAAGAGGAACATATATTTATGTTAGCAAGGATTATTATTTCAAAGGAAGAGACTAATTGAAGAAAGGAATAAGGTGAGAAATCAAGAATGCCATGCATTCATAGCATTGATGGGTGAGTAGTTGAAGAGAAAAGTGACATAAGCAACATTAAGAAAATAAAGCAACATCCAAGTGATGACACGGCAGAAATACATGGAGCAGAATGAATAATTGATGATCGGAGAGAAGTACAAAAGAATTCAGATGAATAATGCTAATGAATTAAGAGAAAAGCTTAGAAATTTCAATTATTGGAATGTAGAAGAAAATAACTAAGGATACTAAGTGGGAAATATTAGTTCAGAATGGCAAATACAAATGAAATAAGTGTGGGAACACAGGATTAGAAAAGAGCGTGTGAAACGTGTGTTGGAGCACAAGGGATTAGAAAAGAAATGAAAAATAGGCAGGAGAGATTGAGAGATAGAGGCTTAATGCCAGGAGTGTCAAGGGGGGAAAATGCTAAGGAAATCATAGAACAGGAAGATAGAAGGGAGTATGGGTATGAGTATGAGAGGAGGAGGAGGAGATACAAGTGAGATGAAATAATAGTAATTAGAAGAAGGTTTGGGGGGAGGAAAAGGGGCAAGTGAAGTTTATAATAGTTGTAATAGCGAAAAGGGAGGCAAGAAAACAGGAGATGTAAAAGTGAGAAATATGGAAAAAGTTAGGTTAAGAAAGATCAGGCCAAGTGAATTAATAAAGAAGTTCAACAATAAGTTGAAAAAATCAGAGAGAGAGAGAGAGAGAGAGAGAGAGAGAGAGAGAGAGAGAGAGAGAGAGAGAGAGAGAGAGAGAGAGAGAGAGAGAGAGAGAGAGAGAGAGAGAAATTTGACATTTAGAAAAAGATGTATGCAAGATAGACAAAAGAAAAACAAAAACTCCATTTGTAGGAGAAGCAGTAATTCTTTGAAAGGAAGCGAAGGAATTTAATATTAATGGCAGAAAGAAAAAACCATGTAGCAAGCACATAAATGTAATGAAGGTTTGTGCAAATGGCAAAAGGGTTCAGGTCAGGGTTAGCCCAAGAGGGATTTTTGTAATTTACGTCCTCCAACGTTGTCATATCGGACGATGAATGGAATGGATGAAATTATGCTCAAATGAGCCGAGGGTCAATAGAGCTTAGAGTTACCCGACATTCGTCTTTCAGGATAAGGGAAAACCCCGGAAAAACCTTATCCAAGTAACTCACCCTGACTGAGATTTGAACTCGGGACCTCTTGAACGTGAGGCAGACAGCTACCACCACGCTACGGAGGCGGGGCTAGCCCAAGAGGGATGCTCTTTAGTGCTCAATAAATAAATTGTATATCTTATGCTATACTTTAAACTCTGCAGTGCGATATTCCAATGCTGGGCCAAAATCTGCTGCCCAGCTGCTGCATCCCTCACCTCTGCTCACAGTGAGCATTATGAGTGGAAGGCAGTTCTGGAGGGTGGGTTGTGGTTAGCATCTCGAGTCCCTCTCAGCTGCTGGCTGAATGCAATCTTTGCAACCTGGAGTTGCTACTTTTCCCTCAAATAACTCCTCAGGTGGCCCCAAGAGACTTCACAAGACTGAGTACACCCCTGACCAGGTCTCCCAGCAGGAAAAAATTCCTACATTAGTACTGGCAATAGAATCTGGGTATCCCATTTGGTAAGCAGCAGCATTACTATCACACGCAGGTTAATTATGCAAGAAAACAATAAATGAAACAAAAACATAAATAATGAATATAATACACTATTTAGAGTACTTCTATGCATGCCAGTACCAGTACTCATTTATCAAATTAAAAAAAATTCGGAGTACTAGTTTTAAAAAGTTGTAAATTTTTCTTTAATTTTTGTACGATCACCTACTACTGTCCATTCCAAACCAGAGTGCCTATCTCTAAACAAACTCTTTATACTATCCATATGAAAAAACAAACTCTTCTACTATCCTTATGAAAATAGTTTGCAAACCCTGCCCCTAACAACTGCTTCTTCTGCTCTCATATGCTTGCTACATATGTGTCACCTCAGCTGAACATTGTTTTATTTACAAAAAGGTGTCTTACGTGAAAATCATAGTTCAAAAGGCAACCTGAAGTAACAAGGAATGTTATAAGCATGCAGAAATGAATGTTTTGCATATGTTAATCACAATCCTCAGGTACAGGTGCAACACCCAGATACGAATTCACTGAAGATGACTTGGCTGCCTTATTGGAATCAGTCTGTTTATGTTACCTGTGCATTTTGGTTACACTTTCATTGAAAGTTCTGTTAACTCAGATATTAATTTCATAATATGCACTACTGGAAGAGACAGATAGTTTTCTAATAGTAAGTTGAACGCATTAAGTATTATAAGACCTGAAACTTTTCTGGCGACGAATATATTCAAGATCTTCTCAGGTTTCAAGCCAGGTGTAAAGATGATCAGACACTGACGTTTTGGGAGTGTACATCTCTCTCATCATCAGGATGATGAATGAATAAGAAAGGTTATTAAACACTAAAATGAGATTAAAAAAATAAAAGAAATTAACAATGGCAAAACAGTACCAATACTTGAATCCCTGAACAAAAGACTGTTTATGGTAATTAAATATTAGTTCAGGAGATGGGATGAGTATAGAAAACCAGTTAGGTCATAGAAAACGTGACTACTTAATTTGATGTTCAAGCTGTATAAAATTGTGCTTCTTGAACCAATTTATTTCCATTTTTAAGGCCAGTTTCCATGAGGAACTGAACTGAAAACCAGTATCACGACTAAGCGTGCTGAATGTATTCAAGAGCGTACATCTCTCCCATCATCAGGATGATGAATGAATAAGAAATGTTATTAAACACTAAAATGAGATAAAAAATGACAAAACATTAACAGTACTTGAATCCCTGAACAAAATACTGTAGTCATTAAATACTACTTCAGATCCTCTTGGAAACTGGCCTTAAAAATGAAAATCAATTTGCTCTAGAAGCACAAATGTATATGTTCTCCCGACCTCAATCCTGTGGATTTTTACCTCTGGGGGCATCTTAAATCATTGGTTTATGGAGCTACCATCCTGGTTGCAGAAACGCTTCATAGACATGTCATGGAAGCCTGCGAAACCATTCATCACCATCCTGGAGATTTTGGGTGTGATATTCCATGATTTGATGAGTACAGGCATGCATAGAAGCAAGAGCAGGACATTTAGAGCATTTATTATGAGTTTTGTGTGTTACACTCATAAGTGTACCACTCTGTTGAACACCTCCTAACGAGAAAACAAAGGATGTCCCTATGAACTTTTTTCCTTCTTTTGGTGTGAGGAATCCATACCTGAAGTTTGTAAATGTATTTCTGAAACACTTTGTATATCCATTACCTTCAGCAATGATTTCTTATGATACCAAAGTAAACACTTTCCGACCACAATATTTCATGACTCAATAAGCTATTAAGAAATAATTTACATTAAAGAGTGTGTGCTTACGTTCATGACAAGCATAAGCATATGCATATGCATTTGTTTACCTAAATGGAAACTCTGGTTTGAAATGGACAGTAGTTGATTGTATGCGCCAATCATGGAAACACAGTCATAATTTAGGCTTTGTGGATGTACTTTCTAGAGATTAAATTGCCTCATACAGAATGGTGGACACTTTCCTTATTTAGATTACTTTTTCATCACCATTACATCACTTGGGCAAGAATGACCTTGTCTAAGCATGTTGACCATATTGCTATGCATTATGTGTATAGCATTAATTTGTTAAAAAATATTGATGCTTTGTCCAACATGCTTACCATTTTGTGCTGAGACAGAAAGGATGCGGTATGCAGAAACCTAAATATACATAATATAATCTTAAACATAAACATAATATATAAATGAGTAAGTAAACACACATATTTGGTACATGTGAACTATCGATTAGAAAATTTATTACTAAAATATGTATAATTGAGCTAAATATTAATAAACAAAGTTTAGTGCCTAAAACATTTAGTGATCACCTGCAAAAATATGCAGAAGTGATTTTTTAAAGGCTTTGACTTAAACTTGGAGCAAATTAAAATATGACACTTTTATAGAAGACGTGTTTATTTAACAGATAAAAGTGATGCACTGATAACTTGTATAATATAATTGATTTTTATTATTTCTTGTATTTGCAGCTGTCATTGGTGGTGCAGTTGTTGGGCTTCTCTGTGCCATTCTGGTGGTGATGTTCATTGTCTACAGAATGCGCAAGAAGGATGAAGGTTCTTACGCTCTGGATGAACCCAAGAGATCTCCGACTGTAAACTCGTATACAAAAAATTCAAATCGTGAATTTTATGCTTGAGGAGGAAGAACTGAAAAATGACAGAAGAAATGAGTTAGAATAGCAAAGTAAATGAGGAAGTTTTCTTTTATTGTAAATCATGGAAAAGAAAATGTTCAACAGCCAGAGAGAAAGGAAGACCATTGCAGACTATAATTGTGTGTTAGGCTGAAGGAAAGATCATGGAATGGATACTTATAATAAGAATTTCTTTTTTTATTTAAAGAGATGAAGGAAGGGAACTTGTTTAAGTTAACAAAATGTGAAACATTTTCCTGGTCGCAACAGGCCAATTTTTTCTGCCTCATTTTTTTAATGTGTATGTAGTATCCAAATTTGAGCAACATAAGAAAGAAAATAATTTTTGGTATGTTTTCATACACACAGTTTTATTTATGAAGTCCCCTTTACTAAGGGGAAGGTATACACACCTCTCAACTTTGTATGATTAGTGGAGGTGCTAAATAAGAGACATTTGTGTCAACTGATACCATCACCTGCTTGTTGGTGATTTCTGACACAGCATCAAATGCTGCTTATTGCTGTATTTCTATCCTTTAATTGTGTTGTTGTTATGTTTTCTTCTGATTGTGGTTGATACTGGAACATGCTTGTATTTTCTATAACCTTTGGTGGTCCATTTTCTTTGTTTCATCACTGTTTTTAATAATTGCTGCCATAGAAAAAAAATTAAATTAAGACTGATGACTTGCACATTTGCAGAAATAACACATTGACAGAATGGTGCAGGTGTTCGAGGTATCAATGAATTTGATATAATGCTCAGATATAATTTATGTACTTTGCTTGCAACTTTTAACCTGGAGGTGCATTTTGAAAATGGAGATCTCTTGAATCATGTTATGATTTCAAGTTGTAAATCAGAGTAAGGGAGAAAATATCAAACAATGGTGAAACAAACAGAGAACTTGAATTGTCCATAACATTTTAATCACAGTTGCACAATGCTTTTATACAGTGGAAGACAATGTTGTAGTTTAAAAATTCTTATATGGGAGGATTTAGATAAATATTCTGTTATACACTCTTTTCACTTAGTTCATATATATATCTTTGATTTTAGATTACCTTTTCTGAAGGATTTTATGCAGTTAAATATAATGTATTTACATAATTACACTCTTGGTGTTTCATATGTACATAATAATAATTTCCAGTTTAGATTTAACTAAATTTGAAACTTTTATTTAAACCTAAATGTTTTCACAATTTGGATGAATGTATGTCAACAAGACCAGACTTTTCACTTACTTTACTCACAGGAAAGTTCCAGTTGTCATAGGGTGGTAACTGGAGTTAACTAATATATTGTTGACGTAGCAGAATGTTTCTAACTCTGATGGTTCTAGTGTAGAGTGGTGTTAAGCATTTCTGTGCACTTAGGCTTGTGAGAAACTAGCTAAACAAATTATAAATAACCATCAGAGATATAAATTTTGAAATTTGTGAAAGAAAGCCTTCTTTCTTCATTTTGGAAAAAAAAATAACTTGCACATTTTAAGGGAGTAAGTAGTTTATAATTATCATGTGCGCCAGTTTTAATGTTGTAACATAATGTGTATGGAACACAGCTGTTCTAAATGTTTTTCTTGTTAACATTGTTTTTCATTGCACAGCTGTAAATAACTACAAACAGTCCAAGCATACTAGCGGTAGGAAATGATATAATCATGTGTACTCATATTATTAACTGTTAAACCATAGATCAAAGTGTGTACATAGTTTTACCTTTGTACACAACTTGTGTAGCAAAACATAATATTAAATAATGATATCTATGTAGAAAGAGTGAGTTAGAGGAAATGTAAAAACACCACACACTTGAATCCAGTTACCTCCTTGTGGAACAGTCCAGAAGTCATTCATCTTGTTAAAACTGACAGCTATATCCAGATGGGAGCACAAAACCATTTTCTGTCCCTTATCTTTGTCATAAACATACTCACTTTTTCTTTAAATTGCATTTAAATATAAAGTAAAAAATATTAATGAGAGCTACTTTTTGAATTATAACCATAGTCATGTCAGAAGGGTGCAAGGGCTGCAGCTGTACCCTCTACCAAACAACAATTTAATATGATTCCCATATATTACAATTGACTTTTAACATTAAATATTTCTCTCCGACCCCCAAAATCACAAATTTGTAGCATTCAACTTTCAACATTTTGTTGTAAGAACCAGATACTTTCGTTGAAAACTTGGGTTTAATAGAAAACAAATCTGATGCATATTTTAGCAAATAAGAATGGGAACAAAAAAGTGGGGGGGGGGGGGAATGACAAACTCCAAGGATAGAAGGTTTGGTCAGGTTTCACTTTTACTTTTCCCATTCCTAGTGCCAGTATATTTGATTTATAATTTGCAAATAGGAATTATTCAAGCTGAAACAAACTTAAATATACATTATAAAATAAAGTTTTCATTAGAGCCCGGTTGTTCAGGCATTTGTAACAATTGATACAAATAAATGGAAAAGGAATAAAAATTTAAAAAAGGAAGGTACAATAAATTAAAAAGACTACCTTATAAATTTTAAAACTTCATAATGTTAACATATTAATAACTAATATTTGGTTTAAAATCATACAAGTTATAAATATTTATTGTTGTACAGCACCCTTTGAATGAAAGAATATTTATAATTTGTTGTTAACACATGTTGATTGTGTTTTCATAAACATTAGAAAATAATACTCTTCCATCATTTGCAAATGGATAGGCAACAGATTCACTTTTGTAATTGTGAGGCTTACTTTACAATGATTCACTGAATTTAGGTACTGTAATTAACTGATGTTATGTCTGTTTTTATGTGATAGTAACCATCCATAAGTTGTCCCTACAATAGTTCATGATATTTGAAACCCACTTTCAAAGATAAGTACTGAACCCTTAGCAGTGAGCAAACATTACAGTACAAAAGATGGTCATATTTCAATGAAAAGAATATAGGCGATGTCCATCTAGATTGTCCAGAATGTAACAGAAACATTGAAAATGAATTGAAGTTCCTTTATTTAAAAAAGAAAAGCATTTTTTTTTTCAAATAGTCTGCTAGACCTTAAAAAGGCAAAATAGGGTAAATAAAAACTGGTTCTTTCACTTGGAAATTCCTTAAAATAGAATTATGTTTACACAACTTATGATTTATTACTACCCAAAAAAATTAATTCTGCCTAACATCCAGGCTCTATTGTTAGAATAATGCTATTGCAAGGGAAATAAAAAACAGTAACGGCAGAGTTTTGAGAATACGTTTATTGTATCTAATTTTCAAATTAACCAGTTAATATTTTTGAAATTTGAAGTACTATTAACTGTTAAGAGACTTTTATTTTAAAACTGTGCTAGATCAATTAACAAATTATAATAAATAATAGTGACTAAAACTTCATTTATCTTTGTTAATCTATATTAAACAGGACTAGTTTCACAAATCAGTCATTTGCAGCTTGTGGACTGTTTGTTACATGGTTACTGTTACTGCCACTAGTGAACATATTGTTTCTCATTGAATTGCCAACTACAGAAGTAAAAAGAAATTTATTGACAGAATAAATTGGCTGCATTTTGAATTCTTTATTTTTCGAAATACATTTTTTTTTTCCAAACCATCAAATACATGAGTCCATTTAATTGTTTTAATAGTTCAACATATGGATTTATTTCATGTTTAAATGACAAAAAATGATCTTCAGCAGCTGGCTTGTCAATCTGTTTATATTAAGATTTCAAAAAATGTTCTTTTATTCTAATTTCTAACTGAAAGGTACATTTTTTAAAATAATAGTAATTTTATTTTCTTGAGAGTAAAAACATCTTTTACAGACATAATTGAAATTTCTCTGTTTTTGGGCATAATATGTGTATTAATATAAATATTAATATAATGTTGATAAATGTGTTTATATTCTTCATTAAATTGTTCATTATGCATTATAATTTATTATTATGTTTGTTTTGCTGTCAATAGCTTCAGGTTTTGAATTCATCTGTGTTGGAGATCTTATAAAAACTTATTTCACATAATCGTTCCTGGATAACAAATCATTTTATACGTTGCATTTACTTTAAAAAAAGTAAACACAATTTATAAGCTGCAGATTCAGTGAATTGGCTATGAGTGACTATTCTCAACCATTACATTCATTTAAAAGTTCTGTCACCTTTATTAATTAGTACATATTGACACCAACATGAGTTTCTATTTCATTATTGTTTTTTAACTCATAAACACCTTGCTTTCAGAAATCCCACACATATCTATGGTTATAATGTACTATTTACAGCCTTAAGATAATGTCCTTTCTTGGTGGGCTTAGTTTATTTTGGCAATTATTTTTGTTTAATAACCTTTATTTTTCTGCAGTACTTTTGAATAAATTTTGATTCAAAAACAATATTCTTTCAGTACATCTATGCAATATAGACACTCTGTCCACGAAGGCAGCTGAGAACTTATTTATCAGGTTTTTAAAAACTGTAAACATATCTTAAAATGTTAGTTATTCTCTTTGGCTTTTTAAGACTATCTGCCAACTCTTTCCCATTGGATTTAAAAGGGGAGATAATTAAAATGCTTTATTTTATTCTTTATTTCTGCTCCTGTTTTGTTTGTTTTTTTTTCTTTTGGAAATATTTTGTTAATTAAACCAGAGATTGTGGGCGTAATTGCACTAAGTAATTTGATCCATTTGTGTGGTAGTTCGGAAGCTTAATGTAAAATATTTGGGCATTAAAACTGTGGAAAAGTTTAATTATTAGAGTTGGCAGGTGTACATGTTTAAAAAGAGTTCTGTAGTTATGTTGTGAGTGATATTATGCTTATGATTTACGTAAATTCTAATGCAAGCATGGTATTTGTTCCTCCAGTACACTTTTCTTAACTCCAGTAACCTACTGGAAGTGCTGTTCCTATGTTTAAATATAAAACTAAAAAATCAAGTCAGCATTCCCTTAGATTCTTCAGATAATGTTAAATATTACCATGCCTCTTGCGTTTCAATTAAACTCTCAGATGTTTGTGTTAAGAAGCAAGTACATAGTGCAAAATTTTAATCTTTCTTCCCATGATTGCTTATTTTAAAAGGTAAACTATAACTGAAAACAAATAATAAATCTAGATACACAGAGATGTAAAGCACTCTGTATATATAGGTACGGTGAACATGTTACTTTGAATGCAGCATTGGAGGACTGGAAACTTGGACAGAACTGACTCATATCGCTGCTTCACAATGGGACCATAAACTTTCCCACTAAATTCTTGCGAAGCAGTGAATGAAATGGAACACTTAATAGTTAACTATTCAATTAAATAAATGCACAAATAAGGTTTATATTTATATCAGATCACTTCTAACATTTCAGTGTATAGTATAGTACATGTTGCATAGCTATACTGCTTTGTTTTATTGTAGTTATGAGGTTGGTTTTGTCCAAGGTTTTGAAATTATACCCATTGCTGTGTTGAAAAGACAGCTCATACAGAAGAAAGAAAGGAAAAAAAAAAAAGGAAAAAAATGTAAATGAATTAAGATGTGTTGAACAAAAAAGAATGCATGAATTGTGAGACTGAATCATTGTATGTAAGTTTGTATGGTGCATAAGTGTATTATGACACAAACATATGAATGTATGAGAAGAATAATAATGCAGTTTCTATGTTGTTAGGCAATACTTTTTGTCATACAACACTGATAATATTGTCATTCCGTGATCTTATTTGTAAAAAACAAAACCTCAAAAAAAAAAAGATAATATAATTACATGCATTTCTTTTATAAATGTGCAACGCAAATTTCTTTTAATGAAGTTATATATAATATGGTTTCTAAACAGTGTCTTAGTTTTAACAGTTACAATAATGTTCTTTGTCTTCATAGTTTATGTTAGCAATCTTCTATTTTTGCTATATTTTGGCCACATAACTGGAACTTTGCAAGAACTTCGCTAGAAACCAAATCTAAGTGAAAGTGAATAAATATTGTGTATTTCAACAAAACTGTCGTCCAACATTTAATATTTCTAAGATTATATACATATATTATATATCTCTATGCCATGAACTGCCATCTTAGAGACGCAAATGATTTCGTGTGTGTATAGTGTGAATGTGTTATGTTTTCGTCCATATGTAACTAAAACAAGAAAAAAAAAAATTATTTCTGAAATTTAAAAAAAAGAAATATGTGTATTGATTGCACAAAGGTACATATGCTTGTAAAAACACGTAAATGTTTTGATTTGTTGTCTCTGATCACCCAGTCGTTGTTCATCTTGCATAATTCAATACCCTAGAGTTGGAGTCAGCCAGGAAGGATAATTTTGTTAGTGGTGTGCAAAATGAAGGACATCCGTTGTAAAATAGAATGTTCACGAATACAGGTGATCAATTTTTTTTTATCCTTCTGGTTGAACTGCAGGAAGAGGACACTTCCGAGAAATATATTATAAAAATTCATGATATACAAGGGTTATTCAAGTTTGACCAAGACTTCATGTAAAATAGTAACAAATAGATGAGGTGCTGCACAACTCCTGCAGGACAGATAACAATTTCTTACAAGTAACAATGATCTTTTATGATGGCATTTTGTGCATGTTCAGTAGTATAAACAAAGATGTTGACGAGTAGTGAGTGTTTTGCTGGAATATAATGAAATTTCTTGTGAGGGAGAAAATAAAGCTTGCTGAAATTTGGTATAGACTGCAAGCACAGAATGGAGAACAAACACTTATTAGGGCAAGAGTGTACAGATGAAGTCAACCATTCAGGACTGCAGGAATAGTAACAAATGAATCATATGGACACTTTCAGCCAACTGCAGTTACTGTGGTGAATATATGAGGGATGGTCACAAAGTTCTTATTATGGTTGCAACTCTGCATTGTACAGCAGTCATATGTTCCTGTAGTGTTCTACTTAAATTTTGCTGTACTATTTCTTTACAGAAAATTGCAAGATTACAAAATCCAAGATGATGCACCTATTGAATGGTGCTCAAGCAGTGATTTGTTTCCAGTTTTTTGAAAAGGTGAAATTCCAAAGAAATTCATGCTGAACTGGTTACCATATTTGGAGACAATGCACCATAGATGAATGGGTATACCATATGATCCCAAAATCAAATAGAGCATGGAGTGAAAATGTTCAGTATTGCCCCCCCCCCCCCCCAAAAAAAAAAAGCAGACACAGGATGTTATTAGGGAAGGTCATGGTGCACACTGGCAGATTATAAGTGTTATTCAATTACTGAAAAGTATTACCAGGATCTGAGAATCCATGAGGCTATTAAGAAAATGGCACAGTAAGCTATCTAAGGGAGTTTGCTGCACAACAGCATGCCAGCACATTTTTTTGCATCAGGTGGTTGGATGTAAAATTTTGTCTCAATCTCCATGTTTGCTCAACCTGGCATCCAGTGACTTTCTCCTCCTCCCTTTCTTTTCCCCCTTCCTTGAAGAATCTATTGTGTGGTAAGCATTTCCAGGACAACCACAAGTTCACAGGAAAGGTGGAACAGTTCTTCAATAGCCATATTTGGAGTTTTTCAATCATCTCATCAGCTCATTCTTTGATGGGAGAGATGTACTTTGTGTGGTTATTTTGTGGAGAAGGATTAACTCTGACACTGAGATTCATGACCATATATATTTTTAATAGTGATAATAAGAGCTTTATAACTGCCCTTTATAGTGTGTGTTAAGGATGTTGTCCTTGTTGCTTCTTTGGAGAGGGATGCCACAATTAATTCTGGGTATTACTAACACTGCTTCGTAGTACTGTATGAGGAGCTATTCAGAAGCAATGCTCACCAAACATCTCTGTCTTCTCCATGACAATGTCAGTGCCATAAGAACATTGGCAAACATGCATTAAGAATTCCTTTCTTGGAAGTGTTGAAAACAGTGTTATGATAAGAAGCTTTACCATACACACCTTACAGTCTAGATTTAGTTCACATGTTTGGGCCTCTTTTAAAGCATTTGGTTAGGGCACACTTCCAGGCAGATGAAACCAAGAACACTGTCCTGCAGTGGTTACAACACAAACTTGCTTCTTGCTATGCCAAAGGCATTAGAGAACTTCCCAAAATAATGGCAATGATATGTGGATATTCAACAGTTTGATGCCTCTGTGTGTGTGTTTTTTTAATTATTCTTTAAAAATTAAAGTCTCAGTCAATCTTGAATAGCCTTAGTAGTTGCAGCACATGTGGTATAAGACAGGAGTAGTTTCCTAGCATACTTTTGTTTGGAACATCATTGTAAAGGAGAGAAGAATACTTATGCATATATATCCTGTGGAGGGGTAAATAATAATTTATTTATGACAAGCTACACTGCTGACAAGTGTTTGTTAATTCCATTAATTGAGTCTGTTGCTAGTAGATGTTTAGAAAATGTGAGAAGCTTCCAGTGCTTTTGCATTATCAAATGTCTGGCTTCAACCATGTGATCAGCAGTTAAATGGTGGCTTGGGCCATTGTGGAATGTAATGTAATTGTGAAAATTTACAACACTGCATTAAAAAATAACATAGAAAGATTCATTCCCATATTTCACAACCCATTCTAACAATCATCTGCTACAGAAACTGGACTAATTTCCATTCTAAATATAATTATAATACTCCTACCCAGAAGGGACTGAGAAGTACACATAACTCTTGTGCTAACACCATTATTAGCCAAATATAAGAACAAATAAATTACTTCACATTATGTATTAAATGTAATTGCAGTATTACATTACTTCCCACTGAAGAATGTTGTAGGCTTGTGCAATTAGTTGCATACTTGCATTCCTTGATGGCTTTGGCAGAAGCTGCTCATTCAGAAGGTTGAAGCGAGCCTAGTGTAATTTAATGCCAAAGCTCTTCCTCCACTAAATGAACTGGAAATATATATAAAAGTTGTATATTATACACCAGGTAAGTTCGGCTGCTCCTATTTATTCTTATCTATGCAACCCACAGTTTATAGTCTGTGAAAACATTGACCCTTTTAGCATAAAAGCTGTTATTGCAGCTCTGCCCTTCTATTCGGTAATATACGCACCCAGCATTAATACTTACAGCTCTGAATGAACACCAAGAAATTGCAAAAAGCTTAAATAAATGACGTCTTTTCATCCATATAATACTAGCCTGGTGCTAAACAAATGCTCTCCCAAAGAGTAACAGAGAATACATGGCAGCTGGCGGAGTGGGTTAGTTTGCTGGAATGTGGTGCTGCGAAGTCTAGGTTCGAAACAACATCACATTGTTTTGATTTTTTTCTTTCTCCTAATGTTTATTGTTTGTATTTTAGTTACTAGTTAGTTTATTTTTGTATTGGCTCACTTGTGAGCCAAAGACACAAGAATTACGATCCAATAATTATGAATCTACAGAGATTTGCTCACCATATAAGTTGCAGCGAACTCACTCTAACAGCAGGTAGTTGAGGCCCTTGCCTTTTAAAGGGTAACTTCGGGCTATCTTTATCTTTTATTAGAGATCATGTTTAACTTTGTGACCCTTATAATCTGTACTGTGTATGGTGTTGTAAACCATGTTACATAGTTTGCTTTCATTTTTTAGGAGCATGTCAACAACATTAAATCTAATAGTTTTTGTTTCATCTTAAATCTTGTGTTTCACTTTGCATTTGTGAAATGTTTGAAATGGTTAAATGGGTCAAGCACAATACCAACCATAATAAAATATCAACTACGAACTATACATTTATAACTATCTGCCTCTGAAAAACATGGCCATTATTGTATTTTGTAAACACCTATAATGTTTGAAAGTAATGAGTCTGTAATTCAAACACAAACATCACTCAAAATATCCTTACTTGGACATGTTTCGGAGAACGGTTTGTCCCCATCGTCAGCAGTTATCAGACTTGGATAACTGCTGATGATGGGGACAAACTGTTCTCCGAAACATGTCCAAGTAAGGATATTTTGAGTGATGTTTGTGTTTGAATTACCAACTCATTACTTTCAAATGTTAAATACATCACTGTTTCTAACCTTTTGCTTCAAATAATATCTATAATGTTATTAAAATATTATTTGTATTATAATATCAAATTATAGGCTCCAAGAGATAAAACAAAGGGTAACAAAATTTTTCAGCTAATCACGAAGGATTTGAACCCACTTTGCAAAGGCATAGTGGTAAAGTAACTTGTGTACCACCAAATAGCCAATGCTACCTTGTGAGGGAAGGTTCCTATATGAATAAGTATCTGCAGACCTCATCACCCACCTTAAATCTTTACACGCTTTTTACAGCTATATACAGTGTTTTGAGCTCATTTTGGTAGTTTTAACACAAAATCACTGCATCCGCCGTTACAATTATTGTATGAGCTAAAAACTGCCGTAATTTGTGACAGAAGCGAAAACTATCTACCTAATTCTTAGCAATTTTTGACATGGCTGTACAACGAAAACACGTGTTCACTGAAGATTTAAATCCAATTGGTCCCTCTACGTAGCTCTACCATTTTGTATTTCAATGATATTGTTAACTGATGCATGTGATAGCTCGTTCTTTCAGGGGTGTGTTTAAAGGTGTGTGTGGAGGCACAGTAATGAATAAAAGTTTATAATTTAATTCATGGAAATTAATCATTTCTTCTCAATAGCCATATATAGGCTAAGGTTTTAGATAGTCAACCTGAAAAATTCAATGCCAGGGCTGGAACTTGAACCACAGATCTCCTGGTTTCCGTCCATTTGCTCTTACCCATTGAGCTACCATGGCCTATCTATCTAAAATTTTGTAAAATCATCTAAAATTGCTACTGCAGGTCTCTGTGTCTGGGTATGATGTTTTTGGAATCTACATACATAGTGATTGCTTTCTGTCCCATACAGCACTTATGCACTGAGTTAGCTACCCCTCCTCTATAAACTGCTCTGCAAATCATCCATTAGATGGCATTCAAGAAAGGCATAAGTCACATATGTAGCTTAGCATGTTGCATAAATTAAAAAAATAAATAGGGGCAGGTGACTCACCTGGTTTATATTACTGGATGCAGTAAACACTTAAGTGTGGGTTGCTAAAGGATTTAGTTAAATATCTGCATTAGTTTCAGCATAATGATTTGAAAGACAAGATGCTGCACCGTGTTGTACGTATTTAAAAAGGCACATAATTTTTTATACCAAAGCTTTAAAGATAATTTCCCATAAAGTACATTTTTCTCAACCTTAACCATGACAATTCCAAAACTACTAAACGGATTTAAATTTTTGATAGGTAATCTAGTAAAATTGCTTTGCTAATTTGAAAAGAAATTCATAATATTGTTTATGCAGACAAGCCTAGTTCAGACATCTCCCTAAAACAAACCTTGGACTTCAAAATCTAAACAACCAAATTGAAATATTTTAAAAACAGTCAATATATGGATAAACTTGTTTCCAGCATGGAAAAGTGCCACCAGTTTGAATAATTAAATTAGGCATGTAAATTAAATATGTGAAATTCAAATTAGTTTTACTTGGCATGAAAAAGGTTTGTTTTAAGGCTTCTGGAGCAAGTTAGTGAAGTTGATCCATACAGAGGAATTAATTATTGAATGCTGCTAATTTTTATTCCTCTTGACCTGTACTTTAAAGAAACATTCTACAACTGGGTAGTAGCCCTAGCAATGGGTAATCCATTATCCCCTTTGTTGGCTGATTTATACATGAGATCATTTGAGACCAAAATTACAAGGTGCGCTCTAGTTATAAACACCTCCTCTTTATTTTTTTTTTTTTAGGCCTCGGACCAGATAGGAACTTCTGTTTTTTTAAAAAAAAAAAAAAAAAAATACACATGGATTCTTTGTGAATGTGTGCCAGAGATGGCAGCACTGTACAGTGCATTGAACTCTTAACGGCAGCGACAAGAGTAAGGAGTGTTTTTGATACTTAAAATGGCGACATTTTCATTGCAAGAACAGCGTGTAAACATTCGTTTTCTCCATTTTCGTGGTGTGACACCTATTGAAATTCATCCCCAGTTGAGTGAGGCATGTGGTGATGGTACCATGGATGTGTCTAATGCGTGTTCCTGGGTGCGACAGTTCAATGAAGGCAGAACATTGTGTGACAACAAACCAAGACAGTTGCAGACGTTGCCTCCAAAATTGGCATTTCCATGGGATCTGTGCACACAAACCTGCATGAAGATCTGAAAATGCTCAATCGGCGATCCTCCAAAACAATATTCTCCATTTGCTGGATCATGTCGTCAGATCGGCTGGTGCGAGGCCATGACTGTCTTGGTTTGTTATTACACGATGTTCAGCCTTCATTGAACTGTCGCACACAGGAATGCACATTAGACACATCCATGGTACCATCACCACATGCCTCACTCAACTGGGGATGAATTTCAATATGTGTCACACCACGAAAATGGAGAAAACAAGTGATTACACTCTGTTCTTGCAATGAAAACGTTGCCATTTTAAGTATCAAAAGCAGTCCTAACTCTCGCCGCTGCCACCAGAGTTCTATGCACTGTAAAGTGTTGCCATCTCTCACTCATTCACAAAGAGTCCATATGTATTTTAAAGAAAACCAGAAGTTCCTATCTGGAGCCAGTCCTGGGGGGGGGGGGGGGGGGGGGGCAAAAAAGAGGTGTTATAACTTGAATGCACCTCGTACAAGAAATTTTCTGTGTATCTTCAGAACTATCTCTATTATGTTGATGTTTTTTGCCTTTGAAAAAATAAACTTCAACAAAAATGCTTCAACAAAATCTTTTAAAACGTAACATTCACTTAACAGCAGACAGTTTTGAATTCAAGAGCAAAGGACATCATTTCTCTGAATAAAAATTTTGGCATATATAAACAATTATAAACTGTATTTACACAGTGAAAATAAAGAGCGATATTCAAATTAGAGGTAAAGAATAATTCAGGCAATTAAAGTACAAACAGTGAGGAAAGTCAGCAGTGGCCACTCGTTTCTGGACCAAAAATCATTATATAAATGCCACTGTTATACACTTAAAACAATTAACAAAACAATAGGAACTGACCACTTCAGAGCTAATCTACATTTAGAAAAACAGAGTTTTCAATATTTATATTCCACAACAGCATTTTTTTTTCAGTGATTTCTTGAAACTACCATAAGAGAGCTAAAACTTGCCTGCATCAATAACCAATTAGCCTTACCGCTGCAACTTGGGAGTATATATTCTACTCCTACACTTTATCTTGAACCCTGGTATCCAGTGCTACAAACGGTCTGAGTTAAACCCTGTCCTTTGTCGAAGTAACAACTGTACATCATCCATAATGCAGATCCAGCATAGACGCTGCAAATTCTTGTAAATAGTAGAAGAAGAGCTATGGGTTTAATATTTTGTATTAGCTGTTGGCTAATCTGCATAAAAGACATGCTTAGTCCTGTTGTGATCTTTTATATTGGCGCCATCTGGAAGCTCAAGATAAAGTGTGCAAGTAGTAAAGCCTAGGCTTCCACACTCAACCACTTTCTGAAGAAGACCACATAACAAAGGTTTAAGTAACTTGATTAATATCATAAGGTTGTTAAACCTTGAAGCTCTTATCAGTAATCACTGTGAAAACTTAAAATCCTACTTGGTATATAATGGCTGCTAATTGTCTCAAATTCTTTCTATATTATTAAATTAGAGAATTGTCTGTAATCTCTTGAAAAGAACTCTTCCTCCACTTTTCTTCCAAATACAGTGTAGATCAAAATAAGGTGCTTGAAACTTTTCACAATTCCTAGCCATCTGCAGGCAATAGACCCAGCTAATAGAAATGAACCCTTAACAGTAATATGGCTTATAATTAGTAAGGTATTATTGTTCATTCTTTGCAAAGGGTGAAATGCCACAATAAAAGCAATTAAATTCATATTAGTAACATTACCAGTCCCTTTTTATTTCTCATATAAAGTAAAAGCATTCAGTTAATTAAAAGATTGTACCTCCTATTTCTTAAAATAAGTTTCAGCTTTGAAAATTTGCTGCATGAGGTGGCATTGCATTTCAGTTTCACATTGATCTGATTCAAATGAAAATTGGCTGTTCCTAACATATGGGTAAGTCAATAATTATGGTAGATGCAAAATTTAATGGCGGCTGAAGGTTGACCACTAGCAGCGAAGCACGACGTAGCCATATGTCAAAGGGCGGGCAGAAGCTGTATGCAGTAACAAGACAAAATGAATACATTTTATAGGGTTTTACTATAACTGTCAAGTAAACATAAACTTGGCATGCATGCTAATTTAACAAGTAATCTGAAAATCATACCTTAAAATGGTAACAAAAATGTGCACAGACTAAGCAGAAAATTTGCTATGGCAAAGCTGTTGTATCTGTCTCGTCATTGTATTCATCTTCATCCTTACTTCTGATCACATGTGAATCATGGCTGTCTTCCTCTAAGTTGATGATAATTGGCTGCAGTATTTCTTCGCATTTTAAAGAAACAATATACACTGTAAATTGTACTCCTGCATTGGTGACGCAACACTTCCCATTTATGTATAATTGGTTCACTTTTACTGCTCACACCTTGTTCACTATCTGACATTTTGACTAATCCAACAAATAATATTAAATTAAACACCATTAAAACAACTCCACACAATAACTATAATTGAATTACGGAAACTGAAATTACCACCGTTAACACGAAAGCAGAAATCCAAACTGAAGATATAGTAGCTGGAGTCTTTCAGTTCCTTATCCTAGCCATACAGTTCTGTTAAGATGCTTTCATCATCTTAACAGAGCCCCTGTTAAAAGACGAGTTCAATGCACATTCATATCTCTGCAACCAGTTAACATAGGAAATTGGTTTTTAGACTGTATGCTTCAAAATAAAATACTCTTCATAATCAGGCCAGTCTCTTTCTTGTTGTGAAAATAAATTTTATGGGCACAAATGATATTCAATCACTGGCTTTACAGTGTGATTTCACAGCTTGTTTATACAACTCCGCAACATATGGCAAGCATCTGATTGGATGTTGTGTTGACCTGCTTGCTCCACCAACCATCATTAAATTTTGCATCTGCCATAGTATCTAGACTGTTTAAATAACAGAATTTTCAATTTTGTTCTTCTATACACTTCGTCTGGTGCTCTGCAAGGTTACTGAACTCCCAAGAAAAGGATTTATTATTCCACTGTGGAAGGTAGCACTTTCATCATTTGTCAAATATGCAAATGAAGTTAATGTGAAGCAACTATATGAATATATATTATTTCTCTATAAGTGACTAATGCTTTGCTTATAATCTCTATAAAAAAAAACTAGAAAAAAAAAATACATTATTTCCTCTAGTACCTGTTGACTTGATTTCATTTGAAATATCATGTCTACTAAAAATATCGTTTATGTTTTGGAATGTCATTTTTGGGTCAGAAACTTAGTTTCAGAAATAAATTTTAAAAAAGGTTAAACATGTTATACCAGCTAACTTGCTCCTTGCATCTGATTGCACCGTCATCCTTATTTCTTCCCATTTACCTATCTTTTAACCAGTTAATGCTTGAACCTCTTACACCACATTTAAAGCCACTTTGGTTTCAACTAGAGGGATATAAACTAAGCAATTTGGTTCACTAGCAATCTCAGCCACTTCATCATACTGCAGTCCTAAGCTGCCAATTGGATTTTGATATTCCCCTTTACGGATCAAAGTCATCCATGAAACCATTTCTTTTTTTGTTCAAGCTACACACCTTTTTAAACGAGAATATAAAATGTTATATTTGTCATTTTATATACTTACTCTGTGATAATATTTAATTTGAATGCATATAATAATTCATAAAATACATCCAAAATCTGCACACAATTGAAAAACAAACCAATATGGTAATTTTTTTCATTTCATTCTGATCATTTCAAGTGAAACTTCAATGCAAAATTTGATCTGCAAAATATATTTCTTTGGTGGCATTTCATTTAACAAATGTAAGATTTTTTAGTTTTTATAGAGCATAATATTCTGAAAGAATAGATTACTTTTAAGAATTGTGGCCAAGAAAATATTCATTTCAACAATAATTATTACCTATGGGGGCGGAAAAACCTAAGTACCCAAGAAAGACAAAAGGAGTGTGCTAGAACAAATTTGCAAAAAGTCATATATCTTAATGCTCAGTGAAGTAGCAGAACTGATTTTTATATCAAGAAAGAAACCTTAGGTGAGTTCAAATCCATTGCTTTATATTCGTCTTTGCCTTCCTGTGTATTCTTATGGCAGAAATTGTGTAACTTGTGCACATAATATTTCTGTGTATATAAGCATTTGCTGTATTCACATTAAGCCTTTGCCTCAAAAAAAGATACAGTAGAACATGTTTAACATATTATTTAGTACATATTAAGAATTGAAATAAATTGGACACCAGGTGCTAAAATAAATATTGGTTAAAATAGCATCTTGAACGTGTTTCATAATTACCTAATTGCACCTTCAGCTGTTTCCTCTTTGATCAATTGTTCACTTAATTTTTTACCATCTACTAGAAGTAAAATGAATTTGTTGATAGAATCAATTGGTAGAAATTTAAAATTGTTTGCTCAACCTTCATGTTCTGTAATAAGTATCTTTTCTCAACCTAGTGGGATGGCTCAGGCAGTTTTGTCTGTGGCCCACATTTGGGAGGCCCAGGTTGGATTCCTGTGTCTGATCTACCTGACCCATGGGTTTTTTGGAGGTTTTCCCAGGTTGCTAGGCAAATACTGGGTAGATTAATACCATCCCCCAAATTTCCTGTCTCTTCATTTCACCTCCATTATCACTTCCTATCATCTCTCATGTTTTTATCAGAATAGAAGTGTCAACAGGAGTCTCGGCAGTGCATGGTGGGATGATATGCTCTGAGTGAACACTTTCTCCTCCAATGGGATAGACTCCAGTCTCCAAGGTGTAGTAGTGGGCCGATTCAGGTGGTGAGATGCCAGTTGTGCAAGCCTACCTGGAGTGTTCCTTGCTCTGGTAAGGAATGGATGGGATGGCCTTCAGTCTCTGAACTGGCCTTGTGATTTTTTCGGAGCTGCAGTAGGTGGGATGACAATTGTCCTAGACTGCCAGGGTGTTTCTATATATTGAAGTGTAGAGACCCCACCCTCTGTACTGTAGTGATTCCTTGGGGTCGACCGCCCTCTGTCTTCTCTCACCTTATCCTCCCTCCTGGGGGTGCCCCACTTGGGACATAGGTACAAAAGACCAGTCTGGTCGAGGTGCTGAATCCCCTCTGAAAAATCCAATCCAATCTTCTCTCAAATACTTAATTCTAAAGGTCTGTTTAGTTACCCCAATAATTTATCTATAGGATCTAGGTCAGTTAAATGACCAGAAATGATCTGCTATAACCAATTTATTAATTTATTTGTATTTAATTATACTAAAATGCTTTTTAAGTATAGTTTCAAGTTAGGTTTACCTTTTTAAATGTAATTTTGGTCCAAATGTAAATAACTTACTTGAAAATGCCAGACTCTACCTAATATGGTGGTGGCAACTGAACATGCATGAGTAATTGTGAAACATGTCTTAAATGTGATATTACTTAAAAAGTATAACTGAACCATCAATCCTGTAACTTATACAGAAATTTATAAAATTCTGTATGTTAGGTTCTCAATGAATTTTTTTAAATTTACGTCCTCCAACATCATATCAAACGATGAATAAAATGAGCTCAAATGAGCCCAGGATTCCATAGAGCTTAAAGTTACCAGACATTCATCTCAGGATAAGGAAAAAGCCTATTCAGATAATTCACCCTGATTGAAATTCAAACTCTGGACATCTTGAATGTGAGGGCAGACATGGTAGGTACCACCTATGCTACAGAGGTGGGCTGTCAATGAATTAGTTGGATCAGCAAAGACCATACTTCACTGTCTCATAAATTTAGTCACTAAGTGAAGCGTGGATCATTTATATTGTTGCAAGCTTTTCTAAGGTTTATTGCCCATTCAACTGTTATTTTTTAATTAATTTGCCTCCTGATATTTCTCAAAGTTTTATTTATTGATAGTGACACAACTTCCATAAATCTTAGAACAAAATCTACATTCTGGTGTTGTAGCAAAGTTATGCAATGGCTAGCACAAGCTCAGGGTTTACCAGGGATAATTTATATCTTTTTCTTTCAGCACAGACAAAGAAGTTTGTGTTTTAGTTAATTGATGGAAATTAATCATTTCTTCACACTAGCCATATATAGGCTAAGGTTTTTAATGTTGACTGTATCTATTAAGTTTGCATTTTTTTATATTCATGATATCTTATTTGTAAGTTTCTTTACTACTCAAAACTACTGCAAGACTTATTGACCAAAAGAATGCCTGCCCAATACTTTGTAATAAACAGCAATTAGGTGAAGAATGCTGGTTGCATTACAATATCCTGTTGGAAGAAAATGTATAAATGTTGATTGAAGTTCTACAAAGAGCCAAAGCTCCCCTTGTATTATGAGCTCCCCTCTCCATTGCATTTCCCATTAGAGCAATTACCTAAAGTCTAAAAAGGCCCTTCCCACTGCAGGAGGAGGAATGAAATATGCAGGAATGGAAGTGAATACTCCTTTTTGTGTGTGTCAACCCCAAAGCAGAAATCTAATGATAAAGCTCGGTAGGCCAACAATGATCTGGCATACCATCAGGTAGACCTTCGACCAGCATTGTGTACTTTCTTTTTCTTATTTTTTAACAGCATTGTTGTAATGCAACCAAAGCTGTCCACAAACATTTTATTCATGGCAATGTTTGAAGCAGGCCGTTAATTGGTCATGAGCTGCAGGCTTCTAATTCCAAATTACATTCTGCAGCAACAGCTACTGGTTTCCAGTAAATAGTTCATGCATTCATAATTCTTATATTTCACTTCATATATTTTAAACTTTTAAAATTTATAATTAATATTTTTAACTAATTTATATTAAAAGTTAAATAATATTAAACATAACAGAATCTTTAGAAACTAAAATCTTATTTGTGAATTTTAGCTCCTTAATTTCCATAACTAATATTATTCAGTTCCTTGTTCAAAATTAAAATATTCAAAACTCAACATTAGCATTTTATTAACTTTAAGTCAATTTAAAAATTTTAATTATTCACAATATCAGACGTCCTGCGCTGTAGCATAGTGGGCTAGAGTGTTGTGCTTTGCTTCCCTGCCATGGAAGCGCCCAGGTTATAATCCTTAGGGATTATTAGGGTCCTGGGTATAGGACCGGTGCCCATTCAGCATCATGAAGAAATTGAGGAGCTATGCTAGGTAGCGAACCCTGGTCTAGAAAGTCAACTTTCTGAATTGGGGTTCCGAGATGCCGACCACATCTCCTCTCCATATTGGTTGGATGAGCACATATGTGGGCATGAGGCCAGCAGTCGGGTTGGCAGGCTCTGGCCCACTATGGGCTGTTATGCCATGGGTTGCATTACGTTTTGCAATATCAGACATCAACTATCCAAAAGGGCTTTATGACTCAAGATATTGCCCTATTGGAAAGTCTAATGGAGAGATATCACTCAGTATCTTTTCCTTTACTACAACAGGAGCTTGTGCTCTAGATAGACTTTCAACTAAAATTGTGTAATTTGTTTAATAGTTCATTTTTCCCACAGTATTTCAATGTACCCAAGGCTATCCACATATCTATTCATGATGAAGTCAGCAGATCCTCAAGTGTTCAAAAAGTTTGCTGGGTCTTTTGGTTTGGGGAGAAAAAAAATCACGATGTAGTGACTTCGTATGCTTTGATGTTGTATAGATCTTTTGAGTACCCCTAAAATACACATACATACAAGCCTTATGGGTAGCCCTGAATGCAACCACAGCTATTTAGGCTTTTAGTTTGCTATAATACAAACATTTAATGTCCATTTCATTGAGTTAGAGTAGCATGTCTGTCTCAAATTCTTGAATTGTATTGTATTGTATTTATTTCATCCTTTGGAACATAATACATATGTTATAGGACATGTCAGTTCAAGATACAAAGATAAATATAAAAGTTACATAAGACTAACAACTGTAACAGATACTGGATCCAACAAAAGTCTAAAGTAGAAAAAGCAAATAAATATAAACTATATAAAGACCACAGAGAAATGCTATATAAAAGTAATTGTTCACAAATGTGGAGTTTTCTGTACTTCATAATTTAATTCAATTTAATTCAATTCAATTTATTTTGTCATTTTGATTGATATCAGACACGTTAAAGTATAAAAATTACATTAATGGCCACTGTCATTATTTAAAATCACTTAAAACTAATTAACATTTAAAAACTCAGTCCCAGTTGAGAGGAGTTACGTGGTAAAGGTTTTTCCCAGGCTTTTCATTAGTCTGGGGATAAATGCTTGGTAATTTGAATGATTCGGGTTTTGCTGCTTATAACTCAAATCTTAATTGGTTTAGGAAACGTCTTTCTGTTCTAAACAGAAAGATCTCTAAACTAGACCATTAGGATAGTGTCCCTATAACTATTTTTATTGATGAATTTTTAACATATTTCTATATTTCAGTTTAATACTTTCTGGAACTATTTCATAATAGTTTATATTTTACACATATACTTTCTTTAAAAGAGAATGCAACATTTTAGTTTTCCATCTCAAATAATTTATGGGATATGTGAACTTAAATTACAGAATTTCAGAAAATTAAATCTGAAGCAATACCTTACTTTAAATGATACTAAGATGTTAAATTTTACAGCTTAACATTCCCTAAAAATTCAAGTTGTTTCTGTACCTTAAGTATAGTGCACAAATATGTTTTGTAAATCGTTCCTCTATTTGATTTGATTTCTGTTGCTGCATTCATTGTTAATAATGCTGTTTGGTAGCAGACGTAAAACTCTCAACTGTAACTGTTTCTGACAAAACAGAAATACTTTAAACGAAAAGCATACTGATTTCAAAATTCTTTAAAAAATAAATTGGATTTTTCATAAGTCAAGCAGTAATTATTGGAACTTAGTTCTATTTATCCAGCTCAGCTACTTATTTTTTACAAATTATATTTTTGTATTAAAAAAGGGTTACAATAAGGAGAAAAATGCCCAGTTCCAGATAATGTTCGGGCATCTGTAATAAACAAAAAAAGAGATAAATTAAGAGTGCCTCCATAAGTTTTGATATTTCAGAAATATACTTTAAAAATAAGATAATAACCAATGCAGAAGAGGTAAGGGAAACAAGCAAGAAGATTTTTTATTAACATCCACACAACAGTAAAGATGTTGTTAAACTTTATTGAATTAATGTTTTAATGTGTTTATGATTTGTTGAGAATAATCTTTGCAGATAAATTGTTAGAGGAATAAGGGAGGATAAATTAATTTTTGTACCTATCCATCATAAATTAACACATAACCAAATTAATGCAACTCTGATTAATGTTCTTAAAATGAGGATGTTGTTTGAATTATTGGGCATTACTCGTATTTTTAACTCAGGTATTTGAAAGTCGGCAAATGCTCATGCTTGTTCTGAAGAAAGATGAGCAAATGACTAAAGACTGTGCATAAATTACGTAAAACTTTATACATAGCTCTTATTTTATTTGCTGTGTTAAAGAGATTCTCTTTGAATAGTCATACTTGACAAAGAGGCAACAATTATTTAAACTGGAAGTAAAGGCAGAAGATATACCTACTATTTAGTTTTAAGAAAATAAAGAATAAACATGTATTTCAGTTATTAAGAGCTTGCCTGAGAGCCCATAGGCAAGATAGCTTCTGTTTTCTCTCTTGTTAAGACTGCTTGCAGTCTTTCTGTCTTACTCCTATCTGACCATTACCTATCTGACCTCAGTTATGAGAACTTGTTTACCACTGCAGTACCTGAAAACAGGGAATTGTTCTCCAGTTTTAGTAGAGCTGATATTAACATTATAATATGGTGACCTAATTAACTTTCAATGTATCTGTCAAAAACATGAAAGCTTACGTAGTGCTATTAATTGTCAAATTTAGAGTGAAGCCTTTCCGATGTTACAAGATGCTCCTATTAGTCTGGAACATGTAGGATAGTCTAATAACTTAGACAAGAATTTGAACAATTTGAAAGGCGTATGTGACCACACATTGCTGATGTTTTCTTAAATTGCTTATTTTAGTTGTTACCTGGCATTTCATTACAAAACCACCTTCCTGGCTGATACTGAAGTTTCCCAATTTATTCTTAACTTTGCAGGAGATGAAAGCAGGTTCAGTGAAGTCTATAACTGTTATCAGGTAGTAAGTGCAAAATGGCAAGGAGAGAGAAGGGGAATAGTTGCAAATAAATGACACTTTTGTGCTAACTGGCTGATGACACATTGTTAAAACATAATTCCAGTGCATAATCTGTATTTTAAATTATCCTTCCTCATTGGATCTTCTTTCAGAATACAATTCTGATGGTGTCTGCACTATGGAGTTAATTTATCCAATATAATAATTTCAATGTTAAACTGCAAGCAGCTAAAGAAACATGCACTGAAACATGTTACTAGATTGGCTAGTGAAATTTGTAGGATAGATGTTGGATCAGCCCTATTCAAGACATTGTGGCACCAAATGCAATTTTACATGTTTTGTAATTTTCTTCCAATACAAAAGTTGAATTGCTCTCAATATATTATAAGTTATTACATCTTTAGGTAGTACTCATTTGAAAAATTTTCCAGGAGAGTTAAATATCTCACTCATATATAGATATATATATTTAATGTCGCCAGGCATTGAGGAGTTGCTGCCAGGCCATGGGCGGGCAGTAAACAAAGAGACAGATAGAGCGGCCAGAGCGTGGCTGCAGCGCTAATCACTTGCTGAGAGAGAGAGAGACAGACAGAGAGCAACAGAGGGAGAAAGAGACAGATATAGTCTGAACTTTACCGCTGCACCACGAAAGGCCGTGAAGCTTCGGCAGATTTCGAGAAACAGCAGTTCGGGTATATATGCAACAGTGGAAGTTGTCAGCCAGTCGTGCCGCGAAGCTGCTAGTGAGTGAATGCAGTTGTCCTTGAAAGTGTGGCAGACGGCCTTGAAGATTGCATTCGTGCGTGTTACGTCATGCTGCTACAAAGAGTTGTACAAGTGTCTTTCTACGGAAATAAAGAGCGTTTTGAATTTCTGCAAACACAGCTTTTAATTACACAGAAAATGAAGCTACTTACAGTGGAATAATAAATATAATACAAATAAAATATCAAGTGATTATTTTCCACTTATCTTAAGAAGTTGATGACAAAACTAGAAGATATCTTCTATTTCAAATAGAAGATAGAAGTTTTGTCATCAACTTCTTAAGATAAGTGGATATTTTATTTGTATTACGACTTTTAATTTTACGAACCCCAAAACCACATTTGGTGTCAGAAGTGGAACATGATGATGGAAGCTGCATTGGCAAAGATTTTAGAGAAGATGGAAGAAATGAAGACGGCGAATGACATCTTGGCCACGGAAATGAAGGTGGCAAATAGCAACAAGCCGCCACGATGACTGAAATGAAGCCCAAATTAACCATGGAAATGAAAGCGGCCAACGACAGTCTGGCTACAGATATGAAGGCCGAATTAACGGAAATGAACGCTGCGAACGAGGCCCTGGCCGCTAAATTTGAAGGGCAGTTGGCCGGCGTGAAGGAGGACGTCACGGAGTTGGGCGAGCGCGTTAACGACCTAGAGGGAAAGGCCGACATCAACACCAAGTCCCTGAATGCCATGTTAGAGAACATCATCGTCAGAAGGTTGAAGGATTTAAAAGCCGACGTGCCGGGACGCGACACAACATCTGCTCGCGTCAAACCACCAAAGTACGACGGCGCGTCAACTTTCGAAGTCTTCCGCCGCAAATTTGACACAGTGACCAAGCACAACAAGTGGTCACCAAAAGAAGAGGCCACACAACTAATAGCCAGCCTCCAAGGACGGGCCGCAGAGGTGGTGAACGCGGTTCAGACAGCGGCGGCGCCCAAGGATATCTGGGAGGCCCTGGAAAACCGCTTCAGAAATCACCGCTTGGCCGCAGCCGATCGCAGCCAACTGAAGTCTAAGACGCAGAGCCAGGGGAAACGCTGCAGGAGCTCGCGCTGGCAATTCAACAGCTAGCCAGCAAAGCCTTGGTCGACCTCTCCACCCGAGTTCGTATACTGGGAAGCCACCTACACCTTCGTTGACGGCGTACGAGACACCGAGATTCGTCAGCGCCTAATGCTCGGCGACTACAAAACCATCCACGAGACGCTAACGGCCGCATCGAGGATGGAGGCGGCCGAGGTCACGGCTACCACGACGTCGAGAACAAGGAGTATCCGCTACACTGAAGACCGAAGGCCAGCCGAGGGACGCCGGCGAAGACCAAGTGGCGTGTGTGGGGGTGTGCCTAGCCGGGACACATGGAGAGAAACTGCCGACACCCGGAAGAGCAGCCGGAAGAACGGGAAAGGTCCGGCGTGGCGAGGGGCACGTCAGCGCCGTCATCACCATCCCATTGAGCGATGCTGCCCGCCGTCAGCCGACGGATGAATGACATCCTCATCGCAGAGGGTTGGGTGAGAGGGAAGCCGTGCCGCGTGCTGGTGAACACCGGGGCAGCCGTGACCATCATCAGACTTGACATAGCCAGGGGTTTGCCGACGAGGAAGTCGAGCCGACCATACTAGTTTGTGATGGCATCGGGTGACACCTTGCCTGCAGAGGAGGCCCTACTGAAGTTGACCTTGGGACGGAATGCCGTACGTCTGTGGGTGTTCGTCACGAAGATGGCTGAGGAGGTGATACTGGGATTGGATGCCCTCAGAAGCCACGAGGCGACGGTCGACGTTGGCAGGAAGGTCCTGCGGCTTAACGGAGAAGAGGTCATACTCTGGCAACCCAAAGAGCGCCTTGGAATCTGCAGGGTCATCTTGAAGGAAGACGTGGTGGTCCACGCGAGAAGCGAGGTGGTGGTGACGGCGCGACTGGAAGGCCAACGGACGAAGAACATGATGCTGGACCAGAAGACGCCTGTACACGGAATATGTGTATCCAGGACATTGTTGCCGTGCCGAGAGGAGGTGCCAGTGAGGCTGCTTAACCTGGCAGACACCCATCACGACGTCCAGGCCGGAACGGAGGTGGGGACGTGCGAGCCCGTGGTCAGCGTGACAGAAATTGACAAGACACAGGAACCGGTGCCGACGCAACACCTGGGGCCCCGGCTGCAAGCCTTGCTGGAGAGGTCGGCCGACCACCTGACTGCAGAACAGCTGGAGAAATTTCGACAACTGCTGAGACGATACCAGCGCGCCTTCAGCCAAGGCGACAGCGACTACGGCCGCACAGACCGTGTGCTCCACCGCATTGACACAGGAGACGCCCGGCCTATTCGACAACCACCTAGACGCGTTCCGCTTGCAAAACAAGCTGCGGTACGAGACATGCTGGAAGACATGAGATCCAGGGGAGTGATTGAAGAGTCTGACAGCCCTTGGTGTTCCCCTGTAGTACTGGTGACAAAGAAGAACGGCGAGCTGCGCTTATGCGTGGACTACAGAAGCTGAACGCTGTCACCCGGAAGGACAGTTTCCCCTTACCGCGGATTGATGATGACACCCTGGACACGCTAGCTGGTACGCAGTGATTCTCGACCCTGGACCTGAAGTCGGGTTACTGGCAGGCGGCTCTATATCCGAGAGACAAGGAGAAGACTGCATTCTCGACAGGCCAAGGGCTTTGGCAGTTCACAGTTATGCCCTTTGGCCTCTGCAACGCACCAGCCACATTTAAACGCCTCATGGAATCAGTAATGAGAAGACTGACATATGACGCATGCCTGCTATACTTGGACGACATCATCATCGTCGGCAAGACGTTCGAAGACCATCTCGACAACATAAGCAAAGTGTTACAGAGACTGCAGGCAACCAACTTGAAGCTGAACCCGAAGAAGTGCCAGCTCTTCTGCAAGAAAGTTAACTACTTGGGCCACATAGTCTCACCAACCGGAGTGGCCACAGGTCCGGAGAAGACACAGGCTGTAAGAGATTGGCCTCGCCCAAAGGATAAGCGAGAGTTGCGCAGATTCCTAGGGCTGTGCAGCTATTACCACCGTTTCATAAAGGGGTTCTCCAACATCGCCAAACCCCTCACCCGCCTGACAGAGGAAAACCGACCTTATGTGTGGACGGAGGACGCAGAAGACGCTTTCCAGCGGCTGAAGAAGACCCTGTGCAGTGCTCCAATTTTGGGATTCCACAAACAGGCGGCACGTTCAATGTGGACACCACTGACCACTCCGCCATAACCTGGCTACTGAGCTTTAGAAACCTGGAAGGCCAGACAGCACGCTGGGTACAGAGGCTGCAGGAGTACGACTTTACCTCTGAACATCGTAGAGGGAAGAGCCATGGTAACGCAGATTCCATGTCCCGAAGACCTGCGCAGAGGAGTGCGGCCAATGCACAAGAGTGGAAGAGAAGGAGCCTGCCGCAGCAGTCCGAGTAGTCACGGCAATGGCTGCGGATGGCTGGAATAGCGCAAGCCTGAGGAGGGAGCAGCTGGCGGACACAGACGTGGGACCACTCATGAGAGAAGTGGAGACAGGGACAAGACCAACTTGGGAGGACATCGCACCAAGAAGCGCCACCTACAAGTCCTACTGGACCCAATGGGACTCACTGAAGACAAGAGAGGGCGTTCTGTTCTGGGTATGCGAATCGCCCGATGGGAAGACGCAGAGAGAACAGTTGGTACTTCCCCGAAGTAAGGTCTCGGAAGTCTTGGAGGAAGTGTACGTCGGTACTTCAGGGGTTAACAACACCCGCACAACTGCATTCCCAGTGGGATGGAGTGGTCGAAAGATACATCAAGACCTTAGAAGAACACCTGAGGAAGGTCGTGCCCAGCCATCAGCGAGACTGGGACATTAAGGTGCCACTGTTCTTACTGGCCTACCACTCGTCAACACACGACACCACTGGGATGACACCAGCCAGCTTAATGTTCGGCCGAGAGTTACGCCTCCCCTGTGATCTGGCCTTTGGGAGCCCCCGGATGCAAAACAGCCAGCAACCGAGAATGTGGAGAACCTGCTGAACCATCTCCACGACATGCATGAGATGGCTCGTCAGAACATCCAGAAGGCGAGCGACCGTATGAAGACCCGATACGACAGGCAAGCCAACAGCCAATGATTCCAGCAAGGTGACCAGGTCTGGTTGTATCGCCCTACTCGGACCAAGGGACGCTGCCCGAAGCTTCAACAGCCGTGGCAAGGACCGTACCGGGTGGTGAAGAGGATTAACGACATGGTCTACCGCATCCAGAAGGTACTCCGAGGGAAGATGTTGGTGGTACACCTGGATCGTCTGGCCCGCTACGATGGTGCTGTTTGGGACGACCAGCCTTGAGGAGGGAGCAGTGTCGCGGCAACAGGCATAAAAGGTTTGCGCGGAGTGTAAACGCGGCTTGTTTACACAAAGAAACTGATAAAGATAACAGTCGGATAGTGTATCACTGAGACAAGACTTGCCGACACAGTTAAGTGAGGCAAATGGAAATTTCTAGTAACTTCTTGACTGATAGAGGTTATTCGGTTTCTGGTTTGTTTTAGAAATATCTCGAATTTATGAATGAGTTATATAACAGATTGTGACACGCCAGCGGACAGTTGTAAAGGGGTTGCGAGATTTGTAAAACAAGAGTCGTTAGTAGTAGTAACAGCTGTGAGTTGTTGTAACGAGAGCTGATGTAAACTGAACGTTGTTTGTTATTGTCATCAACCTTGGAAGATTGTGTTGTATATGTGATGTAATGTTGTTACGTGAGAACTGAACAGTGTATTTCTACGGAAATAGAGAGCATTTAGAATATATCTGCAAATCGGACTTTAATTCTATGAACCCACAAAGTAACAATATTCATTCATCACTATCGCTGAAACTTTTTCTGCTGCCAATTCTAGTATTTTTGAAGTCTTCCCTGTTTCTGGTGATATCTCATGTACATTTCCCTTCTAATATTTGCCTCTCCTCTTCTAATCGTTGCGTATACTTTATACATTCGAATAATACATGTTCTGGAGCATCTTCATTCTTGCAGGTTGTGCACATGGTATTGTCAGTCTTCCCTATCTTGTTAAAATATGTTTTATATGGTGTATGTCCTGATATATATTGTATTCCTCCTCGTTTTGGTTGTATCTACTTGAATCTTAACCTCTCGTTTACACTCGGAAATATGTCGCGTGTCCTTCTTCCTACATCAATTTGGTTCCATTCATATTGCTATGCTTCAATTAATATGTTTCCTTGTCCTACATGGAGTTCCCAATAAATTTTCTATCTTACTATATTCTCTTCGTTTCATCCAAAAGCAGGCTGCTATTTGTTAATCGTCAAATCTAATAGCCATATTCCCACAATCACTAATAATGCCATTGTAGCACCAAGGGACGCTACCCCAGCCGTGGCAAGGACCGTACCGGGTGGTAAAGGGGATTAACGACGTGATCTACCGCATTTAGAAGGGGCTCCGAGGAAATATGTTGGTGGTACACCGGGATCGTTTGGCCCGCTAATATGGTGCTGTTCGAGACGACCAGCCTTGAGGAGGCAGCAGTATCGCCGATATTGCAAGAAGGCACGGCCTACGCGCACAAATACACAGATGGTGCAGCGTGGAGATAAAAAGCTTGCCGAAACAGATGAAGATAGATAACTGGAAGGTTCGTCTTTCGTATGTTACCGTCTTGATTGTGACAGAACATTTCACAAACGTATGGACATATGAAAAGGAAGCCGCGGTTAGTTGAAGAGTCGTAGAGTGGTAATCGGAACTTGAGAATTGTCTGCGTGCAGGTGGGTTTTAAACTCTTTGTGGTCAACGAACTTGACGACTGTATTTGTGTATGTTACGTAATTCTGCTATTATAAGGGTTTACCAAAGTGTATTTGTACGGAAATAAAAAACATTTGGAAAATCCACAAATTGGACTTTTAATTCTACGAATCCCTAAAGTCACAATATTTTTTATCACAATGATTTACTGTTGTGAAGGCTAAGTTTATGGCGTGCTCTGTAGAGCATCATTTACGAAATCCACACTGCCAAGGCGACGGTGACTACGGCCGCACGGACCGAGTGCTCCACCGCATCGACACCGGAGACGCCCGGCCTATTCGGCAACCACCTAGACGCGTTCCGCTGGCAATACAAGCGGCGGCACGGGAGATGCTGGATGACACGAGATTCAGGTTAGTGATTGAATAGTCTGACAGCCCTTGGTGTTCCCCTGTAGCCTTGGTGACGAAGAACGGCGAGCTACCCTTCTGCGTGGACTACAGGAAGCTGAACGCTGTCACCAGGAAGGACTGTTTCCCCTTATCCCGGATTGACGACACCCTGGACACGCTTGCTGGTGCGCAGTGGTTCTCGACCCTGGACCTGAAGTCGGGTTACTGGCAGGTGGCTCTAGACCCGAGAGATAAGGAGAAAACCGCATTATCGACAGACCAAGGGCTTTGGCAGTTCACAGTTATGCCCCTGGTCTTTGCAACGCATCAGCTACATTCCAACGCCTCATGGAGTCAGTGATGAGAGGATTGATTTATGACGCCTGCCTGCTATACCTGGACATCATCATCGGCAATACCTTCGCAGACCATCTCGACAACCTGAGCAAGGTGTTACTAAGGAAGTCAACTACTTGGGCCACAAAGTCGCATCAACTGGAGTAGCCACAGACACGGAGAAGACACAGGCCGTGAGTGATTGGCCTCACCCGAAGTATAAGAGAGAATTGCGCAGTTTCCTGGGGCTGCGCAGTTATTACCGCCGCTTCATAAAGAGCTTCTCCAACATCGTCAAGCCTATCACCCGCCTGACAGAAGAACACCGGCCTTACGTGTGGACGGAGGACGCCGAAGGCGTTTTCCAGCAGCTGAAGAAGACCCTTTGCAGTGCTCCTATTTTGGGATTCCCACAACTAGGCTTGTGGACACCGACGTCAGCGACCATTGTATTGGAGGCGTCCTATCCCAAGTTCAGGACGGCCACGAGCGGGTGATAGCTTACTACAGCAAGACGCTGTCCAAGGCAGAGAAAAACTACTGCGTCACCCGGCGAGAGCTACTGGTAGTAGTAAAGACCTTGAAGCACTTCCACAAGTACCTGTACGGCAAACGATTCCACCTGAGGACTGACCACTCCGCCCTAACCAGGATACTTAGTTTTAGGAACCTTCGAAGGCCAGACAGCCCGTTGGGTCCAGAGGCTCAGTTCCGAACATTGCAGAGGGAAGAGCCACGCCAACGCAGACGTCATGTCCCGAAGACCCTCCCCGGAAGAGTTCGGCTAATGCATAAGAGTGGAAGAGAAGGAGCGTGCCGCGCTGTCAGTCATCACGGCTGTGCCTGCGGACGGCCGGAATAGCGCAGACCTGAGGAAGGAGCAGCTGGCGGACGCTGACTTGGGCCACTCTTGAGAGAAGTGGAGGCAGGGACAAGTCCAACCTGGGAGGACATTGCACCAAGAAGGGTTACATAATAGTCGTACTGGGCCCAATGGGATTCGCTGAAGATCAAAGAGGACGTGCTGTTCCGGGTTTAGCCCAGAAGTTCTACTCCCATTAGTCCGGAACCCGTAGGAACTGGACCCGGGCCTCCTTCAACCAGGGAGTTATCCGAGCTGTCCCAAAGGGCGCTCGGCGTCCTCCGTGGGGCTTTCCATAGGGCAAGACCTAGAGACTAACAAGCCCCCCCCATTTGGTCCTATGGACTCAAGACGGGATGGAAGTGGATACGCCACTTACGCGCGTCAAAACTCAAGGTGAAGACTACCGAAAAACCTCGGTGGGGCCGCCTGGTGATCTAGCACACCTTCTACTAGCTTTGCAGGCTAGTACCCGGGAGAATTAATGGCTTCCCTCAACCCCGTCCGAAGACGTACCCGATTCCCACGGGTATCGGGAACACACTGCCCCCTCGAGTCCATCCCAATCCGAACAACTCCCGAAGGAGGGGCTCGGCTGTTCGGGCTGTTCCGGGTTTAGCCCAGAGGTTCTACTCCCATTAGTCCTGAACCCGTAGGAACTGGACCCGGGCCTCCTTCGACCAAGGAGTTATCCGAGCTCTCCCAAAGGGCGCTCGGTATCCTCCGTGGGGCTTTCCGTAGGGCAAGACCTGGTTGCCTAACAAGCCCCCCCCATCTGATCCTATGGACACAAGACGGGATGGAAGTGGATACGCCACTTACGCGCGCCAACACCAAAGGTGAAGACTACCGATATGACCTCGGTGGGGCCGCCTGGTGATCTAGCACACCTTCTACTAGCTTTGCAGGCTAGTACCCGGGAGAATTAATGGCTTCCCTCAACCCCGTCCGAAGACGTACCCGATTCCCACGGGTATCGGGAACACATTGCCCCCTCGAAGCCATCCCAATCCGAACAACTCCCGAAGGAGGGGCTCAGATGTTCGGCCGGCTGTTCCGGGTATGGGAATCATCCAAAGGGAAGATGCAGAGAGAGAGAGAGCAGCTGGTACTTCCCCGGAGTAAGGTTCCGGAAGTCTTGGAGGAAGTGTACGCCGGTACTTCAGGACACCTGGGAGCAAACCGAACGATCAACAAACTCCGACAGTGCTACTACTGGCTGAGGCTCCGAGCAGACGCTGAGAGCTGGTGCCGTCAGTGCCACGTGTGCGCGGCGAGTCGCGGCCCCCAGACTAGGAGCCAGGGTCGCATGCAGCAGTACAACGTCGGAGCGCCTGTCGAGCGCATCGCGGTCGACATAGCTGGACCATTCCTAGTGTCCAACCAAGGCAACAAAGTACCTGATGGTGGCCGTAAACTACTTCACCAAGTGGCCGGAGGTGTATGCCATCCCGAACCAGGTGAGGACAATCACAGACTGCTTCGTGGAGCAACTGTTCTGCCTTTTTGGGGTGCCGTTAGAGCTCCAGTGACCAGGGAACCAATTTTGAGTCTCACCTAATGAAGGAGGCACTGGAAAGACTTGAGGTTAACAAGATCCGCACAACACCTCTACATCCCCAGTCGGACGGCATGGTCGAGAGGTACATCAAGATGCTTGAAGAACATCTGAGGAAGGCAGTGGCCAGCCATCAGCGAGATTAGGACGTCAATGTGCCACTGTTCTTGCTGGCCTACCGCTCGTCGACATACGACACCACTGGGATGACGCCGGCAAGCGTCGAGAGCTACGCCTCCCTTGTGACCTGGCTTTTGGAAGCCTCCCGGAAGCAAAACAGCCCGCAACGGAGTATGTGGAGAATCTCGTGGACCATCTTCACGACATGCATGAGATGGCTGGTCATAACATCCAGATGGCGAGCGACCACATGAAGACCCGATATGACAGGCAAGCCAATAGCAAGATTCCAGCAAGGTGACCTGGTATGGTTGTACCGCCCTACCCGGACCAAGGGGCGCTGCCCGAAACTTCAACAACCATGGCAAGAACCGTACCGGGTGGTAAAGAGGATTAACGACGTGTTCTACCGCATCCAGAAGGTGCACCGTGGAAAAATTTTGGTGAAACATCCACAAGGATGGTGCTGTTCGGGACGACCAGCCCTGAGGAGGGAGCAGTGTCACCAGGCATTGTTGAGTTGCTGCCAAGCCATGCGGTGGCAGTAGACAAAGAGACAGATAGAGCGGCCAGCGCGTGGGTGCAGCGCTAATCGCTTGCCGAGAGACAGAGATGGTCTGAACCTTCCCGCTGCACCACGAAAGGCCGTGACGCTTAGGCAGCTTTCGAGAAAGAGCGGTTCGGGTATATATGCGGCAGTGGGAGTTGTCGCAGACTACAGTGCGTCCAGAACAGGGCGCCGCGAATTATCTACGATACTGGACGTAGATTCCCGTCCCATATCCTTCATACCTACTCCGGAATCCCATACATTGTGGATGTGGTGCGGGAGAGATCCCATACCATCTACAGTAAGCTAGACTCCCATCCCAATAATCTGAACTACCTTGGCCGTTACAACCATAGGGCTCCTCGCCGCCGACCGAGTTACCGGTCGCCCAAAGATGCCCCTGGTAACCTGAACTGAATGGGGCCACTTTCCCCTGACTCTATACCCCCAAGCCCAGACTGCTCATACCTAAGCATTAGTTCCTTTCCCTCTAGCCTGTCAAGCGGACTGTGCTCAGATGCCTCCCAGGCAGGCGGAAGAGCACAGCCAGCACTGGGCGCACACCCCCCACGGGGCACTAGTGCCCATTTAAGGCTAGATATAGCACTGCCTAAGACAACCACCTGCGACAATCGACATTTCTTTTATACTGCCCAGATAAAGCCGCGCTAAGTGGCTAGGTGTTGGGCAGCAAACACTCCGCCCAGGTAAACCTGGGCGATTCGCATCTTCTGCTGGTCGTTAGCAAGTCGTGCAGCGAAGCTGCTAGTGAGTGAAGGCACTTGTCTATGGACGTGTGGCACACAGCCTTGAAGATTGCGTTCGTGCGTGTTACGTCATTCTTCTACGAAGAGTTGTACAAGTGTCTTTCTACAGAAATAAAGAGCATTTTGAATTTCTGCAAACTCGACTTTAATTTTACGAACCCATAAAGTCATTATATATATAATTTATAATATATATTTATAGGTGTCATTCATTCACTTATTATCTGCAGTGAAAATTAAAGTGTAATTCATAGCATTGTCAGATACATTTATTTATTTTCATCCTTTTATAACACAATACATGTTTTTTGGATATGTTAGTTAACTTTATATTACATATTTAAAAAAAACATACAATATTACATAAGTATATAACATTTCACAATAATAATAATAATAATAATAATAATAATAATAATAATAATAATAATAATAATAATAATAATAATAATAATAATAATAATAGTAATAATAATAATAATAATAATAATAATAATAATAATAATAATAATAATAATAATAATAATAATAATAATAATAATAATCATAATCATAATACATTTCTGTGTAGTTACTTTACATATGATAGTTACATAGTAACATAGTAACTATCATATGTAAAATAACATGATATTATACATAGATTCAAAAACAGTTCATAGATTTTGATTAGCTGTAATAATTACATGGAATTCATAGCATCGGCACAGTGCAAGACAATAAATACAAAGTGATAATATATCTAATCTTTAGAATATAGTAATATAGCAAGAATATTGCACTTTCTCTGACATTCACCGTTTAGCACACAAAACACAATAACTTTAAAAGAAAAAGAAAAATCACAAGAATTTCACAATATTAAGCTGAGATTAATCACAACTCAATTTGTACAGTAACAGAGGAACTTTTTTCTTCAGCTATGATACATATAGTAAATAAATTCACTGTACACAGTCAAAACATCAAGACTAAAACTACCACTTTGTGTGAGGATAAGATTTAGAAATTACATATAGGACATCTAAAACAATAGAAGTTTATTTAATTTACTTTTGAATTGTTTATTAACCAGTGATTTTATTTTCTGTGGTAATTTATTACATAAAAAAAACTCATCTCTGGGCAATGCTGTTAAGGCTTTTGTTAATCCTGTGGGAGTTTAAATGCAAATTATTTGTTTAATATTACTTACAGAAAAACTGTAGGATTTTGTAGAATTTTGAATAGGCTATGTCATGGTACATGTCCTGCTTTACCACCTCTGACACCTTTCTGGCCAAAGCCGATATTTTCTCATGGCCCGACACTTGTTCCCACTGACACTGCCAGGAACACTCGTCTTGTTCTCGGAACATACTGTCCAGTCAGGATCAAAATCCAATGCTTGGGTTACTATGACGCAATTTCTGCAGAGATGGTCACTAATCATGCCCATATAGGTTTTAGATGACAATCTTATGGGTATCCTGTCGAAGTGGCACTCTAGGAAGCATGGGTGTATGACTTGGAGAGGTTTTGCCACTCTGCAACTGCCCTCATTTGGAGACTAATTTTATAATACTTGGAAATATGAAAAAAATTTAGTTTTAAGTCTTTTAATGTATCTTTGACACTTTTCTAACCGACTGAGCTACCATAGCAACATGCCGGTACAATAGTGACTTCCCCAGCTGATGAGACTGTAAGTCCCCACTGCAGTGAGTTATTTGAAAATGCCTTGTTTACCAGAAAAATTGCAAGTTGGTTTGAAAATTAAGTGTCATGCTGGGATGTTGTCATAGTAGCTTACAAGGGAACTATCACTATACTCACACCAGTACGTGCTTGAAAGTTTGATAGCATCATCTCTGCTCTATGTTGGGCCTGTGTGCCAAAAATTGGGCATGGAGTATAGCTGAAAGTACCTGAAAATGAGTCCAGAATATGTAGGAACATACAGGCATAATAACACAGCATTGTACAGGAGGCATTGTTTACCCCTGATGGGCAGTGGTCTACACATGGCATACGTAAGGTGTAAGGTGCACACTCTACCTCACACCATGGAGGCGGGCAAGAAACAGATTATTTATATTATATATTTATTACTTCTAAATTGGGACCGTCACTTTATAGCATTGAGTACTTCTCATTTTGCGAGTAACTGATCTTGTATCTTGTAAAAGTTTGATTCACCTATTGGTTTTAAAAGACATAAGGATACCAACATTAAGAAAGACATTTTAATTAAGCGTGAGAATGACAAAAAATTTATACCATATACTGATAAAACGTAAGACGTTTATGTTGCAAACAAAAGTATGTCAATTTGATGTTACTTGGACACTTTTGACAATATTATGCTCCGAGGGACTTGTCTGAATGCTGGATAGCGCTGCATAAACTTCTCTATGTAGCGGTTTGAAATATATTTATATGTCACACTAATTTCAATGCCTGTATGAATATATCATTCAACCTTGAAGATGCGGTGCTCTGTCTACATATGCACCCTTAGAGTTGAAACATGCTATTTTGCATATGTACTAGAATGATAATCATAATTACCATATAGAGGGGTGAAAGGCGAGGCTGGTTATATTAGTTATCAGGACAATCACACTCAGAGTGTTGTAGTTAGTTGCCGTTCCGCAAACATTACCGCTCCTTCTCCGTAGAGGGCAGTATGATTTCAAGATAGACCCACCAGTCAACTATGACATAATTCTTGCTCAACTGGAGGGCAGGAAATAATGAATAAAATGAACACAATGTATAGTTGACAACTGTTTTAATTTAACTTTTAACATATGATTAAGAGCAGAGAGTACTGTTTCATCAGCCATGTAACAACTGTTAAAAATGGCTCACAAAACTGAAAAGGGACCAGAATGGATGTATTACAATGTAACTGTGATCAGTTGAAACTGAGAGACTGCTGTTTTTCCTTTTACAATCCTAGTAATGGGACATTATGTTGTGTATAGCTGCATTCATGGTGGGTGTGAGCTATAATGGCCAATGGGACTGTTTAGTAAGTCCAGAAAACAACTCAGTATGAATTGAGGGGAAAATTGCACTATACTTGAACAATTCAGTATCACAACAGGTTTTTTTTTAATTTAAAATATATATCTATGTATATATGTAAATATAGATATATATTATTTATATATATTTTTTTTTCTTTTCCTTATTTAACTGTTTTTTATTGTTTCCGTTTTATTTTCTATCTGTTTTCTGTAGTTTCACACATATACACTATATACATAAACACCCATGCCCAAGGCGGGACTCGAACCCGCGACCCTCTACACGGCGGAACGCTAGAGACATACGCTCTAACGACTTTGGCTATGAGGGCAGGCAAATTTTCAAACCACGGATCTTAAGCTTAAGGTATTTTTAAGATTTTATTCCAGATATACAGTTTTATAATTTTTTAATATAAGCCATAAGGTACGAAAATTACATTGAATTTATTTCTTAATTTAGTTTAGCATCAGAATACATCTTTGCTTAAGGCTTCATAGCCTCTGTTACACGAAACATTGGACCATGTCCTGGAATTATCCAGTCAGCAAGCAGTAATATCTTGTTTCTGTTTTTATCCTGTTTCTGTGGATTATCACTGCCAGCAAAGAACCTCCATAATTCAGAGTCCTCTAAATCTTGTTCCCTTTCAAACAGATCCCCTGTAAAAATAATAAAACACAATCAGGAAAATTATAATTAACAGTCCATGAACAAAGAAGAGGCTAAAAGGGATATGATCTTATCTATGAAACTGACATTCATACGTAGAAAAAACTCAACTATTAGTATATTAAGTTAGCTTTACTACAGTGAGCTCATGTGATATTCAGTACCATGCAGCAAATACTAGCAAGGACAAGGTTCATCGTAGAATGCAACTCCTTACTGCAAAACAGCTATCATTGCATGCCACAGAACACGTTGGTAGGAAGGAAGACATTTGAATAACATCTTTGTTGTGCTTCAAAGATGAGCAACTAAATTTGCTGTGCATCTATTGTATGTTTTCTAGCAGTGTACTTATTCAAGTCCTTATTTACTTCATTATTTACATTTACATTTCAGTGGGATGCTTCAGCAAACATGGAAAAAGAGAAGCCAGATCGAGATACTAAATTAGCTGAAATTATTAATGAATTTGCAACAGATTATCTATCAACTAATGGATAGACAATTCTCTGTCATGCATGTCATGTGGAAATCAAACCTGCTAAACGATCGCTAGTTAAATGACACTGTGCCACGAAAAAACACCTTGTACATCTTGCATTGTTGCAAAATATGGATCTGGATGACGAAGAGGCACCAGAGAATGCACCACTAACAAGAAGACAGTCTGCATTCCTTTACCAGCTATGCTTAATATTGGTGTGCTGCCATCGCAAACAACCCTTTGGAACACTTATCTGCAGCTGGTGTATGATAGATGTTTACATAAGACACTCAGTGGCAGATAACAAGATATGGGTATACTTAGACGAAACTACAGACTTCCTAGGATGCCTTGTGGTGAACATAGTTCCTTCTGCAGATTCCTTCTGCAGGGATACCTTCTGCACATCATCCTGGTAAGAGTTTTCTCTTGATGGCAGAAGTAATTGAAAAGGTAAATCATGTGACAATCACATCAACATTTTAAAGAGCAATGACCCTCTTATGGCCTAATGGAATTAAGAAAGATAATGTTCTTCTGTTCATATCTGATAGTGCAACATGCATGGTAAAAGCTGCCAAACAGATCTGTAACTTGTATCCTAAACTAATACATATTACATGTTTAGTATATGCTTTACACTGAGTGGCCGAATCAATCTAATGTAGTTATGCAGGTATAGACAGCCTTGTAGTATATGAAAAAGATATTTTTGAAAGCACCTTACAGGATTGCAAAATTCAGAGTTAGTACCAGACATACCGCTACCACCATGGCCAGTTGTCACCAGATGGGGAACTTGGCTAGATGCTATAACTACTATGCCAAACATTATGACAAAATTGTTTCGGTATTAGCCAATTCTGAAACCGATGGCAGTTCTAGCATTCAAACTGCCAAACATCTAGTAACACAACAACTTCGTAGAAATATATTATTGATTGTACATTTGTTCAAAGAGTTACCCACAGCTATCACACTGTTACAGTCCAGATGTATGGAGCTGACTGCATCAGTGTGGCATGTAAAAGAACTGTCAAAACAGATTTACCAAACCACGAGCATTCTAACTTAAATAAACATGAAAATGAAAAGTGTAATTGGAAAAAATGGAGGGTTCGGAGCGATGTACCGCATACGAAATGCACTTTTACATCCCAGCAAAAGCTATGATACTGATACAGAACTGATAAAATATTTGAGATATGCCCTGATCACATCACGTGAGGTCGAACAAACTTTTTTGCATTATAAATCTTATTTGACAGGACAAAGAAAGAGTTTTTCATTTGAAAGGCTTCAGAGAGATACATCTTTTTTTTTTAAGTAATGCAGCTGCAGATGAGTAAATATGTAGTAAAATACCTTCTTTGGTTATTTTATCTAGTAAGTCTTCAAATATTTAAGAAATTAATTTTATTATTTAAATATTATTTTACTTTTGATCAAGAAATGTTAACAATCTGCATGATAATTGCTTGGGTGTTGCCACAATGTGCCTATTTAAGTAATGAAATCGCCAGAGACAAACCCGTACGTACTATATAAAAATTTGTATGTTATGCATAATGATCTAAATATGTGGGCATTTACGAATGTCTTATAAGACATTTTTGTTCTCTGGGTAACTGGTTTCAATGCCCCTCCGCTGTGCATTCTTATCTATAACTTGTTTGGATGCTGGGAGAGGAATGGTCGCAACCTACATAGGGAACGGTGAACAGTACGAACTTCCTAGCTCTGGTAATCACTTTTGCTGTCTGTATTATCTTTATGCTCACCTTCTGGATGTGATATGGATGCTATATTCATCTAAAATACAGTGTTGTCACATAACTCACCCATACGTAATATCTATCACTGCAGATACTGAAATGAGCATTAGATCTGCTATAATCAATTTCAACCTAGTTTAATCCTGCTGTAAACATCTGGGTGGGAAGAGAGACAGAGGCAGAGATATTGGGGCAGAAAACAGCTGTTGATTGGTTTAGCGAAGTTAATGGGCATTTTCTTTTATTTAGGTAATAAGTTAACCTAATAGTGGTTTAACTATGAAGCCTGGGACTTTTTTGTAATTTACGTCCTCCAACGTTAAGTCATATCGGGCAATGAATGGAATGGGTGAAATGATGCTCAAATGAGCCCAGGGTCCATAGAGCTTAGAGTTACCCGACATTCGTCTTTCGGGGTAAGGAAAACCTCGGAATAAACCTTATCCAAGTAACTCATCCTGACCGAGATTCGAACTCGGGATCTCTTGAATGTGAGGCAGACATGCTACCACCACGCTACCGAGGCGGGCAGCCTGGGACTTGAGTACTTACAATATCAAGTTGCCACAAATGGTTCGTCTCTCAATATTAGAACACCTAGTGGTTTACCAGGAAAAATATGAGTCAGTTGAAGAATTTAATGTCATGCTGGCATATTGGCCATGGTAGCTCAATGGTTAAGAGCAACCAGGCAGACTGGGAGATATGTGGTTCAAATCCCGGCCATAGCATTGAAATTTTCAGTCTGACTCTACCTACCTATAATATATCTAGTCTGGTCGCAGTGCCAAATCCCCTCCATAGTATAATCCAATCCAATCCAATCCAATCCAAAAACCATTGAGATTCTACCTTGCTAGCCATCTTAAGTTACCTTTCCTAAGTATTATTCCTCTTACCTTGGTAATAACCAGCATACCTAATTTGATATGTTATACAACAACCTGTCCCACTTAAAGAGAGAGTGAAGAGTGAGAATTAAAGAGCTAGGTTAAAAGACATATGCAGTGGTAAAAAAAGAGTGTATGAAAAAAAATTGCTTGAAAGCATTTTTTCCTGCTAGTTATTTGGAAACAGTTATACATGGGGTAGAGGAGAGTGATAGATCCTAGGCGCATTAATGCATCAATAAAGAAATATATTGTGAATAATAAACATATAAACAGCCCATATGAACTTAGTATGTTAGATGATGCTAATATTGCAATAATATTAAGCTATGCTTATCATAACAAGATAATCGCATTCTAAGATAGGGGACAAAATATTTACTCTCTCTTTTGGGGGTAGTGGCTTCGTGCCATGGCATTGCTAAAAAGGAGAGGAAGTAGATTTTTAAATTATGCATATACTAAAGCGATCATGCTAATATTGTTCAAGATGCAATTAAATGCCTCGCCTAACAACAGAAAACCACAGAAGTGGTGAAGCGACTACAAATTCTCAATCTATAGCACGATTATATTACTATTCTATAGATTAGTACCATTTTGAATTTGGCATGAATTGATGCCATTCTTCATAATGACTATGGAGTTTAGTGGAAGTGGTGCAGCGAAGGGATAAGAGAAATTTGTAGTGATTAGTATCTGGCACATCTATTATCACTGGCATCACATGCCAATCAGTAGTACTAATGGTACTAACACAAAATCTAATATGCTATACTGAAAAATGACAGCTTATCAATTATGTATAAAAGTTTGCAGTGTAAACATTAGCAAAAAAACTGTTTTTATATCACATTCATCAATTTCCCTTCTTCATACTTAAAACTGAGCTAATCGTTGTTTTCTAATGTTACTTACACTGCCAGCAGATGCTAGAGAGACAGGTGCTTCTGCTGCGAAAATTCTTGAGTGTAAACATATGCAGTATGACATTTTCTTTGTTTAAAAGAAATAAATAAGTTTCTTATTAAGTAGCCCATTTTCTACATTATTGTTAGAAGACAAGAAGAAACTGGGAAGACTTGCTCTGATCTGCGCATAAACATATAACAAAAAAGTTATGGTGAACCACATTATATGAAAAATAAATGGTTCAGTGGATGTAAAGTCAAAAATGCTTTATTCTGTTTTGCATGCATTTTGTTTTGTGGCGATAACCACTAGTCAGAAAAGGGTATGGTGAATTTAGTTCATGTGTATGAAAACATTAAGGTACCTATGAGAGTACTTTAAGTTGACATGTTTGGTAATCTATTTGCAAATTTTATGGTAGCTCAATATTTACTTGGGTAAAAAGTCAGTTAAACTTCCAAGTCCAACAGAAGTGATTAATTCTACATTGTCATTGTGTTGTTTAGTGCCAGTTGATCTGCAGTGAAATAAAATCACTACTATTAGTGGTATACGTAATGCATTGTATAATTGAGCAACATTTCAACCATATCTTTCACTCATCATTAGACATCTCCTACCTAATCATAGAGAAAAAAAGAAGAAAAAACAAATGTGTGAATTACGTGAATTACATGGCACTACAAGTGCATTTATGCTTCAGCTGCTACTGCTCTCTGGAATTACTGACTGTATCAAATTTTCTGGTGCTTTCAAGCTGCCTTTGAGAAGGCCCAACAAGACAGAAACATTGAAAACTGCAAGTGTATTTTTATTTATGATGTATTTAACTTATGACATAAATAATGTAATGAAAAAATATGTAGTTGGTAATGTTTTTAAGGGGATTTCAAAATCCAAAATGAGCTGCCGAGGTGTATGTTGGAAGCTTATGAAAGTTATGTTGCAATAACCGAGTGGTGTGGCTCAGGCAGTTTCATCTGTGGTCCACTTACGAGATGTTCTGACCCATAGGCTTTTTGGGGGGTTTCCCTGGGTCACTAGGTGAATGCTGGGTAGTTTAATTACATCCCTTGAATTTTCCTGTCCCTCCATTTCACCTCCATTATCATTTCACATCATCTCTCATCTGGTGGTCACTTTCATAGTAGCAGTGTCGGCAGGATGATATGCTCCTGGTAAATACCTTTGTCCTCCGGTAGAACAGTCTCTAGTCTCTGAGCCGGCTTAGTAGGCCATTTCAGAAACATGGTAGGAGAGATGGCAGTTGTGCAAGCCTTCCGGGAGTTTTCCGAGCTCTGGCATGTCGGTCTTCAGTCTCCAAGCCTGTCTAGTGGGTTGCAGCAGGAGGGATGCTGGTTGTACCAGACTGCCAGGTGTTTCTGAGTTCTGGCATGGCAGCCTCCAGTCTCGCCTGGTGGACTGGTTCGGGCCATGGTAGGTGGGATGCCGGTTGTATTGGACTACTGGGGAGTTTCAAACTGGTAAATGGTAGATACCCTGCCATCTGCACTGTCATGACCCCTTGGGGTCGGCTGCACTTTGTCTTTCCTTGCCTCATCCTTCCTCCTAGGGATGCCCCACTTGGAGCATAGGTACAAAAGATCAGTCTGGTCGACGTGCCGAGTGCCCTCCGTAGAATTCTATGCTATCCTAATCCTATGTTGGAAAAAATAAATATTGTAGCACAATGATACAAATCATGTTCAGAGATTCCCTGAATGAAACACCCTATGTAAACATTCATGTAACTTTCTCTATTCACCTTTGTACAAAGCCTTCTTAAAATGCTTATCATTCTGTATACTCCAAGCTAATCTATAATTTTATTTCAGTTTCTTTATAGGTACAATGAGAATAGGATAATTCAGTAGAATTAACCAATAATTAAAACCTTTAAGAGCTGTGATTAAATGATGGCTTTGGCATTCTATTCTCTTTGTATGGCTAGATCATTTAAAGAAAACAAATGGCATACTTTTATGAAATATGAAAAGTATTTGAAAATTCAATAACAAGAAATATCTGAACAAGAGTTACCTCAACAAAAATACTTATTTGACAAATTGTGTGTTTTAACGAGATCTAATTTTCTCTATATTAAGATTTTATTTATCTCTTAAAATTTATCAGTTATGCAAAAATTATCCAGAATGAAGAGGACTTCAGAGGTTTACCTAGAAAATTCAAGATGCACATTTGATTTTTCATGAAAATATCTTAAACATATGGTGTTTTAATAAAAATTGTTAGTCATTTTTGAGAAAATCAGAATTTGGTACAATTTTTCTATGTAAAGAGTAGTTTAGGGTAATGGGAATTTCTTAAAAATCTTCATGTTGCTTCCTTGGAAGATGCTGAACTTAAATATCAACTTTGTATTTAACTTATTTTTCATTTTTGAGTTATGCTGTTCACAGACACCTACACAAACACACTCACATATGGACCTTTTCATAAAATGTTTTTTTTGACTTATGGAACCTCAAAATGTGTATTTTGTAATTCCAATAAAATGTTGGTATCAAACTTTTGGCTGAAACTATGTACTTGGTAGAGAAGCTAAAGCACAATTTTTGCAAAGCTGTGTTTGTACGTGCATGTATGCATGAATGAGAACAGCCTAATTTAAGAATGAAATGCTGGATGAACACCAAAGGTGGTTTTAAATTTATCGAGTGGTCAGCTGATTCTGAGGATGGGAGGATGAGTTCTTGAAACTGGTTAAGCCAAAATTAAGTGTAAGTGATGAAAGTGTTACAGTAATCTGACTCAATTTAACCATAAATTTAAATTTCCATCACTGTTAGAAGCTTACTGAATATTATACCAATGTTGATATTTAATAGCATCTTCTAAAGGTGCATCATGAAGATTTTTAAGAAACTCCTGCCAGTCAAACTACTCTTTATGTGCAAAAGGTTTCAAAACGTTTAATGCTCTCAAAAATGACTCAAAATGGTTTTTATTAAAATCACTATATTTTTTATATATAGCCTGTATAGTCTACTTTATTCAATAGGAATTGTATACAATGTGTAACCAAGTTTGAACGAGATGTACCTGGAAGCCCGAAGACTTCCCCTCTAAAACCAGGGAGCACTGAAGCACTCTGTGGGTGTTTCCTTAGACCAATACCTTGAGTGTAAAAAGGCCCCCGTTTTGGGTGGAAGTGGATATGCCACTTCCACGTGTCAACCCATCAGGAAAGACTACCAAAAACCTTGGTAGGACTGTTGGTGATCTAGGACACTGTGCTACTAGCTCTGCAAGTTGGTACCCAGGATTCTTTCAGGTGTCCCTCAACCTGTCTGGGCAGCCAGGCCAGCCAGACATACCCAAATGCCCGTGGGTGGCAGGTACCACTGCCCCATCGAGGCCAACACAATCCAAACAGCTTAACAGCTTCTGTTAAGGAGGGGCTCAAATGTTCGGTCCAACATACTTCTACTATTATTAGAATACCATGAGTGCTAGGGGTCTGCGGCACTTGCACACAGCAGCTTAAGGAGTTGGAACCCCCCCCCCCCCCGTATTAAATAAGAAATAGACAACATTATACAAAGAACATAGATCTTATTAAAACATACAAATGGTTTCAAATAACCTTTTTTGTGCAATCAGCCATTTCCAAGATTTTTGTTAGTATTGGTTTGAACTTCTCAATAATTTTTTCTCATTTTTGAAAATACTACCAAACTAGTTTGGGAAGTTATATAAAAATAAAGGATAATGGGGTGGAACAGTGATGATACACACAATAGATGATATGAATAAAAACGAGATGTATCTCTAAAATAGAGCCCACCTTGGGTGTGAGCTTCAAGTTGCCAGTGAGATGAATTTTGTGATGTAGATGAATAAAATGTACTTCGTGCAAATGTAATGCATCTCCTTCGCTTGAGATGTAACTAAATACTAGGGTCTGGTATCTCACTGTTATTGTCACAGCTGTATAAATAAACATCACCTAATCAAGGATTGAAAATTCCAGGCTCTTTCTCTCTTTTAAATTTCTTCTGGATTAGTTTGCTTCAAAACCTTAGCAATGGAGCATGAAAGTGTAAATTTCAGACACATTTCATTGATAGAAAATATGATTTCACAGAGTTGTATTATATATCTCAGCTTCTGGGAGTGTATATGAGGAAAATCACTGCAATTAATCACATAACTTCCAGGAGCGTACATGAAGAAACCCACTGAAATTAATTGGTCACATATGTGACAACTATTGTGATCTCCACCAAGACGTGTCCTATAACATATGTATTATGTTCCAAAGGATGAAATAAATACAAGTTAATGTAGGACCAAATAAGATGACAAATATGAAAAGCATTTCCCTATAAAACTGTCTCCCAAATAAACTTAAATATTCTTTAATGTTCACTTTTAAATTGTTTGTTTCAAAGTAATGCATACCACATTAAATCTTGGAGTAAATGAATTGTCACACGATGGAGATGATATTTCAGTTATTTCTGCCTAAAATAATGTAGTAGCATGAATGTATATTTTCAAGATTCTGTTTTATAAACCCTCTAATTTTCAGATCTTCAAAAGTTTCAAAAAAAATTTTAATCGTAAAAGAATTAATCAAAATAAATTTCTTGTTGCTGGTGGAATTCTTGTAATAAATTGTGCACATATTATATAATTGTTTAATAATTATGTTTGCTAGTAGAGTACCCTGCATAATTAATATTTTGAAATGTTCATTATACAGAAATTCTTCATAAAATCTATTTGGAAAATGTGATACATCAAATTTTATCTTTGGAGTATTACAATGAACTTTTAACAAATATGGGAATTACTGTGCACAGGTTTACTTTCTCTACTTACATACTAAAAGTAAGTAGAGGAAGTACTGTATTAAACTTAAGAATTCCATGCCAAGATTTTACTGGAAATATACATTTTGAGACCTCCTGTATCCAAAAAAGAACTTTTTTCTTTGTCTACTGCTTATCTATACTTACAAGGGAACTATTACTGTATTCACACCACTATGCACCTGAAAATTTGATGGTATAATGCCTGCTGTATATAAACCATGTGGACCAAAAATCTGCTGTGGAATAGAACCACAATACCAAAACTGAAGCCTGAAAAGTTCTGTATGTGACCACTTGCAAGTACCTGCTGGACATCCCTCATGAGCTGTGTTCTGGTTGTGGCAGATGGCATTCCTACGCATGCCATGTGTAGATGGCTACCCATCTTATTATGCCTATATGTTCCTATGTACTCTGGACTCATTTTTGGGTACTTCCATCTATACTCTACATACAGGCCCCACATAGAGCAGAGATGATGCCATCAAACTCTCAAGCACGTACAGATGTAAGCATAGTGATATTTAATGTGTGTTTGGAGGAATTTAGTAACAGTGACGTCAAAATTAATATAAAAATTATTTGTGGTTGGTTTATTGACACTCGTCACTTACTTTTTCATATATTTATGAGAGACTAGTTTCAAAGGCCCTGGCCTCCATTTTCAATCTCTTCCCAACTGGCATCTGTTGTTATCTGCTCTCTCTGGTGGTGGAACTATGAACTTTTTTGTCAAATTATCTGCTGGCGGAATTTGAAAGCAACAGCATATTCAGTTCATTCACATATCATCCAAAAACATTTAATAAATTTAAAAAGATATTCAAGGAACAAAATATCATCTTGGCACCTACTAATAGATACTCAATTTTAAAATTACTAAATTCAAAAACAAAAGATGAAATTCCTTCAGGTAACAAATCTGGAATATACCAAATAAATTGCAAGAATTGTGAAAAATGCTACATAGGTCAAACAAAAAGAAATTTAAAAACCAGAGTCAAAGAACACTTTAGAAACATCAGATTGAAACAAGAAGACAAGTCAGCAGTAGCATTTCATTTTTGGAATGAAAACCATGACACTGATCCAAATCCAAAATTATTAAAAGGAGTGATAAACCAAAATAGATTGACAACATGGGAGAACATATTCATCTGGAAAAATAAGGATCGCGTAATGAACTTTGAAATTCCGCCAGCAGATAATTTGACAAAAAAGTTCATAGTTCCACCACCAGAGAGAGCAGATAACAACAGATGCCAGTTGGGAAGAGATTGAAAATGGAGGCCAGGGCCTTTGAAACTAGTCTCTCATAAATATATGAAAAAGTAAGTGACGAGTGTCAATAAACCAACCACAAATAATTTTTATATAGTGATATTTCCTTGTAGGTAAAAGGAGTGTATTCCATCTAAAAGTTTGATGTTACAATTTACATATAAAATGAATGTTTTTGAGATCTGAAGATTTTTTTTCTGTTCTGTTTATCTATATGTAGAGGAAGCACCATTGTATTCAATCCAAAAATGCAATATCAAATTCTATCAGAAATGCAGATTTTGAGATCCAATGAATAAAAATTACATCTTTAGAAAAAACATCTGTTTCTATGAGCTGCATAAATAAAAAATGGAAAGTCAATTACACATCAAATTTGGTATTTAAATTCACTATCTTCCAAAGATGCAATATGTATGAAGCTTTTCAGGAAAAGCTACCCACACTAATCTTTCCTTTACATTTTTTTTAAATATTTTTTTATTTTTTCAGAAATGGCTCTTAACAATTATTATGATTAACTCATACCTCATTTTATTCACCCTTTGAATACAACAGTTAAAGAACACACCAAATATACCTATATGAAAACATTTACAATTAATTTACAGTATGTTGCTTAATTTATATTCCTGTGTACTATAAAAAGCATTATCTATTAAATACCTTTTTACCCATTTGATGATACATTTGAGCACACACACACAAGGAATAGTTAAAAACTTATGAGTTTTAAAAACTGTTCTACATTGATGCTGTTTATCTACTTTTTCTAATATTCTAAGTGCCTTTTTTAAGTATAAATATGTTTTTCATATCCATTTATGTAATATTTCCCAAAAGGATATTCTATACTTTATGTGTGAATAAAGAAAGTTTAGTAGATCTAGTTAACAGTTCCTTTATCCATAATATTCCTTGCCTGTTTTGTTATATAGATACCTTTGTTTTTTTTTTACTGATAACATATGGTTCACCAGTCTGGTAGCAGGCACTAGAGAGGAAAAAGAATATAAAGATACTTCAAAGAATGCAGAGAATAATAACACCAAAATTGCCAAATCACACTGTACCATATCCTTTGAAACTTCGTTTGTTGTTGCTGGAGTGAAACCTATCTATATTACAATAGGAGAAACAGCTAAAACTTACAAAATAAAACACAAAATGACATCAGATTCAGCAGATTATAACACATCTTTACGAATAGCAAATTGGCCCCATCCAGCACATACTATACTTATGGAAGAAGTTATTGAAAACAAAAATGAAATAAAAATCTTCACAGATGATAGCAAAATCCAAAGCAAGGTTGAAGCAGCAGTATAATATTTAAACAAGAAAAGAATTTTTACAGAATCAAAGCAAAATTACATGACAGATGTTTTATTAACAAAGCTGAACAAGTGGCAATCCTTAGAGCATTAACAACACTAGAGGTTATGAACATACAACTGCAAGAAAGTATAACCGCAGTATATTCAGTTAGCAAAATCACCCTAGATCTAATCCAAAACAACAGAAAACATAATTATTTAATAGAACAAATTCAAAATAAACTAAGTGGATAATACATTTCGCTTGGATCAAAGCACATGTCGGATTTGTTGGTAATGAATTAGCTGATAAACTTGCAAAGGAGGCTGTACACTTGATAATGGGACTAACTATGCACACGGAAAAAATAAAACACAACCACTGTCAGTGAAATTCAAGATCAAGGGACCCTGAACTGGCAAGAAGAGTTAACTAATACAATGAAGGGAACAAATCTGCAAGGAGTTCATTCCATCAAAGAAAGAATGAAAACACAAATTAATTTTAAATTTTGCTCTGACAGCAATGATTACTGGTCACAGATTAACAAAATCATACCTGCACAGACTTGGAATAATACAGGACCTCGCCTGCATCTGCCTACAAGAAAAGAAAACAGTAGAACATCTGATATATCAATGCTGCAAACTTAAACAACAAAGGGACATTGAATCAATAGCTACAAATGGCCAGCGACTAAAGAGCAGTTAATCACAAACAACATGAGAGCTTTCAAGACATTTACTCAAAGCATTAACTATGATGAATTAAAATGAAATATTAAAGTGACAACAGGAAGTCAGTGGAGTGATACAGTGATGTGATATGAAAAGAAATAAACAAATAATAAACTATGCACAAGAGAGGAAGATAAGCTCAGTAAAAGATGAGTGTGTACATGTACATTAAAACAAACTGATAGCAGGTATCAACAACAAGGCATGTAGTATTGCTACTGCAATGGGGGATGCCCATTTATACCCCCTATCACTGCTCCAAAAAAGTGCTTACTATTTAAAGAACCATTTTAAAGTTAAAATACTATTAAAGATATTTACATATGTAATATGTAATATTTATTGAGGTACTAAGCTTTTACAATTTTTGGACTGCCCTCTGTTTTGGCCCAGGCCACTGCTACACAGGACAGTCCATTAAGTATATTTACAGACATGTTACAATATGTATTATTACATAATAGTCACTTATTATTCCTTCTCTCTTTTTACAGTCCACACCCACTTGTTTTTAACCTTACTTAAAAACTGACCTATGTTATTATAATTTTTACTTAAAACCTTGATTAAGCTGATTCTCCTATTCATTTTTGATATTTGACATTCTTTCCTCCACATCTCTGTTTCCTTACAATCAAACAATATATGTTTTATATCCTCTTTATCTCCACACAATGGGCACTCGTCTTGTGGGTATCCATTTCTTTGACCTCTTAATCTCCATATCCCTGCTCTTAACCATGCTAACCCCTTTCTTTCTTCACATTGGTAAAGTGGAGGGAAACAGGAGATCCTTATTCTAAGAAAGAGTATTTGCAAAGTAAATACCACTACAGCGAACTACTGGAAAGTAAAAAATCCCAATGGAGACAAAAGAAAGCAGATAACTTAATCATTACTATTGCCGAAAATAATGTGAGTAAAATATGGAGGGGTATAAAGTCATTGTACGAAAAACATGTAACCAAACATAATATAAGCCAGGAAGAGTGGCTAAGCTACTTTTTAAATTTATATGCATACGAAAATTCTAACAAGGGGAAGATAATCCCAGAAATAGAGAATAATTTTAGTGAGATGTTAGATAGGGATATAACAGGAGAGGAAGTAATAAACCAGGTTAGAAGAATTAAGAGAAATAAAGCTCCAGGAATAGATGGTATACCAGGAGAATTTCTCAAAGTATGGTGTGAAGATGAGAACAGGGTTAGATTATTAACATCATTGTTTAACTCAATGAAAACAAATGGCTATATACCGAAAAGTTGGAGAAAAGCAATTATACAGCCAATATACAAGGGCAAAGGGGAGTTGGATATTTACATAACAAATACAATTTATATCTTGAGTTTTCTGGGAATATTTTGAGAAGTTCTCTTCGTTGGAAAGGCATTTGTATAAAGACCAAAACGTTAATGGATAAATGAAAGCGTACTACACAAAATATGTAGATATCAATTTATCTATTTATCTAGATATCTATTTCTATGTCTATTCCAAATAACTATTTTGCAGCATGAGCAACTTCCAACATCCATTATTAATAGTTAAAATTCTGTTAAAACATTCAGTTGCTTTTAGCAATTGCATGGAAACATTATGAATTTCAATGGTAGTATACAGTGTGCAGTTCTTAAAGATTTGAGTATTGCTATTCCCTTTATAATGAAATATGTAGTTTAGCTATTTCTCAAAGGTGTATGCAAAATAAAATACTGATGGAAAATTAAATCTTTTTAGGAATAGTTTGTATATGTATAATAAATGACAAAATGTAGAAAAACTCATGTGAATGTAATATAGATTTTTAGAAAAAGGCATATGCACAGCATGCCTTGGAAAAAGTAGAATCTAAAGCAGTATTTCTAAAGAGTAATAGATGTTAATGATATTTAGGCCAACTCAAATTATATATCTTGCAACCAAAGGGTACAGCCATAAATTAAAGAAAACTTAAGAAATAAACAAATTTTGTGCCAATCATGCCCCATTTTTTCTTGAACCTATACAGATCTTTATAATCATTTTCAAGGAGTCTCTCCATACTTCATAAATTTTTCTTCTGCATTGGTAAACCATAATTGAACTTTCAACCTGGTTTCAATTCCTTTTCTTTTCTATTTAAAATGTATATCTATGTACATAGATATATATTTTTCTTTTCCTTATTTAACTGTTTTTTATTCTTTCCATTTTTTTTGCTATTAGTTTTCTTTAGGTTCACACATATAGACGATACACATAAACATCCATGCCCAAGGTGGGACTCGAACCCGTGAGCCTTTACGCAGCGAAACGCTAGAGACATAAACTCTAACGATTGTGGCTACAAGGGCTGGCACTTGAGTCTCACCCACTGGGTAGCTTCAAGAAATTTGGAAATATAGGTATTACATATCAGTGACACAACCTTGCTGTTTATTCATGTACAATTTGAGGTACATCTCTTTAGCAACTTTGCTGCATAACGCTTCTCTGGGGACAGAGCTTACTGTTGAGATGAAGATTTTTTTATCCATCTACATGCAAGATGCATCTGAAGGTTTATGAGATGGAACTTGTATCTCATCTTTATTCATATCCCTGAATATTTTCCTATAGTTGGAATACTGATCTGAAAATTACATTGTACCAATTGTCAAACATAGTCTGAAGTAAGTTTGGAGTGATGGTGGTTATCTCCTTCAGAATGAACTGCTACAATTGCTCCAGGTTCTCGGGTGTCTTATAAATTACTTGATTTTTCAGTTAAGAACAAAGAAAAAAGAAGTATTCAGTATTGTTGAGTTACACTGAACAAATTTTCCATAGTAAATGAAGAAGTTTCAAAGCTCATCTACCCTGTTCTGTTACAGAAACAAGAAAGACATGAAACTGAGTAACAATAAGAAGCCTAATCATAAAAACTATTTGTAGTCAGTTTATTGACACTCGTCACTTACTTTACTTGTTACTACTTGTTATTTACTTACTTCAATAAACTGACTACAAATATTTTTTACGATTAATTTTGATGTCACTGTTACTAAATTCCTCCAAACACACATAATAAGAAGCCTTCTGATTAAATCTGCATCCTGCAAGTCAAAAAAAAAGTTTACTGGCTGAGGATGATAATGGGAAGAACACAAGTTCTTCCCATTAATCCCTGTATAGAAGAAACAGTTAAAACAGAATTTAAAAATTAATCAATCCCTTTAAGTTTAATTAGAACAGAATTTAAAAATTTCTTGTTGTTTAGCAGCAGTGTTTACCTGTGACTGCTATCAGTCCCTTGTCTTCAGTTTTGACTAACAAGGTCACATCAGCTGAAGTATGTCCTGGAGTTGGAATAACTTGCACATGCTCATCTATAACATATGTTTCTCCTGAAACAGTAATATTATTATGTAAATTCTACATTCCTTTTAAAAGTTCCAATGTCATGCTTATAAGGGACCCTTTTGGCCTCACTCGAAACACATGTAAACATGCTTAGAATAACAAACGATCATTAAAACAACAGTGGCATCTGTCATTTTCATGCAAAACTCTGTACTTATCTGCTAGCCCCATTACAAGCGATATATCAGAGGAACTGCTGATTTTGTAAGACTGCAATGTGCCAAACCACGTACTATCTTTCAAGAAAGTAAATGTACACTTTCCGCGGGTCAGTATCACTCAGGCGTTCCGTGACTAGGTGGTATGAAAACTAAATTGGCCATTAAATATTACAAATAGAAGCATTATTAACAGTGAAGTTTTCTTCATGTTGAAGTTTTGTTGAGTCACACTTGTTTACACTCACCTTCACTTATTATTTTTAAAAAACGCTGGAACGTTTTCCAGGACATTCGCCCTCTTCCTCAGCGGTATAGTGACTGACTCTTCACTCTCCTTTCCTCTTTCTTCTCCTGCATCTGATCCTGTTGCCATCTCGTGTTAGGAGCGCAAAGTTTTAACGCTTCATTAAGTGGTGGGATTTCAAAATTTATGTGTTCACTGTTTTTAATTATGTGGATTTTTTCCCAGATGTCTAATTCTATTGGTGACTCTAATGGTTTCAACAGTTTTATATTTTGCCCAATGTTGTAGTTTTCTTTCCGAAAATGATGTGAAACAGCGGATTTGTCTATTTGTTTTAGCTTTATGTTTCTCTGGTGTTCCTTTAGCCTGATCTCCAAGTTTCTCTTTGTTTTGCCTATGTAGTACTTTTCACAATCCTCACAACTGATTTGATAGATTCAAGATTTCAGTGTGTTTTGAATTGTGTTCTTAAGAGATTTGTTTAGAACACTCTTCAGGTTAAATTTATTCTGTGGGGCCAGTTTTATATTGAATTTTTTGAAGATTCTTTCAAACTTTTTAAAAGCCGGTGGTAAGTAAATTTTTTATATTTCCAATTTTGGTTTGAAAGGGGTGTTAGTGTTGTATTTGACGAGATTTCTTTTTGCCTTTCTTTCTTTTTGAGCATGTTCCTAATGAGATCAGGGTTGAATCCATTTTCCTTTGCTACTCCTAATATGTACTCTCGTAGTTTTTCTCAGAACAAGACGAGTTTATCGCTGACATTGAAATAGCGACACATAACCTCAAAACAGAAGACAAAATCAAAGCCAATTTTTTTTTTGTGGTAATTTATGTCTTCCAACATTAAGTTATATCGGACGATGAATGGAATGGGTGAAATTATGCTCAAATGAGCCCGGGGTCCATGGAGCTTAGAGTTACCCGACATTCGTCTTTCAGGATAAGGGAAAACCCCAGAAAAACCTTATCCACGTAACTCACCCTGACCGAGATTCGAACTCGGGACCTCTTGAACATGAGGCAGACACTCTACCACCACGCTACCGAGGCGGGCTTCAAAGCCAAGTTGGAATGTCTAGACATAGTAAAACAGTTACAGCCCAAACAGATTAATAGTAATAAAATAATTAGGAACCTAAACAAGGAACCAGTGGTGTATCTAAAAGCTGACAAAGGCAATTCCCTAGTAATCATGGAACTTGAGGACTATAAACAGAGAGCTAACGTTTTGCTAAACAGTTCGGACTATGAAGAAATTCCCAAAAATCCCCATAACAAATACATAAAACTTCGTAAATAAAGCTCTTACTAATAACAGCATACTGACAGAAACTGAAAAACGCATCCTAAAATCTACCAACCCCACACTGCCGAGATTATACTGCTTGCCAAAGGTACACAAGGATGATAACAGCATGAGACCAATCACAAATGGTATCAACTCACCCACATACCGCCTTGCTAAGTGGTTAGTTAATAAACTAAAATCATTCCAGAAATTCGAAAGTTTGGGAATAGAGAACTCTTTAGAACTCATAAATCAACTACAGGACTACAACATTCCTTCAAACCACATAATGGTCTCTTTCGATGTCAAATCACTGTTCACAAGTATCCCGATTGAAAAAATACCAAACCTTCTCAGAAAATGGATGAATCTAATCACATTAGACCCTACAGAAATAGACAACATCATAAATTTGACAGAACTATGCATTCGACACAATTTGTTCACATTCGACAAAAAATTCTACCAACAGTCAAAGGCCTCACAATGGGCAGCCCACTGTCACCCTTGCTAGCAGATTTATATGTGAGTCACCTCGAAGTCCATATAGTAAAAGCCTTCCCCCAAATTTACAAATTCTGGCGAAGATATGTAGACGACATTTTTGCTATCATTCCTAAAAAACAAACAGAAGACTCCCTAAAACTTTTGAACATACAGGATAGCAACATAAAATTTACAATGGAAATAGAAGAAAACAACATCCTGCCTTTCCTAAACCTAAAAATCATGAGAGACCAAAATAGCTTAAAATTCGGAATACATAGAAAACCCACACATGTGGACAATTACATTAAGAGGAATGGTTGCAGCCCAATTTCACATCAACTGGCAGTCTTCAGAAGCTTGATCCAACGTTTATACAGTGTCCCATTGAGCAAAAATAACGAGAGTACATATTAGGAGTAGCAAAGGAAAATGGATTCAACCCTGATCTCTTTTAGGAACATGCTCAAAAAGAAAGAAAGGCAAAAAGAAATCTCGTCAAATACAACACTAACACCCCTTTCAAACCAAAATTGGAAATATAAAAAATTTACTTACTACCCGTGGGCTTTTAAAAATTTTGAAAGAATCTTCAAAAAATTCAATATAAAACTGGCCCCACAGAATAAATTCAATCTGAAGAGCGTTCTAAACAAACCTCTTAAGAACACAATTCAAAACACACTGAAATCCAGAATCTATCAAATCAATTGTGAGGATTGTGAAAAGTACTACATAGGCAAAACAAAGAGAAACTTGGAGATCAGGCTAAAGGAACACCAGAGAAACATAAAACTAAAACAAATTGACAAATCCGCTGTTTCACATCATTTTCGGAAAGAAAACCACAACATTGGGCAAAATATAAAACTGTTGAAACCATTAGAATCACCAATAGAATTAGACATCTGGGAAAAAATCCACATAATTAAAAACAGTGAACACGTTATAAATTTTGAAATCCCACCTCTTAATGAAATGTTAAAACTTTGCGCTCCTAACACCAGATGGCAACAGGATCAGATACAGGAGAAGAAAGAGGAAAGGAGAGGGGAGAGTCAGTCACTATACTGCTGAGGAAGAGCTGAATGTCCTGGAAAACGTTCCAGCGTTTTTTAAAAATAATAAGTGAAGGTGAGTGTAAACAAGTGTGACTCAACAAAACTTCAACATAAATTGGCCATGCTCGTAAATGTATAGTGTCGTGGTCGCCATTTAACCTGTTACTCACTTTGAAGATTTATAAGGCTATATTAACCCAGTATAACAAAAGATTGACTAAAATTAGGCAAGTGAGTCAACCATGTATATACTTTTCTCCACTTACAAGTTTTTTATGAAGACTAGTTTCTGGGGACTTCTCCCCCATCGTCAGTTCTGTGGTTGACTGATGATGCATCCGGTGTCTGCAGCTGGCTTGGTGTTGTGCTGCCATCTAACGTCCTGGTAAGTTAGATAACGTCATCTACCGCAGGAATTTCAAAATTCATCAAGAGGTCCTGTTTTTTCGTAATAAATATGTTTTCCCAAATCTGTAGTTCCAGAGGTTTCTTTGCCTGTTTGATCAGTTCTATTTCTTGTTTTATGTTGTGATTCTCAGACCAAAAGTGATGTGCTACGGCCGACTTGTCCATTTGTTTGAATTTAATATTTCTGAAGTGTTCTTTCATTCTTGTTCCTAGATTCCTTTTGGTCTTACCAATGTATATCTTGTCACAATCCTGGCAACTCATTTGGTAAATGCCTGATAATTGAGTTTTCGGTGTGCTATTTTTTAGAGGGTGGTTTAGTAAGTTGCAGATGTTGTGTTTGTTTTGAGGGGCTAATTTTATGTTGAAGCTCTTAAATATCTTTTCAAATTTTTTGAAGTATTTTGGATGAAATGTAAATTTTCCATATCTGGTGTTTGGGTTTTCTAGTTTTTTTAACGTAGTAATGTCCCTTAAGTTTTTGTTTCTTTTGTGTCTGTAGATCAGTTTTATGATGAAATTTGTGTTATAGTTGTTCAGTTCGGCAACCTGGTGTATGTGAGCGTACTCCTGTTCATATTCTGTTTTTGTTAGCGGAATGTTGATTAATCTGTGAACTAAACTATGGAATACTGCATATTGATGTTGTACTGGGTTGAATGGGTTGCATTTAATGTAATTGTCAACATGTGTTGCTTTTCAAATGTTGGCATAGATATGTCGATGATGTGTTTGCGATAGTCCCTAGAAGACTAACCGAGGATGCTATAAAGTTGCTAAACCTACAAGAAAAATCCATAGTTTTCACCATTGAAGTAGAGCAGGATGAATGGCTACCTTTTCTAGATTTGAAAATCATTAGAACACCAACAGGATTACAATTTGGAATATACCGAAAAGCAACACATGTTGACAATTACATTAAATGCAACCCATTCAACCCAGTACAACATCAATATGCAGTATTCCATAGTTTAGTTCACAGATTAATCAACATTCCGCTAACAAAAACAGAATATGAACAGGAGTACGCTCACATACACCAGGTTGCTGAACTGAACAACTATAACACAAATTTCATCAAAAAACTGATCTACAGACACAAAAGAAACAAAAACTTAAGGGACATTACTACATTAAAAAAACTAGAAAACCCAAACACCAGATATGGAAAATTTACATTTCATCCAAAATACTTCAAAAAATTTGAAAAGATATTTAAGAGCTTCAACATAAAATTAGCCCCTCAAAACAAACACAACATCCGCAACTTACTAAACCACCCTCTAAAAAATAGCACACCGAAAACTCAATTATCAGGCATTTACCAAATGAGTTGCCAGGATTGTGACAAGATATACATTGGTAAGACCAAAAGGAATCTAGGAACAAGAATGAAAGAACACTTCAGAAATATTAAATTCAAACAAATGGACAAGTCGGCCGTAGCACATCACTTTTGGTCTGAGAATCACAACATAAAACAAGAAATAGAACTGATCAAACAGGCAAAGAAACCTCTGGAACTACAGATTTGGGAAAACATATTTATTACAAAAAAACAGGACCTCTTGATGAATTTTGAAATTCCCGCGGTAGATGACGTCATCAAACTTACCAGGACGTTAGATGGCAGCACAACACCAAGCCAGCTGCAGACATTGGATGCATCATCAGTCAACCACAGAACTGACGATAGGGGAGAAGTCCCCAGAAACTAGTCTTCATAAAAAACTTGTAAGTGGAGAAAAGTATATACAAGGTTGACTCACTTGCCTAATTTTACTAACAATGGCACTCCACTTTCTGAAATACTTCTTTTTATTCTATATAAAAAGATTGACTATTTATCACAAAGTAAGTAATAATTCTCTTGCAGCTGAGCAATTAACTACATGGCGTTGGAAAATGTGCAAGAAAACGGAAAACACGTGGAAGAATGATTTTAACAGAACCAATATATATGTGTTATATAAGGCAAGCTATCTTCACTGCTCTCGTAGCTCAGGGGCAAAACGTGGGCTGAGATAAGCGAGACCATGCTTCAAGGTTCGAACCCTAACACATGGGCATAATTTTTAACTCCAAATTTCTTAGTTTGTTGGACGCAGTAATGAACTAATTTACAACTTAAATTAATTGGGAGTCGATTAATAACACAAAACAACACTCACTTTTAAATTTTCCCGGAAATTTTGCCAGTCGATGTCCGGCTGAAGATAGAGGGAAGGCCTCAGAAACCGGTTCCGGGAAAATTTAAAAGTGAGTGTTGTTTTGTGTTATTAATCGACTCCCAATTAATTTAATTTATACAACAACACTGTTTTCAACACTTCCATGAAAGGATTTATTAATTTACAACTGTTCTCTTGTAGCTAAGCTGTTACTAAATGGCATTGCACAATACCAAAGTAATTGGAAAACACGTGGAATGGCGATTTTAATAGAACCAAAAGGTATATATTGTATATAACCAGTGCTATCACATCTGTTGGCATAGCTCAGTGGTAAAACGCACACTGTGCCAAGTAAACTGATGATTTGCGGTTCGAACCCTCAACATGTAATACTCTTTTTTCCACCTTGTATTTCTTGTGCATGTGCAAATTATTGCTGGAGGTAATGCACTGCATTTGTATCTTTCACTAAGACTTCATCATAGTGAAATAGCATGCCACATCCACAAGGTTGTGTGGAGCTGACTGCAGCCCAAAAGGGTGAAATTATAGGCTGTGCTTCTCATGGTGAAAGCGCTTCATAAATTGCCAGAGAACTGAGTTGCGACTGAAGAACAGTGAAGCAGTTATCACAAACTTATCATGAGGGAGAAGTTGAATGGGCCAAATCACGCAGGCATTCAGGTAGGCCTCGTGCAACAACGCTTACTCAAGATGAAGCCCTGGTAGCAGATGTAAGGAACCAACCTTTAAGACACAGGTCCATCTTTCTAGATAAAGCAGTTGAGTATGGTTGCTCATATGAAACCATACGCCAACAATTAAAGGATGCCGGTATTGCATCACATCGTCCTGCCACTAAGCTCTTTCTTACAGAGGCACACAAAGCAAGACGATTACAATGGGCACAGCGCAATTGCAACCTTCCTCAGGCTTATTGGGACCTGGTAATCTGGAGTGACGAGAAGGTATTTCGATCCGACCAGCAAGGGACCCTATGTCTGTATAGACCACGAGGAACTACATATGAACCTCAACACGTCGTTCGAGCAGCATATTCAGGAAGAATTTCAGCACAGTTCTGGGCCTACATGACAGCATCAGGTCCAGGGGAGTTAACTCAAGTGACAGAGAGAATGACGAGTGCAGTCTATGTAGACATTCTCGAAAAAACTTTGCTACCATCCCTTCGTACTAGGTTTCCAGAACAAGAAGAGTATATATTTTTATGCATGACAACAGTGGTGTGCATACTGCAAATATCACTCAGGATTGGCTAACGAGGCATCCAGAAATAATCTGCATGGACTGGCCACCAAAGTCTCCCGATCTAAACCCCAGTGAACTTATATGGGTCTTCATGGTGAAAGAATAGCAAGAACGTCGACCAGACAGGGTTCAAGAAAATTTGGTTGCTCACGTGATGGAGCTATGGCAACATTATCAGCAGAATCCAAACCGATGTTCTGTATTGGTTGCAAACATGCATGAAAGATTAAATGATGTAATCATAGCTGGGGGCGATTACACCAGGTTCTAAATCACAAGATTTCATTTCTTTTTTTCATTCTTTGTTTCCACAAATCACTGTTTATTCTAGCAAAATACGTTTTCTATAAATCTCAAATTTTTCATAATTTAATTCAATTGTTAATGTATGACGTTGGCTTCATGAAGAAATGACAGCTTTTTACTTTTTCTCCTAAGCAACATTATCTTTGGATATCGTCTTCTTTTTGTAATTCCTAATAATGGCTATTTGTAACTACAGTTACACAGAATATCTTTTCAGTTTTATGTCTTATACTCCACTGGATTATACAGTTATATTGAAGTTCTAAGTTTGTTTTTCTCAAGATGAGAATTATTCAATTTCTGTTATTTTATATATTAGCTTATTGTTAGAACAGATGGATGGTATACAGCGTTTAGGAGTTGGCTGCATTAAAATTATCATTCAACCTCCAGGAAACTTCTGGCATTCTTTTCGAAAACATTTTATTAACTTAGTCGCAAGAGAGAAAGTATAATTTCATTCGTTACGGTGGCTTAAAAAATAAAAACATTGGAATAAAAATTATGACTACATAATAGGTTTCGAACCATGAATCCTCGGCTCAGTGACAGCATGTATTTTGCCACTGAGCTATGATAACGTGTGTTTGTAGTAGGTTATATACAACAAGACGTTGGCTCTATTAAGCCGCCAATCTTCCTGGCATTCGTCTTCTTGCTAATTCTCCAATGCCACTAGTAACAGCTTAACCCAAGAGAACAGTTGTAAATTGGTTTGTTACTTAATCTAACAAATTAAAACTCTGGAATAAAAAACATCCACAGGATGGTACTCGACCCATGAACCCTCGTAATATTTATCACAGCACGTGCTCTCTGTCATTGAGCTACGTGAGCACTTAAGGAAGTTTACTTTATATACAATATAGATATTGGTTCTGTTAAAATCATAATTCCACGTGTTTTCCGTTTCCTTGCACATTTTCCAACGCCATGTAGTCAATAGCTCAGCTGCAAGAGAATTATTACTTACTTTGTGATATATACTCAATCTTTTGTTATACTGGGTTAATATAGCCTTAGAAATCTTTGAAGTGAGTAACAGGTTAAAATGGCGACCATGACACTATACATCTACGAACATGGCCGATTTAGTTTTCATAACATCTAGTCACGGAACGCCTGAGTGATATTGACCTGCGGAAAGTGTACATTTACTTTCTTGAAAGATAGTACATGATCAATTTTCAATTATCAAACTTCCCTCTGTGATTTACTATCATTTGCTGTACCAAAGTATAAGCCTATGTTGTAATATGCTTGACAAAATGCACGTTAGACGCTGACATACCTGTATCATCATTTGCAAATGTAATTAGTCAGCTTTTCATATTAGACTGTGTGAATGTGAAAGTGATTTGGAATGTGATATCTTTAGTGAGGTGTGAACAATGCTCTTCCACAGTGTTTTAACTGCTTCATTGAATCCTGCATCTACACTTTTAAAGACTAATATAATCACTACACGATGTTCATTTTTATTCGTTATTTCCCGCCCTCCGATTGAGCAAGAATGATGTCATAGTTGACTGGTGAGTCTATCCGTATTAATCTGTGCTCTATCTTGAAATCACAGTGCCCTCTATGGAGAAGAAGCGGTAATTTTTGCAGAACAGTAAGCAAGTTACAGCGCTCTCAGTGTGGTTCCTTTGGTAACTAATACAACCAGCTTCCCCTGGATATGAACACAGAACACCACGTCTTCATGGTTGAATGCTACTTTCGTACCAGCATTAAAATTGGTGCAACATATAAATATAGTTTAAACCACTGCATAGACGAGTTTATGCAAAGCTATCCGTCATTCAGACAAGTCCCTCGGAGTGTATTGTTGTCAAAAGTGTCCAGGTACTGTCAAATTGACATACTTTTGTTTGCAACATAAACGTCTTATGTTTTATCAGTATACGATATAAATTGTTTGTCATTCTCACGCTTAATTAAAATGTCTATTAATGTTGGTATCCTTATGTCTTTTAAAACTAATAGGTGCATCAAACATTGCCAAGATACAGGATCAGTTACACGCAAAAAGAGAGACACTGGATGCTATAAAGTGGCTGGTCCCAATCTAGAACCAATAAATAATGTTATGACAGAAAGGCTTCAAACATACCTTCTCGCAATACAGACAGTGTTTACGGGGAAGAGAGGAAGGAAATATAAGAAAATGGACACATAAGACTATGTACTAGAGATATTTTCTTGTTTAGACTTGGATAAAGGCTTTATACATATTGTAACAATAATTTATTTTCATTCCTAGAACATGTTCTGCTAATTTTCTGGTTTGTAATGAAGTTACATTGTGTTGGAATCTGTGGGTGATAGAAAAGAATTGAGATCAAATTGAAATATTTCTATTTTACGTGTCAGGTTTACAATATACATATATGTCAACTGTAACAGAAAAAAAATGTTCATTGTGAAGTAAGTGTTCACTGACTTATCATTTCGTATATTCTTCATGGTCTACTTTAATGGCTGCATAATTAGCTTTGCAGTGCACTGTATTGCAATATATAGTTTTTTTAAAATAGTTATCGTATCTAAGCACCAGGCGAAATTACGCACTTTTATATTATGTGGGCAGACCCGCCTCTCAAATAGTATATTTACCTGCCAGTAGAGGGAGGCCTCAAAGCTGCTGTCAATACATCTAATATGATTGCAAGCCGCTAGGGGAATCACATATAAACTCGCTCCATCAGCGATGCTATTGATGACGTCAAATTTTGCGCGGTAAAATTACAGATAAAAATGAACACCGTGTATAAGGTGTGTAGTATATGTATGTTTTGCGCTGTTATAAGTACTTTAAGCATAGTTTTTAGTACTGTTGATTGAAACTGTAATTACAAACTGATGTCATTGAATTACACATAAGTTCCCTCCTATGGATTGATATCTTGTCACTTTGTTTCTATCTCTTAAGACGTCACTGGAGGTAGAATGCAATGTTTTGCACAGAAATCACATAGTTCACTATTTTGTTATGATCAATTGTACTTCTAAGCATGTTTTTGTGCAGTTCTGAGTGTTTGAGGTCAAAGGTGTCCCTTGTTCTTGAGAGGAAAGAAATAAAGGAATTTTACAACAAATTTCAATGTGAGAAAGGTGCTTTAATTAAAATCTTCAATTACGAATTGGGAGTATACAATTTTAAATTTACTCCTACTATTGCCTCCTTGCTTAGACAACATACTCGAGACAACCTGGCATGAGGAGAGGCAATATTTTATTGTCTTCTTCAACCCTCCTTTCCACACTGATAAGGAATGTCTCTCAGCTTGAACGTGAATGTTGGTTTCCATTTTAATTATAGGTTTTACGTACCACTGTGATGAGGATGGTGAAAGCATTTGAACATGCTCTTATTCCTATGAGTAAGGACTATGATACAATGAAGCACAAAATATAATATGGGAAAAGATATTCATAATGAAATATGAAGAAAAACTGTTCAATTTTGACACCTCCTTTGAAAATAACCCAAACTTCAAGTTCATCAAGATATCAACAGAGATGCCTCTATCGCCTCCAAGGAGTTCACCAAACCAACATTCAATAGTCGACATTAGCTGACAATGTTAGGAAGGTCCCAACAAAATACATTTACGTAAGCACTATCAATATATGGAGCATTGAGTATTAGTTTGACTCAAAATTATATTAAACTTGCTCTTAGTTTGCCCAATAAGATTTTAAAAATGTACATGAGGTTCCTTAACAAAATGCATGAAACACTATGGAAATTCACAAAAGGGAATTTTTTGGCAAACTTCAGAATCATATTCTTGAAATGAAAAATTAATGCGACCTTAATCACATTTTAAAATTCAGAAACATGTGTGGGAATATTGAACCCAGCTGTTGCCAGGAATACTGAAGCACAGACTGATACACAGGAGGAGAAACTGGTTAGGAATAGTAGAATGCATTGAAAAACCTGACTACAAATTGGATGTCACTGTTACTAAATTCCTCCAAACACATATAATTGTAGAATGCATTTTTAATGAGAAAATTCTGTTTCCTAACTTAGTGTCAAAGTCACTTTAGAGAGTCTTTCTATAGTCATTTATCCTTCTTAGCTATATTTTAGAGCTTACCTTTTTCTGGTTTACTTCTTTGACAAAATGGGCCCCAGACTGTGAATATCTAGGTCTTCCCATATATCTCTAGTTGTCATGTAAGCAGTGACATGTTTACAGGACTTTTTATGTTCTTTTTTGAGATGTGCTATAGAAGCTGCAAAAATTTTTAAATTTTTATGCCCAATTTCTCTTGCTTTCTGTATTGCCCAAACTTTCAGTTACCAGTAATGGGCATTTTCCTTCATCCTTGTCATGTCAAACTGGGATAGAATGTTTACTCCATATAATCAAATATTACTTTGATTGAAAAAGCTACTTGTAGTCGTTTTTTGACACGTCATCCTTACATTTTTATATTATTGAGGGACTAGTTTTGGAAGCCATTGCATCCATTTTCAACCTCGAAGGTCCAACTATCGTCTGTTGTTGTCTGCTCTCTTCTCTCTGGTGGTGGAACTATGAACTTCTTTATCAAATTATCGACTGGTGGGATTTCAAAGTTCATTACTCGGTTCTTATTTTGCCATATGAATATGTTCTCCCACGTGGTCAGTTAGTTTTGGTTTATCACCCCTTTTAATAATTTTGGATTTGGGTCAATTTCATGGTTTTTGTTCCAGAAATGAAATGCTACTGCTGACTTATCTTCTTGTTTCAATTTGATGTTTCTAAAATGCCCTTTGACTCCAGCTTTTAGGTTTCTTTTAGCTTGACCTATGTAGCATTTTTCACAATCCTTACAACTTATTTGTTGTATTCCAGATCTAGTAATTGGTGGGATTTCATCTTTTGTTTTTGAATTTAACAATTTTAATACTGAGTATGTATTTGTAGGTGTCAAGATGATATTTTGTCCCTTAAAGATCTTTTTGAATTTATTAAATGTTTTTGGGTGGTATGTGAATCCAGTGAATATGCTGTTGCTTTCTTTTTCTTTAGTACTGTGGATGCTTCCTTAATGGTTTTCTTTAGTTTAGCCTTTTTAATTTTCTTAAATTTCGAGGTTGAAAATGGATGCAACGGCTTCTGAAACTAGTCCTTCAATAATATGAAAATATAAGTGACGAAGTGTCAAAGACCGACTACAAATAGTTTTTTCAATTAATTTTGATGTCACCGTTACAAATTCCTCCAATCACGCATAATTACTTGGATGTTCAATATGCTTTTTATAGATGGATATCTCTTCAATAAGGAGTCATAGTTTGAAACTATACATGTAGTATGTGATAATCATCATAAATACATTCAAGATGTTCTTCTGAGAATTTAACTAAAATACAAACAGTGATGGATTTCTTTTCAAGTGAAGAGTCATAGTCAATAGAACTATTAAGCTTCCCTTTGATTATGAGAACTGTTTGTAAGACTTGAATTTTCACGGCAAGCGTTATTGATTAAAGCTTCACGGCTGATTAATTGTGAAGCCTTAATCAGGAGAACTGATTCCATCACTGACCTAGCAGTACAATCTTTAACACTACTAATTGTGTTATCAATTATCATCTACAAAGTCTATTTCTTTGTCCACTATCATATCCAATGTAATTTCAGTTGAGCAGTCCAATGAATTTTCATGTTACTAAATAATGAAATCCACCAAAAGCATTGCAAAAGTGTAATCATCCTGTCCTACAGAGTCTTCCAATGGATAATGCCTTCTTAACTTGGATGTCAAAATATTTAAAACATTCCATATATGAATGGTTTCATTCACTTTTGCCATATTTGTATGAAAGTACTGACAAACTTATAGTAAATATGTCACTTACTTTCTGAGGTAAATGATGACTAGCATTTTAACTCCCTCTCCTACAAGACTGCAAGCTTATCTTGTGAAAACCAAATAAATAAGGATCAACAAAGGTTTCCCTTGGATGTTCAAACTCTGGTAACGATATGTAGATGACATCTTTGCAATAGTACCAAAAAAACACATCAGTGATGCACTAAAACATATCCAAGAAAAAAAGCATCAAATTCACTGTGGAAATAGAAAAAGATGAGCATTTACCATTTTTGGATCTAAAAATAATAAGGAATAAAAACAGACTAAACTTTGGCATTTACAGAAAACCAACACAAACAGACAACTACATAAAAGCTAATGGATACAACCCAAGATCCCACAAACAGGCAATCTTCAATAGTTTAGCACACAGACTGGTAAACATCCCTCTCACAGCAGAAGAATACAAAACAGAATACAACAAAATAATTGAAATAGCACAAAAAAATAACTTTCTCAAATCATTAGTGGTCAAAAAAGTGAACTTAGCAAAAAAGAAGAAGCTACTAAAGGAAACCACAACCCTCTCAGCTACAGAAACTAATATGATTGTCAAAAAATTCACTTATCATCCATGGGCCTATGATAAATTAAAAAAAGTCTTCAAAAACAAAACATTCAACTAGCACCAGTCAACCATTTCTCCTTAAAAAACCTAATTTGCTCAAACATCAAAGATGCCATTCCATCTAACAAAAAATCTGGTATATATCAAATTGAATGCAATGACTGTAGTCAAATTTATATTGGAAAAACAAAAAGAAATTTAGAAACAAGAGCAAAGGAACACTTTAGAAACATAAAATATAAACAATTAGAAAAATCAGCAGTTGCCACACATTTTTGGGGAAAAAACCACAACATAAATCCAGAACCAAAACTACTTAAACATACATCAGGAAAACAAGAACTATCCACATGGGAACAAATCTTCATTTCAAAAAATAGGAACAAAGTATTCAATTTCGACATCTCCCAGAAAGATTTGTTCAGCAAGTTCCTTGAACGGCCACCAGAGGAGACCTGTGACAAAATATCGTCAGCTACACCAATGAGAACCAGTCGAGAGCCGGCTGATGATAGAGGCAAAGCCTCAGAAACATGTTGCCGAAAAATTTAAAAGTAAGTGTTGTTTAGTGTTTTTAATCGACTCTCTTTAAAGTTAATATTCAAATGCCTTTGCAGTATTGGTTAGAATTGTAAGACAGATCTGTAAACAAATTTTTATAACCAAATTTGAGCCAAGAGACATTGCTTGTGAGCAGTATGGTTTGGACCTACTATAATGTGGTATGCCTACAGGACTTGGAACCTTTTGGATGCATGTGTCAAATTAAAACAATGCTTATTTTGGAGATGAATTAGAAGTTAGTGAAGCATAAACACTCCTCTTTGGTTTTCATCCTATGTCAATATGTGGCATATTTTGGAGAACCTCTTTAGCAGCAAGAATGGTTTCTTTCTTAATACTCTTTTAAAAGCATCTTCAATGTTCTTAAATAATTTTTCAGCATTTAATTTTTTATTGCAGCTCTGCTCTTCTATTGGGTAATATACGCACCAAGCATTAATAATTACGCCCTGAATGAGGACCAAGAAGCTGCAAAACACATACATAAATGACGTCTTTTCACACATATAATACTACCAAAGTGACACATGAATGCTTTACCAAAGAGCGAGATGGAATACATGTCAAACGGTTGAGAGGGTTAGCTTGTAATGCAAAGGCTAGGATCGAAATGATGTCACTTTGTTTTGGTTTTTTTCTTTCTCCTAGTCTTTATTGTCTGTATTTTAATTACTAATTTATTTATTGTTGCTACTGGTTCTCTTGTGAGCCAAAAACGCAAGAATTACAATCCAATAAATAGGGATCTACAGGGATTAGCTCACCATATAAGCTGGCCTGAGCTCACTCTACCAGCAGGTAGGAGAGGCTCTTGCCCTTCAAAGGGAAACAACAGGCTATCTTTATCCTTACCTTCAATTAGGGATCATGTTTAACTTTGTGAGCCTTATTATCTTTACCGTATCTGGTGTTATGAACCATGTTGGCTTTCATCTTTTTAGGAGCATGTTCAGGATATTTATGTAATACTTTTTGTTTCATGCTTAAGTCTTATGTTTCCCTTTAATTTGTGAAATATTTCAAACTTGGTTGAATGGGTCAAGCACAATACCGACCATGATAAAATATCTACTATGAAATAAAAATTTATAATTATCAGCCAGTAGAAAACTTGGCCATTATTTTATTTTGTAAATACCTACAATGTTATAAAAATGTTATTTGTATCATATCAAATTATAGACCCTAAGAGGTAAAACAAAGGGTAATAAAATTTATGAGCTGAACACAAAGGATATGAAGTGAACTTCAGGTGATAGAGTGGTGAGATAACCTGTATAATACCATTTAGCCAATGATACCTTGAGAGCAGGAATTCCTATATGAATAAGTAACCGCAGACCTCCGACTCACCTTGGATCTTTACCCAGTTTTTACAGCTTCATACGGTGTTTTGAGCTCATTTTGGTAGTTTTAATGCAAATAAAGAAACTGCATCCACCATTACAATTACTGTGTGAGCTAAAACTGCCATAATTTCTGACAGAAGCGAAAACAATTTACTTAATATTTAGAATTTTTTGACATGGCTGTACAACGAAAACACGTGTTGGTTGAAGACTTAAATCCAACTGATACCACTGTGTAGATCTGCCATTTTGTGTTTCAATGTATTATCAACTGATGCATGTAATAGGTTGTTCCTTCAGGGGCACGTTTAAAGGTGTATATGAATCTACGCTAATGAATAAAAGTTTGTAAACTTTTGAAAGTAATGAGTCGGTAATTCAAACACAAACACCACTTAAATTATCCTTGCTTGGACATGTTTTGGAGAACGGTTTGTCCCCATCGTCAGCAGTTTGTAAACTTGTTTAAAATTGCTACTGCAGCTCTATGTGTCTTGACATGATGTTTTTAGAATCGACATACATAGCAATTGCTTTCTGTCCTGTACTACACTTTGCACTCAGCTGTCTATCCCTCCTCCATAAACTGTTCTAAAAAATCATCCATTAGGAGGCATTCAAGAAAGGCATAAGTCACATATGTCACATAGCATGTTGCATACATTCAAAACTAAACAGGAACAGGTGACTCACCTGGTATAGTTTAACTTTAATATATTTAATCTTTTACTTAATAATGTATGTTGTGTGATGTTATGCTTAGATGATGCTTGCTTCTGGTATTATAGTTGTGTTTATCTAGATTAACTTAAAAATAATCCAGGTCTTTTCTAACTTATATTAAAATAATGATAATGTAATAATATATGAACATGGAAATGGTATTATTCCAAGTATCTACAATGCATTTCTAAAAGAATCCCATTCTTTTAGTCTTAATATTAATCAAATAGCTCTTTTTTGTAATTTTAAACATTGTATTGCTCTTGTTGGAATTTCCACAAAATATACCAAATATCAGCAGGCTATTGAAACATCCAAAAAACCAGTTCCTTAAAGTGTTTCTATTTATCTCAAAAGGTTTATATTTACAATTTTATTAACTACTTAAGCAATAATAATGATAATGATAATGATGATAATGATAATAATAATAATAATAATAATAATAATAATAATAATAATAATAATAATAATAATAATAATAATAATAATAATAATAATAATAATAATAATAATAATAATAATAATAATAATAATAATAGCAACAACAACACTTTAAAAATATATATTAACTTAAAAAAAACTGAAAATGTTTGTAAACATTTCAAACCAATTTCGAAGTGTCAAGAAAGGTTGTTCAACATAATGGCTGAAATAATCTCAATGTAAATGTTCTACAAATGTCTAAGTGGTGACACTTTAGTGCTTTATTAGATGTTTGGAACATATATAATTGTGGAAAGCAACTTAAATTTAACAATAATAAACATCAGGATGTATTATAAGGCCAAGCATAAATTGAGTTTAGTCTGTAAAACTTAAAACTTTCACAGCGAACTATATTAATCAAAGCTTCATGAGTCATCAGCTGTGTCAAAGTTAATAACTTTGAAATGGCTAATCACCCGTGAAGCTTTGATTAAAGTTTAGCCTGTTTACCAGCAGTAAGGAAATGAGAAACAGGTTTTCCAAATCCTCCTCTCTAAACCTTCACTTATGCTGTCAGGTAATGCAAGAAGTTTTTCTTGAGCTGCCTAGGAATAAGGAAAAGTGCCTACCTGTGGATGGGTTGGCCCACAGGCAGTAAACTACTGCAGAAATGCATACCTCTATTACAAACTAATAACAATACTGCACCTGATTCAAAATGATGAATTTCGTAGATATCCTTGAAAGAAACACTAAATCCCACTATGTGTTTGGCTTTCTTGAACAGGTGATTGCTTCCAATGTGATCAGAATGTCCATGTGTACAAACAACGTAGTTAATATCATCACAACTAATACCACGCTGCTGCAGGGCTGAAAACAGAGAAGAGGATTACACAAATTTTATCATACACAAATTTTATCATTTTTAAGCAGCAGATGTTTGTAGCTGTAGCCCTTCAATTTATTGTTTCTTTCTGTACTTATTCTAAGAATTGGTTTATTAATATAATTTTGAGTTGAAGTAATCCTCTATGCTTCATATATTGCTAGTGTTTACCCAGAATGCATTCATTAAGACCTACCTAACACCTCAGCTAATGTTGACTGTTGAAGTTTGGTTGGGTGAACTCCTTGGTGGCAATTGGGGTGTGTCTATTGGTGTCCTGATGAACTTGAAGTTTGGGTTCTCATCAAAGGTGGTGTCAAAATAGAAGAATTTTCTTTCAGATTTCTTTCTGAATATTTTTACCCACATGAGCATTTTTTAATAAATGGATTTATTCTATTTTGTGATTCTCATTCCAAAAATGGTACACTACTGCCAAATTGTCTATTTCTTTGTTCTTGATTTTCCTAAAATGCTCTATAAGCCTAACGTTCAAATTCCTTTTTGCTTTGCCAATGTAGTTGCCACAACCTTTGCAGACTATATGGTATATGCCTGAGTTTTGTCTATGAGTTTCTCTTTTGTATTATGTGATTTCAAAAGGTGCTGTACACTGAATTTGTTCTATGGAACCAAAGTAATGTGTTGTTTGAAGACTTTTTGGAAAATGTCTGTAGCTCTGGGATGGTATGTAAATTTTCTGTATGAAGTTTTATTACTGATTGGGGAAAGAGTAGTTATTTGTCTGCACCTCTGTTGTCTTTTGAATTGATCAATTCTCTTTTTGACCAATTTCGCACTGAATCCATTGTATTCTGCAATGTGAACTATATGAAAAAATAGACTACAAATAGTTTTTTCAATTAATTTTGATGTCACTGTTACTAAATTCCTCCAATCACACATAAGTGAACTATATGGTTATACTCTTTGGTACGTTCCATCTTGTTTAATGGAACATTAACCAGCCTATAAGTTGAACTGTTGATTGCAGCAGGCTTGTACTGTCTTTGTTGTATCCATCTGATTTTACGACATTTTCTGTGTGTGTTTCTTTCCTATATAGGCAAATTCTAGTTTTTTGTTTTTCCTGATTAGTTTCAAGTCTAAGAAAGAGATTTTATTGTTTTTCTCTTTTTCTATGGAAAATTTTACTATGGGATTCTGCAAATCACGTATTTACTTTTATTCAGACCCCATTCACATATTTATACCACAGTTTGATAATTAGTGGGAATGCCTTTGTGATATGAATTTCTAAAAAGGCTCACGAAAACCACAGACAAAAACTCAGGTGTATACTGGATAAATTACAAAGGCTGTGACAACTTTTACATTGGCAAAACAAAAAGGAATTTGAACATTAGCCTTAAAGAGCATTTTGGGAATATAAGAACAAAGAAACAGACAAATCAGCAGTGGTGTACCATTTTTGGAATGAGAATCACGAAATAGAACAGGAAATCCATTTATTAAAAAGTGTTCAGGGTCCAACTGCATTAACCACGTGGGAAAAGATATTCATAAAGAAATATGAAGGAAAACTGTTCAATTTCAACATACCTTTAATGAGAACAGTTCATCAGAACACCCAAATGAGTTCATTCACCCAATTAAAACTCCACAGTCGACATTAGCTGAGGAAGTTAGGAAGGTCCTAACGAAATGCATTCTAGGTGAACACTAGAAGTATATGGAGCATAGAATACTAGTTCAACTCAGTTATATTAATTTTGTACTTCATTGTATCATAGTCCAAACTCATTAAGAATACTGGTTTATTATTGCATGTATCACATAGTCAGAAATCTTCAGAGCTATAAATATTCTAAAATATCCACAGCTTAAACAAATACTTAAATATGAAGCAGAATTTATTCTTTCAATTAGTGATAATCAGATGTGATGACATGTTAGAAATGACAGCAGTAAAAGGCATATAATTTAATTTTGCTTTCTCTGCTACTTACCTATTAAAGTAAGCAGAAGTGCTTAGTGCATTCCACCCAAAAATTTGATACTGAGATTACAAAATATATAGCTGTGTTCTGGACTTGTGAGCCTTGTGGAATGAGGTAGGGGGACGGGAAAGTATAATCTAACTATGCAGCAAGCTGGTATACATTCAGCAATCAATTGCAATATATTAACCTTGCCTAGCCTATTTTGCATAGTAAGATGCTGAAATGGTTCAGAGTGTGTGTGTGTGTGTGTGTGTGTGTGTGTGTGTGTGTGTGTGTGTGTGTGTGTGTGTGTGTGTGTGTGTGTGTGTGTGTGCGCGCGCTGCGAATGAATGAATGTACCTTTTATTTCTATTTTACATTATTTACAGTATTTCACAATAGTTCTATTGCCTACCTTATCCTAAGTTTAAATTACAGTCTAGCCATTTATTATCCCCATGGCTTCCCTCACTCCCTAGCCTTTGGCTCACCTCGAGGTGTCCTCCCTCTACTTGATCTTTCTCCCTCCCTTCCTTCTCATACTTTCACCTTCTTTGAAAACTCCCCCATGTTCTCATTCTTATTTTCTCCCTCTCCTGTCAGCATTCTCATGGCTACTATTTTTTCGTCCATTTTATCCCATTTTTCCTGCCATTTCTTATTTCTACCTCCTTAGCCCCTTCAGAAACAATGTTCCTGTCCCCATCCATGCCAACCCTTCTCTTTCCCCCTTATTGCAATGATCCTTGTATTCTTATTTTCCCCACTTCCTTTTTACTGTTCTGTAGAACTTTCAAAGCTCCCCCTTCTCTCACCTTCCTATGTCCTCTTTCCTATCTTTCACCATCTTCCAAAATCCTTCTCAATTTCTCCCTCCCTTCTCCCAAATAACTCCCATTCCTAATTCTCTCATTTTTTCATATACCCCTATCCATCAACTGCTCTTACTTCTCATATCTTTTTGATGGTCCATGCATAACCTTAATATCCTATTCTCCTCTTTTACCAGATATATACACCAAAATTTTAAGATCCTTTCCATTATTACTCCTTTACTTTTTGGTCTCCTAACTCAGCTAAAGCAGCTTCCCTGGTGCAGAGCGCAGTAGCCTTAATATTTCTTTACAGAACATCCTGTGCCTCTAAACTACTTTTTTGCTCAACTCTGCTCCACCCGTGCTGTAAGAAGATTTGGTATTCTTCTTGCCATGTCTGAAGCTAGTGTAAGCTAGTGCATTCAGAAGGGCGTAAAATTATAAGTGGAATTATAGATAAACGTGATGAAGAAGCTTTGAAAAAACAGTATTTACAGCCAGTGTCATAAGCTATAATGGCTGCATATTACATTGGTGTTTCCATTTAAATATAAAGGGAATTCATAAGGAGAGCAAAGAGCTATGATCAAGAGGAGCAAGTAGTGTACTGAGCACTCATGGAAAAAGAAAAAAACCTAGACCAGAATATAATGTTGTGCAAACTGATGACTTTGATGCTTACTATTATACAAAGAATAATAAATAATGTTTAGGTTCAGGAGAAACAAGTACCAACTGTCTGGAAAATGCTACTCATTGTAAAAGAAAGAGTATATTTTTATTGAAAGACACTCTGTCTTGATAAAAAAATTGGGCTTTAAGTGGAAAACTTGCAGGAGCAAAAGAAAAGAGCAATTAAAAAAAAGTCCTTCAACATTAAGTCATATCGGATGATTAATGAAATGGGTGAAATGAAGCTCAAATGAGTTCAGGGTTCTTAGAGCTTAGAGTTACCTAACATTTATCTTTCAGGATAAGGGAAAACCCCAGTAAAAATCTTATAGAGGTAACTCACCCTGACTGAGATTCGAACTTGGGACCTGTTGAACGTGAGGCAGACATGTTACTATCTACACTACTGAGGCGGACTAAAAGTGCAAACTGAAAGCCCTCACTTTAATTTGCTACAACACAGTACCTTACTGCTATAAAAAAATGAGAGAAAGTGGACGACATATTCTATATGTTGATGAAACTTGGGTTGATAATAATTAAACTTTTGGGAAATGCTAGCAGAGCACTGGTGAAATAGGTATTCAGAAAAACATTAATGCTGGCAATAGAATGGAGGCATCAGTGACTACAAAGAAAATGCTCTTCTTATTTATAAAGCCAAAAATACTACTGGTGACTACCATGGCCAAATGAACAGACAAAATTTTGAAAAGTGGATCTGTGAGATACTAGCATCAAATCTCCCACCTTAGTTTGTGGAAGTAGTAGATAATATGTCATATCACAGTGTTCAACAAAATGGGCTACCCTCCTACAGTGTTTTGAAATTGGCCATAATTTCGGGTTGGAAAAGTCCTAAGTCCTATGGATAGACCAGAATTGCATAAAATCATTAAACAAATGAAATCTGCAAGGAAGTATATGAAACTAATGGGGTTTTGGAGTGTTTGGGACATAGAGTTTATTCGCTTGCCACCTTATATGTGTGATCTCAATTCCATTGAGCTAACCTGGGCTAAAATGAAGCAAGTGGTGAGAGAACACATTATGCCATTTCAGAAATGACCAAATCTGACAAATAGGTTGTTCTAGACATTCTCGGGCTTCGAGCCAGGTAAGCAGATGTTGAGACTTCGACGTTTCATCAACATCCTGATGATGGGAGAGATGCACGCTCCCAAAACGTCGATGTCTCAACATCTGCTTACCTGGCTCGAAGCCCGAGAATGTCTAGAACATATACGCTGCCAGGAAAGATTCAGCTGACTAATAGGGTTTCCACAATTACATAGAAACACTTGGGAAGGGATATTGGGAGAAAGATGGAACTGTTTCAGATATAGTTGAAAGAATTAGTGATCTATATAGAATGTTCAGAATCGGACATGAAATGGGCATGGCCAATAATATATTAAGGTGGGTTGCATGTTATTTTCAACATTGTTTCTATCTTAGTGTGAAGTGTTTTTCATATTATTTGTACACATGATTGTGTATGCATCCCTTTCTGGGTTTTTGAGGTGGGAATACAAGGAGCCATAACAGTGCAGAGGGCAGGTGCCCTACACTTTCTAGTTGGAAACTCCCTGGCAGGCCAGAAGAACCAGCATCCTACCCTACTGTGGTCTGGAAACGGTCCCACTAGAGCAGGTTCAGAGATTGGAGACTGCCCTACTGGAGGAGGAAGGTTTACCAAGAGCATATCATCCTGCAATGCACCACCCAGACACCCGCCGAAACTTACTTCTAACCTGAAAGAGACCACCAGATGAGAGATGATGTGAAATGATAATGGAGATGAAATGGAGGGACAGGAAATTAACCTATCCAGCATTTGCCTGGTAACCCAGGAAAACTGAAAAAACCCATTGGTCAGGTAGGACTCCCCAAATGTGGGCCACAGACAAAATCGCCTGAGCCATCCCGCTTGGTTGAGTCTCCTTGAATCCATATAATGTATCTTTTAGAAATCGGTCCATGTGATTATATATATATATATATATATATATATATATATATATATATATATATATATATATGGTGCGTGTGTGTGTGTGTGTGTGTGTGTGTGTGTGTGTGTGTGTGTGTGTGTGTCTGTGTGTGTCAACAGCATAACTAAAAACACTTGTTGATTATATACCAAACTTGGTATTTAAGCTCATTATCTTCCAAGATACAACATGCAAATTTTCAAGGATCCCCCATCCCAAACTAACCCTTCACATCAGTGCTGTCATTGAGGGGAAACAGGGCAGTTACCTTTCCCCCCTCCTAATTAACCTTCACAGGTGATGTAATAGATACTAGGGTAAGAAAGAGCATGAGGAAGATTCAGTGGCAGGCTGTTAAAATATTTACTCATATTTTTATGTGCACAATATATCTTGAATTCCATTGTGAATTATACTTTTATAGCTACATGTCAATAATTATTAGTTCACAATTTACGTGGAGTTCCTATTCTTCTGAGGTATTAACTTGTCAATATCGGGCTTTATGCTAGATACACTTAAACGTAATTGTGATTCACATCACTTATCATAGAGCGTTTTTGATCTTGGTTTATTCATAACAGAGAAAACTTGTTCACATCTGTATGTCCCTCCAAACATTGCACCCATGCACAGACTCAGATGTTTTAAATTGGGATACATGTTCTGGTAGATTGTTTTATATAGTTCTAATCCAGATTTTCTACAGCTTTTCAAATGTATATCTTGCTGCAGATCTATAATCCTCAATGGCAAATGTGATGGCACTTCTTCTGCATTTACGAAAAATGGATTACTTAGAATTAATAATCCCATTTTCATTTCAATTATGTCACAAAATCTGTCTGCAAATTCAGAATACAGCTTTATCATAACTTGTTGGTGTTTGTCTTGTGTTTCAAATGCAACATTTGAAACTGATTTAAGTAGAGGAAAGTGGTATAAATCTGCCTTCTGAAGCTGTTGCTCCCATAGCTTCAGTTTATTCACAAACGCTTTTATGGCGCTCACCACGTCAATTATGCAGCGATCCTTCCCTTGTAAAATGTTTAGCTGATTTAAATTATCAAATAGATCTGTTAGGAAAGCAAGATCCATGATCCATGTTTCGTTGGACAACTGCGGGATAACAATACCTTGCTTCCTTAAAATTTGTCTACTTCCTGGAGGATACTAAAAAACCGGTGAAGCATATCTCCTCTGCTTAACCATGTAACCTGGCAAAAGTAAATTAAATCTGAATAATCTGATCCCTTATCCGATAAGAATTCTTGAAGTTGTTGGTGCCATAGTATTTACTACCACTGACATACCATTATCCAATGTTGTACTCTTTGCACACAATTTTTACATCATTAGACAGTCCAATTTCAGCTAAATGTGATTTTAATCTTCCCATGAAACCACTAATATGGCCTATCATAGACAGTGCACCATCAGTTGCGATTGCTACTAATTTTTCCCATGGCAAGTCATATTTACGAACTACCACATATAGCACTTCAAAAATGTTTTCTCCACCTGTGTTATCTTTTATAGAGAAGAGGTCCAGAAATTCCTCCAAAATACCGAAGTCGGTATCAACCCCTCAAATGAATATAGCCAACTGAGCAGTATATTAAAATATTAAAAATATATTATATTATAAAATATTATATTACAATCTTTCCTATCATTTCATCTTGCCTTCATTCTGTCATCCACTTCTCTCACTCTCATACCAGGCATTGGGCTGATCATGCACCCTGGATTCTCTCTCTCACTAATCCAGAGATTCCGTTCTTCAACTCGCATATTGGTTAAGAGGAACAAGAATACCCTGACACCATGTAGTGGTATAAGAGGGTAGTTAAAGAAGAAGAAAAAGAAGACATTTTTTCTGTATTACCTTTTATAATATAAACATAGTTTTACAATGTTTACACTCTCTGATTATATGTTGTATTATACTAAAAACTCTTCAATGCTGTAAATGCGTTTTATATTAAATATTTCTTGAGGATTTAAGAATTAAGAGCGACTGGACGGAAACCAGGAGATCCGTGGTTCAAATCCCAGCCATGGCTTTGAATTTTTCAAGTTGACTATCTATCCAAAACCTTAGCCTATATACGGCTAGTGTGAAGAAATTATTATTTTCCATCAATTAACTTAAATGAGCAGTATATGTTAGATCTGTAGTCATCTATGGCTAAAGAGTACCATATGAAATTCTTTATTTTAACTTTTAATTGCTCTTCGATATCAGAGGCCATTTCTGATATCCTGGAGGTTATTGTTGCCCTTCCAAGACTTAGTTGTTTAAAGGCTTGTTAGTGTACTAGGGCAAATATCTTCAGCTGCTGTTGTCATACATTCTTTTACAAATTCCCCTTTGGAATGTGGCTTATTCCCTTTAGCTATTAACTTTGTAATTTTATAGCTTGCACGCAATATATTATTGGGTTTAACATTAATAACAAAAGAGAATTTGTTCCTAAGAAATGTTACCTTCAATTCCTCAAATCTTCCTTGACAGGCCGAACCAGTGAGAATATTGGTGTTCTACTCCTTAGAATGCCAGATGAAATGTCTTTGAATATTATATTTTGATGCGGTACACTCTTCTTTTGAACATATTACACAGCATGCTTTGGCTTCATAATTGCAAAATACCGATTTTCCTACTCTGGGTGAAACCTGTAACAGGACATGTTGATTGTATGCCACTTACTTGGCTTTGTTTTAAAATAGAAAGGGGTGTAGATGCACTGTAATAGCCAATGCCAGTCAGCTGTACCCCTGCATCCCCACACCACTAGGGTGGGTTACCTGGATACGGTTTTTTCCGGGGTTTTCCCTTATCCTGAAAGACGAATGCCGGGTAACTCTAAGCTCCATGGACCCTGGACACATTTGAGCATCATTTCACCTATTTCATTCACCGTCCGATATGACTTAACATTGGAGGACGTGAACTCTCATCCCTCAGCCCCCCCCCCCCCCTACACCACTAAGTGAAAAGCTGAAGAAGGGGAAAAGGAGGGGAGTCACCCTCAGTGACACTTGATGGCATCTCTGCTTTACATGAAACATGCTTATTATTTTTTATTTTCTCAAAAATGGCTTGTAATGTCTTTGATTAAAACAGCATTTGTTTAACATATTTGCACAACAAATAAAATGTACATCTTGAATTTTCAGAGAATAGCTTTTGAAGTCCTTTTCATTCTTTTGTACATAAGAGATAAAGTCTTACTACCAAAAAATGTAAATACATTTAAGGTATAAAACTTTTCTGATAGTTTTTTGTGGTGTTAAGCATTTCCTAAATATTGTTTGTTATGTGTTTAGATTTTAAAAAACTAACTTGGTTTCTCATGGTCATGCAAAGAGCATGCAATTTCAAAATTAATTGTAACTGAAAATAAAAGTCAATACTGAAGAATATCTCAGAAAACTGCCACAAAAATTGTTATTCGGCATAAATTGTGTGCTTTAATAAACTCTAAATTTTTTGTGTAGCAAGATTTTACCTGCTTCTTACAGTTTACCAATTATTAAAAGTCATTAGGAATGAAGATGACTTCACAACCTATTTGCAGGAAATTCAGAATACACAATCCTGGCCATGGCATTGAACTTTTCATGTTAATTCTATCACTCCAAAACCTTAGCATGTATACGGCTAGTGTGAAGAAATAATTAATTTCCATAAATTAACTTAAATCAGAATACACATTTTATTTGTGTAACAAATATCTAAACATGTGATATTTTAATCACAAGCGATAGAGCCACTTTTGAGAAAATCAAAAATTTTGAAGAATTCTCTATGGTCTCCATCCGGTTGCTCTTAACCATTGAGCTACTATGTCCAACATGCCAGCATGACATTAAATTCTCCAACTGACTCGTATTTTCCCGGTAAACCATTAGAGATTCTCATACACAATAAGATACACGCCTTTAGTGGCAACTTACTATACCGTAAGTACTTAAGTCCCAGGTTTCATAGTTACCACTAGCTGTGTGTAGACGATAATTTGGATAGGTACAGTCACAACAATGTGACTGTTTTCATCAATTTACCTAATAGTGGTACTGGAACTTAGTACTTACAGCATAGAAAGTCGTGTGTATCTCATTGTATATGAGAACCCCTAGTGGTTTACCGGGAAACATACGAGTTCGTTGGAGAATTTAATGTCCTGCTGGCCATAGTAGCTCAATGGTTAAGGGCAACTGGAAGGAGACTGGGGAATCTGTGGTTCAAATCCTGGCTATGGCATTAAATTTTTCAATCTGACTCTACCTATCCAAATTATCACCTACACAGGGCTAGTATGGAAGAAAGATTAATTTTCATCAATTTGGCTAATACCATGTTTGATATTCATTCTTCCAGTTTTGAGCTACACAGACTCTTTTCTTAAAAAAAAAAAAGGGGGGGGGCTAATTTTGAACTCTTTGAGACTCAATTTATGTATTTCTGGTGAAATCTTGGCATCAATTTTTGGGTGGAATGCAATATCTCCTCTACTTAGTATGTTAAGCAGTAGAGAAAGTGAAAGTGTTTTATTTATTTGTTGCTTTTTTTTTATACAGGGACCTCAAAGCATATATTTTCAGTGAAACTTCAATAAGTAAATTCTGGGTGAAAAACAAAGTGCACAGAAGTAAAAAAAGGGCTAGTGGCAGGACATGTTAATAAAGTAATTAGAACAGTAAATATTGGTATTGTGACTTTGTGGGTTTGTAACATTAAAAGTCTAGTTTGCAGAAGTTCAAAATGCTCTTTATTTCCATATAAAGATACTTTGTACAGCCCTTTGCATCAGCAGAATTACGTAACATACCCAAAGGCAACCTTCAAGGTCATCTGCCCACACGTCTACACAGCTGCACACTACAACTGTCCATTGACCACTGGCTAGAAAACCTCCTTGTCGCTTATTTACATCCGAGCCATTGTTTCTTGAAAGTTTCATGAAGCTATATGGCCTTTCACGATGCAGCGAGAAATTCCAGACTATCTCCATCTCTTTCCCTCTTGGCAAGCGTTCAGCATGAGGGCGTGGCTTGGGGCACTTTTTGTCTCTTTCTTTCCCCGCTTTTCTCTCTCTGTGTTCGCCTACGCAGCAGCAAAACAATGCCTGGCGACAGTATATAACTATGATGTTCTGATATGCCAATGCTTTTTTACTATATAGCACTTCAGCGCTGGCTGTAATTCTCTAGTACAGGATGAAAATTGGCACTGCAAAATCTCAGAGATGTAGATTTTCTATGGGAGGCCTTTATACAAGATGTAGAAAAAAGGTATGTCAAAACTTTGGGAAAACATTTTGTGCATATACAGGATATAAAATGTTATATGAACATAGGTCTGGAAATTGTTTATTTCCATGGCAGAGCTCCTTTTCTACAACTGTGCTTACACGGTGAGATGTGTAATATGTAGCTGTCCTATGGCCATAACCCCACAACATAACAGTGGTTTAATAGTACAGTTTAGTAACAAACATTCACTTTTACATCTGGTTAAATTAGGTGGGGATTATGCATTTCACTGTTGTTCTCATTGTGCTACAGTAGAGTATGTAGTCTGCTTGTTAGGCACTGGTACTCAATTCATTCATGATGGAGTTCCCCCTAATTTCAGGCTTTCTGTTCATCGATTTCTGAATAGCAGGTTTCTTGCAAGATGGATATGAAGAGGTGGATGAATTCCATGGCCTCCATGCTTGCCACTACATTCTTATTTGTGGGGACATGTGTAATCTCCTGTTTATGCAACTCAAGTTCCAGATGTTGAGACTCTTCATGTCTGTACTGTATAAGACTGCCAAGCAATACAAAATTCTCCAGGCATAACTCAGCGCATTAGGGGATCCATGCAACAGCAGGTTGACGAATGCACTGGAGCTAATGGAGGCCATTTTGAAGATGTGCTGTGATTTCTTGTTTTCCCACCATTCTGTCACTGAGTGTTGTCGTATGGGGTTCACATACAGAAAAAGTGCTTTAGAGGGGAGATAAACAATTTCTGGACCTATGTTCATGTAATACTTTTTTATATTCTATCCACAAGAAATGTTTTCTCAAATTTTTGACATACCTTTTAGCTACAACCTGTATACACTATGTCCAACGGGAGAATAAAATCAAGTATTACTCTGCATTCCGAAATGAGCTCTGCCTCTTACTACATCATTGGTTACGCGCATGCACACATAAACAGCAATGCTGTCACCAGAGTTTAACTGCCATCTTTATTGCTACATCAACCAGTGTATTTTTGAACTTTTGAGAATCATTGTTCTTACTGTAATCACTTTATAATGTTAATTCTATATTTTAACAATAACTTGAATGTTTTATTGAAAGCAGGTAAAGCCAAAAGCTTAATAAACCGTGGAAATATACTGTGGAAGAACATGGGAGTATTAAAACCCATCAGCCAATACAGTTAATTTCTGGTATGTGCTTCTTTGACATTTACTTTATTCTCCCGTTGGACATAATATAACTGGCCAACTGATTCCCCTAAAACTAACTATGCACCAAATGACAGTTTACTGAATAATATATTAGCTTTGATTTAATATGCAACCTACATGCACTTTGGATACTACTGCAACACAAATTTATGCTCAAATAATGAAGATGTATAAGAACAATGAAGCAAATTTCAGGAAAGATTAAGACAAGAATTAATCTATTTCTTTCAGAATATACAGCAATGTTAGTGCTTTAACAAAGAGATTAGAAAAGAAAAGAGCTTTAGTTTTCATAGCTGGAATCTTAGCAATGCAGGAGCTAAAGGTGGCAATCTTGAATGGAATTTGAACTGTTTATCAAACAGGCATACAGAATAAGAAATGAACAAAGAGGAGATTCCAGCATGTTCCTTTTATTGCATGAATTCACAAAAATTTTTATTTTAACTAAGATTTTAGGAAATCTACATAATTTCAGAATAATGGCAAAATAATTTTACTATATATTACTTTCATACCCTCTTTGTTTACCTTCAACAATTCTATCAGCATCCCAGGCAGTCATGGTGTCCACTATAATGTTGTTTGGTCCTGTAACCAGAGTGCAAGAACAGTTTGCAAGAATTCCACGATCAGACATCCGTGAGTATCCCTCAAATAGAACATCAACAACGTAAGACATCTTTGTATGCAGTGAGATATGACTTATAGATATATCCTCAAACACTCCACCTGAGGATGGAAAACAAATGCATATTAGTAGGTAGTAAATAACTTTCTTAGATTGTGTTACATCAAATACTTCAAGTCTGTTTAAAACAGATGCATCTTAGTGAATGAAGTGATTCTCTATTAAAATTGTAAAAGATAACCGCAAAACACTAAGTATAGTAGATGCATATATATTTATTATGTGTTTCAAATGGGATCATGTTTGTCCTTGAGTGCTGCTAGGTAAGCAACCAATCGGAGTACTGCGCTGTTGTCGTATTGCATTCCCCCTATGAGGTGCATGACGAGTGCTAAACTAATCAATCTCCAATAAATACTATTCATGCTAAGAATTCAGATTTTGAAGAAACTGATCCATAAGGAAGGAGAGAGTAATGTATTTAACATAACCGTAAAAACCCCATATTTTTAGCTCAAACAGTTTTCCTAATACAAATAAATAAATTAGATACCATTATATTATAACAATGCATTGCAATGTAAGCACTGTATATTGGTTGGCATGTATGCATGCACGTATATTTGAAATTACTCAAAACTGAAACATAAACATTTGACATGACGAGATAAAAGAAATATGTACTTTGAATAAGCCAAAGTGTTTGTTAAACTCAATGAGAGGAAACAATACACTTCCTGCTGGTCTCGCAGAACGTGTCTGGTCACATTATATCTTTGTTTATGAATGATTCGTAATCTCTATTTACTCTACAGAGTTCAAAGCAGTTTTATTCTGTTACTCTTCCATGTAAAAGTGTATCACCTGGATCAATGAGACACAATTCACCTTCCCCCTTACTACTGCTAGAACAATCTAATAGAGTTACTGTGGGCTCAAATTATGTTACAAACAGAAATAATATTTTTAAACTGATTGATGTTGAATGACTTATCCATGAAGAAATTGACAAGGAACACAACAAGACTGGGAAAACTGTGTGAGACATCAGATAAACTACAAGAAGACGACTTTTGGAAAGAAATAGCACGTAACAAGATTTTGGAACCTATCATAAATTTGCCGTACTCAGACGATGAAGACAATGACAATGGCAAATTATCTCTTAACGTAAGTAACATTCACAGCTATATGGATGCACCGCTGGTATTTTCGTTGGATTAGAAAAATAGGTAATTCATAAACTATAATTAATTTTAAACTAAATATTTAAACCATTTGCGTAATATAAGAACATCTATGTTGCAATTGTGATTTCAACAACTGCATTATTATAAAACTTTGGAAAATTCAGTTTGCAAGCCCTTACATCTAGTGCCACGAACACTCGCAAATGTACGAGAGAGAGGGAAATATAAAAAGAGTGGGGATAACGAGGTGACAATGCTGAATGCACTAACGCATCTGATTCGCTACAGATGAGAACTCTTACCATTTGAAACACATAATAATTCGATATTTAACGAAAGTGAAGCAGATGTGTAAGAAATACGACTCATCTAAAATTTAATAACATAATAATTGTTCATTTCCATTCCTGCTATTTCAAATATGATGTGAGTACAGTGACACTTAAGTGCAAATGGCTAATAAAGGGGAAAAATGAAAAAGTAAATTGCCTTGTAGTACACCTGGGCAGTGGGATGAACGTTAGGGTCTCGAAAGGTTAGACTATCGAACTTTCATCTCCTGAGAATAAGGTAATACCTCTAACAAAGATTCAAGCAGAAACATTTTGCATCAAGTCGGAAACACCAACCCTATGCCACTTATGTAGTTGAAGTCCATACTGTTACTACATGGAATATTTCCCACAATTCTCAAATCAAAATCAAACTCCTTACATCACATGGCCATTATCCTCCTCCTCCTTCTCCTCATCATCATCCTGCTTGATATAAACGGAGATCAAATTAAGCAGCAATATTGCTAGCAGCACCCGAGTTTAAAGGCATGCACCACACCCTTTTTTACCCCAATGGTTTGTGTTCAAGACAGTTCAAGACATTAGGTTGACAATTTGAACTAGTACTTACATGACCGGACAAAGGGTGTACACAATACCCTGCTGCTGTAGTTCCACTTTGATGCTATGATCACTCTGATACCACTAAACACAAGTTAAACTATGGCTTGAAAGGTATTACAATAAGATGGCTATAAGGAATGTCATTTTCCTGAAATAGGGCAAAATATAAATGTGTGTATAAAATACACCAATGCATCTGCTCTAGGATTAATTAACTAGAGGCTGTTATATGTTTTGATAAGTAAACAACCAACCCTTTAGTTATTACTATTAATGCAAGAAAGAAAAAGAAATGTTTACTTTAAAGAACCCTGTTTTCCTGAATCTATTGCAGTTTCTATTTACAAAAAGTACCTATTATGAGGGCAGCCACACAAGGTATAAATCGTGCAATGGTTCTAGAACACTGACCTCCACCCATAGAACAGTATGTGAGCCCAAATCTAACCTTCTTTCCCATCTATCTCCTTCCAATTCCTATGCTCAGTGAACTTATCACTCCTGTTACTTGATGCAATATGATGTGTGAATCGTCTGCCACCCCCACCCACCCTCACCCAAGTACAGTTGACTGTAAAGTACTGTGACAGTCATATGCATATTAAGTGTTCATGAAGAAATGAATATTGAAAACTATGTTAAATGATTACGCATAATGTTAATTCCAAATTTAGCCCTAAACTTGGTGCTAGAAATAGCTTATGCCTCTTACCATAATATACAAGTAGATAAACCTCCAACATCAAGTTCTTTAAGAAGAGATATGCTTTCTTGGTTACCAAATCATAATATTCTGTTTGATGGAAATAGCATCAAAACAAAATTGTCAGATTTAATTCTAGCCAATAAGCTGACTCAGAAGAACTTTTTGAGTGACCAAATATTGTCAGAATATAATGCAACCTTAAGGCTTCCTCCATAATATAGGCATCTGAATCCTATAGAATTATTATGGACAGATGACAAACAATGGATTGCTTGCAGAAATGTAACCTTTAAAATGAAAGACAAAATGTTGTGCTGCCAATGATTTGTGCAAATTAGACAAATGTAATGGGAAAAGCTATGCCATCATGTGGATGAAATAAAACAGGAGTATTAGGAAAAAGATATACTAATGTAAGAAAAACTTGAAAGAATTATAAATGAAGACAACGGAATGGAAACAGTGACGAGGATGACAGTGATGACTCAACAGAAGAAGATAAGTCACACATAGAAGAATTAAAATACGATTAATGGCAAAATTGTTTAACTCAGTGTTAAGTTGTGAGAAACCTTTCTGAAACTATAGTATTTAATTTGTTGGAGACTGTACGACTTTTCTGAATAGCGACACATGAAATAAATAATCCAGTGGTACTTGAGATGGTGAAGTAATCGCAGTGAAATATCACTGCCATTGAAGGCCAGGGAAAACAGTTAAGAGACTAGCATCAAAGCTTTCATTTAAATATTTCAGTGTTCAAGAACCATTGTACGACCTTTAATGGTGAACTTGCCATGTCCCCAGAGCACTTCACACCTCCTCTCCCAACAGTCAGGTCAAGTAGGAACTCCAAACCATAACTCCCCCACTTATTCATGAAGGTGTACTATCTCTCACACCACATGAGTATCTCTCTATACCCATCAATTGGGAAATTAAATTATGTGTATCAAGGGCTAATTTTATGAGCTACTGTCATTAATAAAAACCATGAGCATGAACTTCAATGAATGGACCTTTTCGAAATCACAGGCCAATTCAATATTTCCAAGAAGGAAAAAAATGTTTGTTTGGGCTAATGGGATTGTGGCCAGAAATTCACTGCAAAGCAATACTGTAGGATGTGGAAGGCTGACGATTGCAAGTATTATATCTGTAGTGAGTGTATTTCACCTGATACACTATTCCTGGACATCTGAATGATACATATTTTTATTGAGCATATTTTCGGATACACTTGTTCACTTTGTTGACTAAAAACGTGTTCATTTCACAGGTTAATCATCCTTTCTCTGTCGTCAGTTTTTAAAATAAATAAATAATAAATCTATGGGTATTATTTGGATGTGAGAACAGCCAAGTAGGTCAAGTTTTGGAAAGGTAGAACCAGACTGAAAAATTCTATGCCATAGTTGGGCTTTGACTGACCTAATAGTGGTCTAAACTGTGAAGCCTGGAACTGAAAGTACTTAAAACATAGTAAGTTGCCATTAAAACATGTATATCTTCTCATATGTATATGAGATTTAGTGGTTTACCAAGAAAACTTTGAGTCAGTTGGAGAATTTGTCATGCTGGCATGTTGCCATGGTAGCTCAATGATTACAATGATTAGAGCAACCGAATGGAGACCATGAGATCCATGGTAAAAATCCTAGCTATGGCATTGAACTTTTCAGTCTGACTCTACCTTTCTATGGCATAAAATATTTTGCATTTGTTGATAAAGAAATGCTTTATACACTGAATATGGAGATATAGGCTGGAAGACAGTCTGAAGGTCCCTTCTGTGTCAGCAGTAAACTAAGTCAGGTGGTGAAAAGAATGGTCAAGTCATTAAGTAGAACTAGTCGCAATATCACTGTTGATAATGGATTCACTGATATGGATTTGATTGATGATTTGATAAAAAATAAGCTGTCCTATGCTGGAACTGTGCAAAAAAATAAGACAATTGCCCCACAATTTGTTTCAGTCAAAGAAAGGATACAATACACCAGCATATTTGGCTTTAGTGCTGAAAAGACGTATGTGTCCTGCATCCTGCAAGTGAAGAATGACATGATTCTCATCTTCACTTCATGATGACAACTGCATCAACCCTGAATCTGAAGATCAAAGGAAGCCAGAGATAATCAGTTTCTAGAATTCCAACAAAGCCGGCATTAATACTGCAGACCAAATTTGTGCTACTTATATTGTGAACAGAAATGTCAAGAGTTGGCCAATGGCGATACTTTTTTACAATGCTGAATGTGAGTGGTATAAATTTACAAGTAATTTACTTTGGCAATCAACTGGAACCCTTGTGCAAAAAAGTATTCCTGAAGATGCCGACCCACCAACTTATGCTTGGAGAGCTACTGAAGAGTGAAGACAGAATCTCCACCATTCTACAAATGTGGCTGAAAAGGTTTTGTCCCATCAATAATAATAATAATGAAAGAGAAATGTCACCCCCATCAACCCCCAAAAGACATAGTGCTCTACCTGCACAACAGAAACAAGTTTCAGAAGGATGACAAATTATGAATGCAAAAAATGTCACACAGTATCTGTCTAGCTCATGCAAATATGGTCTGTACATTATACTTCTAAACCATATATAATAATATTACCTGTTCAACCAAGTGAGAAACAGACAACAAATTAGGTCATCACTGTTACAAACATACATTTTAAAATTACTTAGGTATTCAGTAATATAGTCCCTTCAAATTGAGCTGCACCAATTTGGTCAGTGAATTCCAGTTTTATGCTGATTGGTTCACATTATTTCAGTTTAGATGAAAACTCTGCTCATGCAAATTGGCCAGCTTTTGAAATGTGAGAATGGAAAAATGTGTAAGGCTCCTTCAGCAATGAGTCACAAAAGTATTTCAGTTTGTCACTTGAATGTCCTAAAAATATAACAAATGTAAGAAGAAATCATGCTCTCATGCAAAAAATTAATGGCTAAACAAGTGAAAAAGAAAATGTGTATTTGTTTGAAAGCTTTTTGCGTCTTTTATTCAAAATTTAGCGAACTTTACTTTTTAACTTTTACACTTAAGATCCTAGATCCCTACCAACACAATATTTTTGCAAATGTTTATGAAACTACTCCTTTACGTATATTTTTTCCTAAGTAATTTGCTGATCACCTCACTTGTAAAGGGCAGACACAGCCAATTCTGATCACGTCACTTGTAAAGGGCAGACACAGCCAATATGCTCATTAGTATTTTCGGCCGTATTTGCTATGTAAATAAATACTGTATAGGTTAATGGGCCACAAATATCATATATCGCATCTATGTGTTTAGAGGTGCGTCTTAAACATAATGTAAAATGTTACACTTAAAGGTGAGCTGCAGACTACAACGCCAGGGATATGCACCCTTTTCGACATTTGTAATTTTTTAATACTGATATTATTGTAGGTATCATGAATAAATTAAATTATGACAGGGAGAGTTGATGGTCCGTCATTTATCTTACACCATCGTGTCAGCGATTGTGAAAAATGTGACAGTGTTAAAACGTAATTATAAATTATCACCTGAACAACCTATATTCAATAAATACAATCACAAATCGAAAACGTCGCACCCGTTGTTCGGTGACACACATCGACTACCCATGACTCACTTAACATGATCATAATTCAAGCATGTGGCTTTTAACGAAACGAGGTGGAAGTGGTATAGAAATTTTGTCGTATAAAAATAAACCGTTATATTAAATGTGTGTATAAGCAGTATTCGATGACGAAGTACATATGGTGTATTTGTGCGATATTTTTACGTTTACCTTAAAAAAAGAACCAGCGCACGGTCGATATTAATGTCTGGGAAGACATTTGTGGATAGAAAAATCCAACGAAGTGTTGCATAAAAATAACCTCAATTTGTGTTTCCTGTGAATTAATAAGTGCATAAATCTTGCAAAGATGCCGATGCAATTATCTGCGGATACGGAACCAAATGATATTCGTGTCAGAACAGCTTACAACGGAGAAGTGATGATAACCTATATCAGTCCACAAATTTCGTTAGAGGAGCTACATCAAGAAATGAAGGATATTTGTAAATTTGCAGAAGATCAAGAGTTTACAATGAAATGGGTGGACGAAGAGGGCGATCCATGTACAATTTCAACACAAATGGAATTAAATGAGGCTATCCGTTTATATGAAGCCAATAAGGATTCAGAAGTTACCATTCATGTTTTTCCAAATGTTCCACCAGCTCCAGGCATGCCTTGCCAGGGAGAAGACAGAAGCATATACCGCAGAGGGGCAAGGCGGTGGAGGAAACTGTATCGAGTTAATGGTCATATTTTCCAACCTAAAAGATTCAATAGGCGAGCATCTTGTGCATTTTGTCATGATCGAATATGGGGGTTAGGTAGGCAAGGATTCAAATGTATTCAGTGCAAGCTCTTAGTACACAAAAAATGCCACAAGCTTGTGCAAAAACCATGTAACCGTGAGGATGGAGAACCAGTAGCTCGTGAAGAACAGGAAGCAAAACCAGCAATAACAAACCAACAAAATACTCAGTTGACTAATTTCTTTCAACCATCTCTTGATCTGTCATCAGATTCTGTTCCTGTAGAACCTGCAAGAGATGGGAAATCTCTGGAGCCAGATTCAGAACAACAGATCTCTCTGAATGACTTTGAACTTATCCGTGTTATTGGACGTGGCAGCTATGCAAAGGTGCTAATGGTGGAGTTGAAGAAGACGCGCAGAATTTATGCAATGAAAGTGATAAAAAAGGCATTGATAGTAGAGGATGAAGATATTGATTGGCTGCAAACTGAGAAGCATGTGTTTGAAACAGCTTCAAACTATCCCTTTCTTGTTGGCTTACATTCCTGTTTTCAGACTGCAAGCAGGCTGTTCTTTGTTATCGAGTTTGTACGTGGGGGAGATCTGATGTTTCACATGCAAAGACAGCGTAGACTACCTGAAGAGCATGCACGATTTTATGCTGCAGAAATAAGTCTTGCCTTGCATTTCCTACATGAGAAGGGGATTATTTATCGTGATCTGAAGTTGGATAATGTTCTTCTGGATCATGATGGCCACATCAAGCTGACAGACTATGGAATGTGTAAGGAAGGAATTAGATACGGTGATACAACTTCCACGTTCTGTGGTACACCAAACTACATTGCACCAGAAATAATAAGAGGTGGTAGCTACGGTTTCAGCGTTGATTGGTGGGCACTTGGAGTTCTGCTGTATGAAATGTTAGCAGGACGCAGTCCATTTGACATCGATGGGGCAGCAGAAAATCCTGATCACAACACTGAAGATTATCTTTTTCAAGTGATTCTAGAGAAGACCATTCGCATCCCGAGATCTTTGTCTGTAAAAGCTGCATCTGTGCTTAAAGGTTTCCTGAACAAAAATCCAGTTGAAAGGCTGGGTTGTCAGAAGGATGGTTTCTTGGATATTGTGAACCATCCGTTCTTCAGAAATATAGACTGGGAGATGCTTGAACAAAAGCAAGTTGTGCCCCCATATAAACCACACATTGAATCAGAACAAGATCTTGCAAACTTTCCACCAGAATTTACGGAGGAACCAGTTCAGCTTACACCAGATGACCCAAAAGTAATTGAAGCTATAGACCAGTCTGAGTTTGAGGGTTTTGAGTATGTGAATCCATTGTTAATGTCCCCGGAAGATTGTGTGTGATAGTCATATAATTACCAAAATGTAGAGCAAGAGTCCTTAAGTATTCAATATGCTCAAAGTGTATCTTATTCCTTTGCATAGGAATAATTCAATAGTGTTCAGTTTAGTTTATTCCCTCAAAGTATTTGAAAAGAAGAAGGTTAATGTTCCATATGTGTTCTGGCATCATGGTTGAACTTTCTTGATTATATATTGTACAACTACAAGCTATATGCATAATGAACAAGTATAGCAAAATTGAGGACTCTTAAGCCTCAAAGCATAGCCAGGATATTGAGGACCCTAAGCCACAAAGTGTAGCAAATAATTGTAGGGTAACCTCAGTGGTCCCCTATTACTCCTTATTAACTCAGGATTCATATATACGTACCCTGAAAATGCTAGTGTAAATCTTTCTCAAGCTTTAGTAATTGAAACACCTATGGAACTGAAACCAACAAGAATGCAAAGGTATAATACATAAGTATGATGCCTATTTAAAAATATTATTATATGTCTTTTCTGCGGCTGTGGTCAGATGCAAAAGCAGGTATGTGTTTTACGATTTAGTAAGTCAGAAATTAAATGTGAGCTATAATGCCATTTAGGTAACTGTTGTTTAAAGTGTGTTTCTAGAACCACATATCAGGTGGATCATTTCAAAATGATATTGTCAATTTCTTCAGCACCACGGGTAAAAGTGAAGTTTTTACTTTCATGTAAACACTTTGCTGCTCATGACCATCTCGAAATGATGGTGTTTGGTGATATTCACTGTTTTATTACCAATATATGAAATTATTAAAAGTAGGAACATTGTCCTGGTTCTAAAAGTATTTATTAACATCAGTTGAAAATACAATTTGCCTAACCTCTTGATTGATCGGGGGTTTAACATCTCTCTGACATTCAAGAGGTCTCAAGTTCAAATCTTGTTTAGGGTTTTCTCGTATCTTTATAAGGCGAATGTCAGATATCTATCTATTAGTCCTAGCTTTAAGTATCATTTCACCTTTTAATTAATTAATTCATATATTCATCTGTTATGGTCTCCCAATGATAATAATCTTACCAAAAATAAAGAAACAGTAATAATAGCAGAAGGTAACAAGATTGGGCTTTGTCTTTGTCTTGACATCAGATTGCTGTTGGAGTAATTTAAGTCATACCATATGCTTTTTATAATCCTGTTTGCATTTCATTGCATTTCTACATCAAGCTATTTTTGATAAAAGAAAGCTGTTTTGATTTTCTTAAATATTTTAAAGAGATTATTATTAATTACAGGTTTCATTTGTGACACTGCTACAGTGGGCTGCAGAACAGTGGGTGGGGGAAAAAAATCTTTAGGATCAATGTAAATAGGCAGTGAAGGCCCATTGTGCCCCTTACTGTACTTTTTAAGTATACTGATATTGGCTTTCTTAAAATCCTTTTTATCTAGAATAAGGATCTTAGAGTGTATATATATATATATATATATATATATATATATACATATATATATATATATATATATATATATATATATATATATATATACATATATATATATATATATAGTGCACATGTACAGTTAAGTACACAGAACCATGCAAATGTTTATAGTTTCATATAGTGTATTTTTTAATTTAATGTTGACAGAAACTCCTTGTCGTTCCACACCTGCCCTCGCTGAGCCAATCTTTTGTTCGTTTGAATTCAAGTCTGACACACACACACACACACACACACACACATTATCCTATGAACGGAGGTCAGGTATAAGTGAGGGAAAAGGGGATATCGACACGATTCCATGCACTTGACTACATACAATATGTACGAGTAAGTCCCAGCTTCCAGTAACTGGCAGACTACCATAACATGCAGTGTGATTGGCATTCATCTGAAGGAATAATGAAGCTATTTAGGGCCAGATTCTTTAATAAGCTAAAAGCTTACCTAGGGCTTGTGCAAGGATATATGACATTGGTATCACAAGTGACATGCTCTTTGGTCAAGTTCAGTACCATTCCCTAATACAACAAAATCTGTTTTTGAGTTAAAATAGGGAGTTACTAATTAAACCATCTTGTGCAGAATTAGTCTGACCTAGATTTAACCATTATAAATTGCTCCAAAATCAAAATTGATGCACATTATAATATGACGTAAATGTAGGTTTTCATAGGTACAGTAGACCCTCGTTTAACCAAATTTCAAGAGACTGAAAACAAGCCAATTTAATTTAGTTTTGAATTAACAAGTTTCTATAAAAATATATTTGTAGTGTCTTATTATCTGAAATAGTATAATGTGACTTGGTTCAATTTTTTTCTCCTTATGATTATCAATGAATGAGGATGCTCTATTTTCATAACCTCAAAGTAAAAACATTATGAGTACATTTCTGTTTTGGCAACATATTCCGAGTGATGGAGCGAAAGGAAACAACAAACCTTTTCTGTTTACATGTTGAGACAGGGTGCTCTCTGGATTGTTCGTTGCACTGTGTACAGACTCTTCACCCGTCCTTGTGGCTTATGTATGGAAATGACATAAGCAATCAGCTCTTTGTTGAGAAATCACAGTACAGTACATACACATTGTGAAAATTATGTAAATGCTTAATACCATAGTGCACAGCACAACATAAACATTCATCAATTTTTTAATCATTCCTTCATATTATGGAAACTATTATTTTTCTTCTCTTCTAAATTTGCTTATGTTCTGTTTATTCTTCTGCCCTGGGACTCTTGTTTCTTTTTTCTGAAAATGTTTTGTTTTCTATAAGTTTGTTGTTTATTATTTTCATTTTGTAACATTTCACTTCACATTAAACTTAAAAAATATCACTCTAAAAGTTCACACTTAATTATTTTTGTCAAACTCTTTCTTTTGGCAAATTATACATATGTTTTGATTATTTCAAAGCTCTTTTTCTTGAAGCAAGTGAACTTGTGTTTTATCCATCACAATTACTTTCTCCAAATTTCATCCCACTATACATATTGAATTTTCAAATTTTAAAATATTCTGCTTTCCTCGGAAACAAAATTATAGTAACTTCACTCTGTAGCATTTTTATTGCATTTTTTTTTTTATTAAATGTAATTAAATATCAAGAAAATAAATATCTAAAAATGGTTTGACATATTAAAATTTTATGTTCAAGTTTTTATGTTTTCTACACTAAAAATGTTCAAATTAATGCATAGGAAATGGTGGATTTTTATATTCTGAAGATGCTTTGTTTCAAAGTAGAATGTATTCTGTGAAACTTAGCAAGGCTTATTCCACCTTCATTGATGCATGAATATGTGCTAAGGGAAGTCGAATAGTAGTGAGAAGAGTTGTGACCTTGAATGAGTGATTAATTTCTGCATACATTAGAACCATCTTAACAGAACTAAAGTGGACAGAGCTATTATTTCAGATAACACATTTTTTTTCTTCAGTTGATTATATTAAGCAGCAAAAGAAAGAATACAGTTGTATTCCAAATGCATGTAATTATGTTTAATAAAAACTACTACTGTATACATTATTAAAATATGCATTACAGTATTCAAAATACTATTATTTACATAAATTCAGTAATTATATTTCTTGGACTTTCTTCTCAGAATGTTTGTAAGCAGCTGTATCATGCCACTGTTTGATAAGAATCATATCTGTTGGTATTGATTCACTGCTTTGTTCCACAAAATACAAAGCAGTCTAAAAACAAAAGTTTTGTGTTACCAATAGTGCTACAATTAAATATTTCCTGTTAAGATTTGAATACAAACTTGTAGTCTTTCTTACATTTAATGTTTTGAATCCCCCATCCACTATCTCACTTGCTTATTATAACACGCTTTCTTTTCGCTTACATCTTAAAATACAAATAAACCACACTGACCAACACCAACAATAATATCACATGGGCCTCCCTGTGCAAGCAATTAACATTTGATGTAATGGTACACTATTACTTGGAATATGTGGAATTAATAAGGATTAACTCATACAATACAAAGAAAGTATCTGGATTAGAATTTAGAGTTAGGGCAAAACATGAGTACCAGTTATTTCAGCAGCATTGTCAATGTGAATTTGAGCAACTCTTAGTTCTTCCATCCTTTTCCCCCCTCCTGTGCTTTTTAGTTACAGTTAAATTAAGCGAAGTAATGTATTCATAAAGTTTAAATGCTTGTTATTTTAGGGCTATTTACAATTAGCAACCTGGTTGTTGTGTATACTGTGTCCTGCTTCTGTCTAAACATACTTTTTATTAAAAGTTGGACATCAGTATTTAGACTTTCCTAAGATACGCCATCTTTTTGATCCTGTTCTTTTGCTTTTCTCATTATCTCTGTCAATTTTTTTTTTTTTTTTTTTTTTTTTTTTTTTTTTTTTGCTTTAATTACTTTTCTCCACAACTGCTCTGTCACCTTTCATATATAATTACAAAATTGTTTTTAGAAATTCTTTTGTACTATTTCCAAAAAGTTTAAATATCTCTTTGTAAATTGTCCCACTTTTTGTTCCATACTTCCTCTTTCTAAACTCTTGTTTCTTGGCAATTTGCAATCCAGTGCATAATTTGTACTTGCACATAATGCACACAATTCATTTGTCATTTCTAGCCCACTTATTCCTGTTCTCCATGCAAATCCTTCCCTATCTACCCCTTTTATAGCAAACATCCACATATTTTTCCAATCTCCATTTATTCGTAAACTTCAATGTACTCTTTATCTCCTAGACTACTCCATATTTCTTGCTTTTTGATCTCATTGGTTCTTATTTTCACTTAATTCCTTAATTCTTGTTTGTTAATTATGAGCTGATTATCTTGCACATTCCAGTTTCTGAATTATTTTCTGTATTTGTTATAACCAACTTATTTTCCTGTTTGCTTTCTCTTTTATCTTTAACATCTGACAATATTTTTTTCTTTGATAGAATACTACATTTAACTTCTATGCCTTGCCCTCCATCTCTTCCCAATTGAACAAGAGCTATCCATTAGCAGCTATGAGTTGGGACCTTTGTAATTGTAACATGGGGGTTGAATGGTTAGATTTATATCCGTCAAGTACAGAGTTAGTAGTCTTCAGGTCTTAGCTCCTCTGATCCTTTCCACTGCAAGTTGCAGTAGACACAGATCTACTCTTCATTTAAAGTAATCTGTGACATAACAACCTTAGTGGATGTGTGTTTGGAGGAATTTAGTAACAGTGACGTCAAAATTAATATAAAAATTATTTGTTGTTGGTTTATTGACACTCGTCACTTACTTTTTCATATATTTATGAGAGACTAGTTTCAAAGGCCCTGGCCTCCATTTTCAATCTCTTCTCAGTTGGGAAGAGATTGAAAATGGAGGCCAGGGCCTTTGAAACTAGTCTCTCATAAATATATGAAAAAGTAAGTGACGAGTGTCAATAAACCAACAACAAATAATTTTTATATTAACCTTAGTGGACTTGGCTTGCAAACCTGGCTACTAATCTTAATGCCCATATATATGGCAGAGCTGGAAGATATGGTCAGCACCATGCTTCCCACCTCCCCCCCCCCCCCCTTCGACCGCAAAGTGAGATTTGTGGTGGACAACACGGCGTTGGGGCGGGTTTTCTCCGGGACCTCCGGGTTCCCCCGCCATCTCATTCCACCGGTGCTCCATCTTCATCTCATGCATCATCAGTGTCCCCGCCTGCGGTGCCATATGTAGTAAAAGCGGGCGTTAAACACTACACATTTCATTTTTCATTCCCCCCCCCCCCCCTTTTTTGTGAAGGTTGCCTATTATGACCTATATATTTCTATCACACCTTAGCTTCTCAAATGCATCACCTAGAGGATACTGGTTCTATACTTGTGTCAAAAAGTATGCACCCCAAGTTGAACTTGAACAAACATGCTTTTCATGTTTGGGAACTCAAACATCATGCTCCAACCAATATTCCACAAGGCAGGATCTCTTCATTTATGGATGACCTGAATGATTAAGTCATAAACATGAGGTTGTTCTTAAATTAGATAGACTCACTCACTCTTGAATTTTACTTTACCAAATAAATAATAGCACCTTTGGCATAGAATCACATTAAGAAATGCTAAATATATACTTGAAATTTGAAACCTTATTCTCAAGAGTGCATATTTTTTTCATGGTCTGCATTATATCAGTGAGAAAGATACAAAGTGAACAGAAACATATTATGACAATTGAAGAAAATTTGAACTATGTCGGTGATAAAATTCAAAGATAGGTTATTTTAAGCTGTTTATTATTTGAGAAGTGTAGGATATATTTTCATACATTTGTATAAATGTGACTAATAATTCTGAAATTCATATTTATCAAAAATTACCTCTGCTCTTCCTCTTCTCTTTTTAATAGAGTTTTACTGTAACAGTTAAAATTAAAACATGTTATAAAAAGGTGGATAAAAATCATTTTGAAACGATACATTTCATGCATTGTGGTCAGTTTAAAAGCTTTCAGGTGCTTTCTTATACCACATTTGCAATTTGCCATTAGTCAACAATAAATGCTATTTCAGTTAAACATTTAGTGACATGAACTGTTTTGTTCATTTTTACTGTTACCAGTAAAAATAAATGGCATTTATAACCAAGCTCTTGATTGTGCAGCAAGAAGTTGTTTAGCATTCTATAAAGTTAAATCTGAAGACATACAGCATAAGTGTTAAGCTTAGATTAATGACTTAATGGAACCTCACTTCAGCACAATCGTAGAGATATCTGTAAGCAAGGCTGTTTAATAACAGTATTATTCCTAAATTTTTATTGCCTTATACAGAAGAAGAAGTGAAAAACTGTAGCATATGACTATGTTTTTGCCTCCTTTTTCATGTTTACAAATCTTATGAATGTTTCACAATAAGGGCAGCTTAATGTTCCAGATATTTATAGTAACTAGAAATTCAGTGTTTGATTGATTGATCATTGATGTTGCACAAGTTTTATAGTAATAACATACAGAATAATTGAGAACAAATATATGTTGATTAAGGATTATTTATGTAATCATTACAGCATAGCAAGTACATATCTAATGTTACCTGTAGTATCTGATAGCTTTTAGGCTTAAAAATACTGAGTGTTCTTTAAAATGTTACTTAGAATAGCTTTTACCCAGGGCAGAACAAATGCAGGATATTTAGTCATGCAGAAAATGTCTGTTAATGCATACATTTTCCCTCTGGAACATATCCACTACTCCATATTTTACATTTTGTTTGCGTTTTCTAAAGATAGCATTGCCTCACTTTCATAGTATTTTTCTGTCTTTGTGTTCTCTACCACAACACTTGATTTAAAACTACTATCTTTAACTGTTGTTCTCACGTAGGATTTGCAGATTTAAAGTGTTTATCAACAGTATTCCAGTCTCATATCTGGGAAGCTGCCATTTATAAAATCCTCCTATAGCTTTCCGATTGCATTGTTAAACTACTGGAGACCAGCTATAATGATCCCAGATGTCCAACTCTCACTTTATTTCATTAGGTGACATTTAATATTATCAAAGTACAATATAATACCATTTAACAATAATGTGCTAACCAATGAATTGATTAATGTAATTCAATATACTGAAGAACCACTGGTTTTTTTTTAGTCCATGTAAAGCTTTGACTGTTTTTACTGCTTTTCGAAAAAGGTGGGAACTGGAAACATAACTACTTTTCTCAGAGTTAAAACAGAGGTGTTAAGTAGCTACCTCAAATTTTTAAATACAGAGTGATTTATATAGAACTGACACATTTCTTTCATCAATTGTTTCAAAACTAATTGCGCCAGCAACGACTTATTATACATAAAATGTAGAGGAATTTTGGGAGATTATTTACCTTTATAGCAAATGTTGAAACTGTCTTCCATTCTGCATAAGGCACAACTCAACTCGTTCCATGTTACTGCCCACTTGTTGGAGGACTCTGTTGTCAATAACTTGAATCTCCTGTGTGATGTTGTGCTTCAGATCATCCAACGTCTTGGGACGTGTGGCGTAAACCCTGTCTTTTAAGTAACCCCATAGAAAGAAGTTCTTGGTGACCACAGGTTCCTGGAAATTATCCAGTCATCAAAGAAACTTGCAATTAGATCCATGGATTCATTTGATGTATAACATGTAGCACCATCTTGCTGAAAATATCCTTGACTCAGCTCTACATCCTGCAGTTGCTCAACAAACTCCATAAAATTCAGTCGGTGGTGTTCACAGTGTGGTTAAAAAAAAAATTGGCCTGACTATTCACTGTGCGGATATTGTGCACCAAACTCTCATTTTAACTGGGTGCATAGGTGCTTCATGGATGACATGTGAATTTTTGATGGCCCAATGGTGTGGGTTCTGCGAGTTCACATAACTGGATACATGGAACCGTGCTTCCTCTGTGAACCATGTGATGGACAATATGGCAGGATTGTGCACAATGAACGTCTGAAACCAATGACAATACAATCTTTTATCCTTATCTGGTTCCTGTAACAGATGAACAATCGTAACCCTATATGGCTTTAGGCCTGCAATTTTCGCAGCTCTCTGACACATTGAGTAGGTGTACCCTGTCTCCTGCGACAAACGTCTTAATGATTTTTGATTAATTAGAGCCAACTGAAAAATTCAATGCCATGGCCGGGATTTGAACCACGGATCTACTGGTTTCCGTCCAGTCGCTCTGACGGAGTAATGTATTTAAAAGGATTAATTCTTTAAGGATTAATTCCTCAATATAAATTTGTCTTAATGATTTTTTGGGTGACTGCTCCAGTCATGCTGTTATGTCAACAACAACCGTGGGAAGCCTAGATGAATGATGTTTGCCTTTTCCACTCACCAGAGATCCAGTTGTTTCCAATTTGTTTACCAGTCTCAGTATTGTGTTTCTTTTGGGAAGATTGTGAACACCAAATTCTCTTTGGTATGCCCTTTGAGTAGCTGTAATTGAAGTTGTAATCCAGTATTGCTCCACAAGGAATGTGTGTGTGTAGTGTTAAACGCCCGCTTTTACTACATACGGCACCACAGGCGATGCCACTGATGATACATGAGATGAAGATGGAGCACCGGTGGAATGAGATGGCGGGGGAAACTGGAGGTCCCGGAGAAAACCTGCCCCAGCGCCGTGTTGTCCACCACAAATCTCACTTTGCGGTCGCCTGGGATCAAACCCGGGCTGCCTTGGTGAGAGCCAAATGGTCTAACCACTGAGCCACGGTGAGGCCTGCTCCACAAGGAAGAGTCATTGATTTAATGTGTACTGCATTTTCACGTTGACTAGAACAAAATGTCAAAGACAGCTGCCAACAATAGCAATTAGGAATAAAACATAAACATCTACACATCTAGTGACAAGGAATCGAAACTCCAGAACATTCTGCTTAACTTGGTGCTAAAATTGGGTCATTTAATGAATTTCCCATTGAATAATTAAAGAAAAAAATGTGTCAGTTCTATATAAATCACTCTGTACATTGTACAGAATATAAATGTAGCATTCATCTGTTATGCAAGATAGCTTCAAGGGAAAGATATACAGACCTTGAATTACTTATGAGAGTTTAGGTATTTCCAGTAAACTGAGAAACCATTGATAAAGCAATAAAACGTTACTTTTGTGAGGAATGTTCAAATTCTTCAGAATGGACAACAAACAATACCCATCATATGTAAAGTATGTTAGTTTTTACCTTAAAAAAATGTTACATTATTACATGCAATGTTGTATGATTGAAATAATGTTTCACCAACTTCTGTATTCAAAGACAATACAGGTAATTCAAAATGATGGTATAAAAAGGGAATATTGTTATGAGTATTTTTATGTTTTTTTTTTTTTTTTTAACAAATGTAAATATAACTTGAAAGGTTAAATAAGTTCTGGTTTTCAAAGGTGAAAACTTGCTGATGCTGATTATACTTAGTTGCTATTAGTCAAAATGGCAGCATCAGCAATAGAAAAAGCTTGTGTTCTAGGATATGTAGGGATAATTATATCTTGACAAGCTGTCCCAGAGGTTGTTGCCATAGTTGGAAGAAGAGCTAATCAACAATGTGATGGAAATGCTATTCATGCTCCATTTTCATAGGACTTTCAGCAGATAGTTGGTACAATTATAACTTAGGATGTCAGGATAGGTCTGGCAAGAAATAGTCTCAAATAGACATTGAACATCTAAGTGCCCATGAGAACTTACAGAGTCAACCTTTCCCATTATATATGGAAGAAGCTAGAAACAGCGATATACTCTCTGGAAGTAAATTTCACCACCACATGATGCCGATCGTCTGGGTAGCATGTCTACCTCACTTTCAAGAGGTCCCGAGTTCGAATCTTGGTTAGGGTGAGTTACCTGTATAAGGATTTTTCTGGGGTTTTCCCTTATCCTCATAGATGAATGTCGGGTAGCTTTGGGCTCCATGGACTCCGGACTCATTTGAGCATCATTTGACCCATTCATTCATCGTCCGATATGACTTAAGGTTGGAGAACGTAAATTACAACAAATAAATAACATGATGCCGCCACGATAGACAACCACCACAATAGAAACACCAAAATGAGTCAGTCGAACGTGTTCTGAAGATGGGAACACATGTTTCCAAAGCATGTTAACAGAAAGTTTTTTTAAAAAAAAGTGATGTTAGCATTACTAGCACTGACTCATCTTACGTAAATTACATACTTTCAGGTTATATTTATATTTGTGAAATAAATTGATTAGTCACAGCAATATTCTCTTTTCGTACCAATAATTCTGAATTGCTTTGTGTATTAACATGCTGTTTATTTCTTTGCATTATTTTCAATTGTAAGTGAAAGGTAATAATACAAAAGTAATTATGTTAGTTGTAATGTTTTGTCAATTCATTTTCATGAAATTAACTACATTATTCACTATTATTAAATAATTTTTCGCTTCACTGTGGTGTTCCAATACAGTTAAATCTCGATACATTATTCACATTGGTTATAAGGATCACAGTAGCACATTTAGGTATTTAGTTTATACAGTGCTTGTATGTTAACAGCTATAGCTTGTAGCTACTGAAGTATTTTGAGTTTTATTTAAGTAATTACACTATTGTTATTCAAATTAAAGGCAGTCTATTCAACTATTTTCATAGTTCTGCTTTACTCTTACTCTTCTCCCAAGAACCATTGATTCTGAGTAAATACATAAATATATTCAGTAGTCAAAAGTTTGTACTTCATTGTGAATGTCTCTTAGGTATTTTTGGTGACACTTGCATATAATGGATGTTTGTTCTGCCCTGTTATAAACAAATGCTGATTCATTCACATTTGCTTTTTAAAGGAATTGAATACAATGTGTGGCCTTGATCTAGGATAAAGATGTGAATATTTTTAGGCTGTAATGCCTAGCACAGCCTTATGATGTTTGGGAAAGTGTTAAAGGAAATTTGTGTAAATTTCATATTTATGTACAGTAGAAACCCGAAATAATGCGGTCCGAAATACTGCAGATATAGATTTAATGCGGATAAAATTATGTGCCCGTTAAAAATATTGTAGTTATTTTACTTTTTTATTTGGAAAGTTGCGACAAAAATATTCTGCAAAGACAGGTTCTTCAGTATAATTTTCACCACCATTCGGTTTGTTGACACTGGCTACTGCATTCCAAGAACGTAAACTATATGTATAATACTACTGAATGAAATCATGCCCTGCAGGTGGAGAGGGAATGGGGAAGGTAGTGATGTCATCTTCATTTGAGGCATAGTCTTGCAAATTCATTTCTTTTTCCAAACATTGATCATTGCACAAATTAATTATGCTATCAGTGTACTTTGTAAATGAGGATCCAAAACAATACTTGGTCAGATTGGAGAAACTGTTTCAAGTTTATGAGCATATTTTGAGAAACAAGCTAAAAGCAAAGAACTAATTATATCAGATTTTTTTTTTTTTTTTTTTCCAAAACATTCAAAAAGCTAAAGTGCGTATCAGATAACAAGGGAGTATCAGAAAGAAAAGTGTAAAGAATTGTTAAAGAAAGCAAACAAAATGTAAATCAGAGCACATCTTTAGAACTCCAGATAAAAAAGCACAGTGTTCTGAAACGAGTAATAGATCTGGATGACATCGACAAATGGTGTCGTTAAGACTCAAAATATTTATGTTCAGAAAAAAGTGATCCTACAATAGCTAAATTACATCTTATTTTAAGAGAAAGCACTAACATTCAGACCAGTAAGTCATCCTTAAACAGAATAGTGAGAGAACTGGGATTCTCCTCCATCTTGCTCTAATCAAACACTACATGGAGAAAAAACATAGTGCATCAGTGCATCAAGCAAAACTTACTGATTTTTTTAAACAAGGAATAATTAGGTTGGTGCAAAATATGTACAGTGGGATATAAAATAAGATCAGTTATAGGCTGGAATGCATCTCCTATCATAACTGGTGAGTAATTTTAAAAGTACTGCAATATATTTACCTTATATACAAGAGTTTAGTACTGTACTGTAATTTATTATTACATGCATATTTCCATCCTCCAACTGCATGAGATTGATTTTTTGTCCATTCTAGTATAACATCTCTATATACTGCGGTAAGGTTATAACATGGGAGTAAAGGATGTCTCCAAAAAATCGTGTTATTTCGGGCTTCTACTGTATTTTTAACTTCATTGGAAAGTTACTAAAATATTTTCAACTTAATCCATGAATAACATAGACTCAGAACTTAATTTATATAGACATTCTTGTCAAGTTGTATTAGTGCCTTGTCTGTTTTGTTCTTTCTCATAAGAAAATAATTTGTTTGACATGTGTTCAATTTGATGCTTGCATTTTCTGAAGCCTTTTACTTCAATATAATTGTGGGCTTCCCAAATGTTTCTCTGAGAAGCTACTGGAATAATATTTAAAAGCTATGTTGCTAAATGCATTCACAGCTTATACTAAACCATACTGCCAACTTCTACTGTTTGCCCATAAAATGTACGGGAGTTAAGGACTTTTTATGCTAAAGAAGACACATTTATGGTTTTGTCAGTTATTCATGTTATAGACTTTTACCATTGACATAAAGAATTAAGTCGTCTTGCATTATAACTTAAGATCACAGTAATTAGTATACGTTTGTTAATAGACTAAGAAGATTCTTTGCTTTAATACATATTTATTGTGGTATGAGGAAGATTTCAGCATGTGGGACAGAAAGCAGCAGTAGAACCAGGTCCTTAAGGATTCTTATAAAATTGAATTCCCGTTTATTTTACCTGCAATTTTTGTGTTTACTGCACTAAACATTTTGTACATTTTAAATTTCATGTCATTGCAAAATGGTTCTCTTTGTGGCACAAGGGAAAGTTTTATGGATTTCACTTTCATGAAGTTGGCAAGTATGCTAATCAGTTTTATCAATTTTTGATAAGAAAATGCAGTGTGATACTTTTCCTGATTCCTTTAGCCAAAGAAATTGTAAGGTAAAATTCCTTAGCTTTAAAAAAGCAAAGGTTTTGCAAATGTTCATATTTTTAATATAAATTTTATGCTCTAATTTTTTAAATTTAAATGTTTTTATTTTCTGCATTTCTTTGGTATGAATAAAAAGTTGGCACAAGGAGAACTTTAAAGGATTTAACTATTTTGTAATTTTGAACTTCTCATTCTGAAGCTGTTGAAGGAGAAATCAAAACTTGGTGAATTGCTCTTATATTGGTTGAAAGGTTATTGTACATTCCATTTAAAGTTGAATGATGAGGGACCAACAGCTGTTTCAAATAAAAAGTTTTACTAATTATCATTTCTAGCTGAATCAAGTAAATTATATGTAATTTGTTAATAGTGTTAAATAATTCATCAAATGTAAGAAAAAAAGCCATATGATTTGAAAATGTTAATAAAATATATGTGGCAAATAAAGAGGTGCAATAGAGAATAGCTCTGAAATTTAATGTTAGCATGAATTTATATTAAATTAATTGGTGCTATGACATTCTGCTGCATACTGCTCATATAGTTTCTCTTAAACAAATTGTTGAGATGCCACTCATGGACTAGCCTTTGGATGGAACATGTTATAAGATCATAAAAATATATGTAACACACTCATTAGCTCTCTCCACTACATGACAGAACTAAAAGTTGCAGAGGAAATGTTGCCAGCAAATGCACACCAAACTCCTTACCTCCCAGACAGGCAGAATATCTCTTATGGAACCTATATTTTTCTAGCATTTATTGTACATCACATACAATTTTCAGGTAATAAGGCATTTCACACAAATATTAATAAATTTGAGGCTTGAGGTTTGGTTTTAGACAAACATTTTAGAATAATGAATGAATGAATTAATAAGCCTGGGGTGTCCCATTAAGAGGAAGGACCTCCTATTAGAGGGGAGCTCATTAAAGTCTTCCTCACACGGTGAGCTGTGCCATGTAGTGTGTTTATTTGCCGTGTTAGTGTGACATGCCTAGAATTGTGTTCCTGTGAATCAGCATTTGTCTATTGTACACTTTAACTGCAGTTTGACATTTGGTTCCTACTTGAATTCCTTGGTTTTGCCACGTACTCCTGGTTTTGTCAATGGTGGACCAGTGGCTGCTTGCTATCACCTTGTTAGCCCATCTGTACCTTGGCCTGCCTCTGAATCTTCTGCCATGTATGGATCCCACAAGTGGTGTGCTGCATCCATCTGTGATCACAAAGTCTGTTTAGATGACTGCCCCATGCCCATTTAATCCTGTTGACTTGCTTGATGCTGACCTTGGAAACTGTGTCTTTGAGGGATATGTTCAAGATTTTCCATAGCATGTTCCTATGGCATACCTGTATGGATTTCCTATGTTTGCTTGTAAGGACCCAGATTTGGCAACCATATATTAGGGCTGGGTATATACAGGATTTAGGAGTTCCTAGTCTGAGATGTCTGCTTAGGGAATGATCCAAAATAGTTCTACAATAAAATATAATTATTTGCCAGAAACATACCAGCACTTTTATAAGTGAAGTTTCTGGCAAACAATTATATCTTATTGTAGTATTTGTGTTGCTTTACTATTATTAGCTTCTATTTTTACATATTAATTTTAGAATAATTTTAACAGAAAATAAACTTGATGAAATCTATGGCAGTTCACAGTGATCACCTCAAAAATTGCTTGCCCGCCTCGGTAGCGTGGTGGTAGCGAGTGTGCCTCACGTTCAAGAGGTCCCGAGTTCGAATCTTGGTCAGGGTGAGTTACCTGGGTAAGGTTTTTTCTGGGGTTTTCCCTCATACTGAAAGACGAATGTCGGGTAACTCTAAGCTCTATGGACCCTGGACTCATTTGAGCATCATTTCACCCATTCCATTTATCGTCCGATATGACTTAACGTTGGATGACGTAAAATTACAAAAAAAAAAAAAAAAAAAAAAAAAAAAAAAAACAACTCAAAAATTGCTAGATAAACAAGCTCAAACTTGATATTGGGCTTCAGAGAAACTTATGCCTCACTATGACTTAAAAATTGGCGAATGGGTATGATGAAAATAAATTGGATCCATTTTGTTTAGTGAAACAAGAGATATGCTGCCTGTTTGAGAGGTTTCTAGTTTATTACTTACTATTTTTGTTTTAATAAATCATAATAGAAGTTGCAACCACTTGCTAAACTCTGCCATAATCTAGCACTTTCATCAACAAGTGTGTAGCTTTGTAGAGGATCTGACTAATACTTCATATTGTATTATTTTTCTTAACTTTCTTTCTGATAAATTTTTTAATAAAATTACTAGTTATAAAACCTATTAAGCTAAAAAATAAAATACCTCTTTTTTAAATCTGAATGTTAAATTTAAATGAGTAAATATTTAAGTTGTCCCATGGTTCAAACTTAAAACAAGTATTTAGGCAACAATTTCTAATTTTAATTTGTTGCAGATGTACAAAAAAGTCTCTTGAAAATTAAGTACCACTAATAAATGTTCCTGTAATGCCACTGTACCGAGCCACTTTCAAAATCTCACTGCAGCTTCTTTTAGGGGGAAACATGACCCACCTCTCCAGTACAAATTCTCACATACATACAGGATAAAGACCACCTGTTTCCCAAGGTTTTTTGCCCCCCTTTCTAAAACTATAACCAAAATGGAAGTAAGCTTTCCCTAAAGTTCTTCAGTGTACTCATTCAGACCTATCTGTATTTAATGGATTATTCTTATGCCCCTTCCACTTTCTGTATATTGTAAATTTTCATAAATTTTATTCTTTCGACATCAGTGATTTCTTTGTAATTAAATAAATCCAATTAAAATGAAATCTGTTTATATTTAATACTTAATGTTAAAGGTATAAGACCATTGAAAGTCTGAAGTTGTATTAAAATGAAGGTGCATAATGCACTTATTGGTTGACTGTTTAGATTATGAGCTTTGCACTTTGTTTCATGGGACTAAATGAACCACAGCATAAATACAAGGTTATTCATAAATCTCTGAAGTATAAAGTTTAATAACAAAGTAAGAAACAGAAAGTGTGAAATGCAGATAGAGAAACTCAAGTGCTTTTTAGTATGGAAATCCCATGCTTAGTTGTCATGATTTACTGCTAGTTTACAGTTGCCATGGCCCTGCTGCAGCATGTAAGGGGTGAGATAGATTACTACATGGAGGTCTAATCTATCAGGACATGGAGCATTTAGGAAATATGTAACAAAATTTGGAAAGTTTATCTTTATTTAATATAATGTATTATAAAAAAGCTGACTACAAAATGTTAATTGATAAAATTATGTATTATCTGTTGTATAGTGTGATAGTTATGAAATTTTAAAATGTTTCACAGATTTCTTAATAACTTTTCATATAAAGTTTACATATCACCCACATTTTACACAGTGTTTGAAAAAAAAAATGTTTAAAATGCATTGTAAAGATAGCTTCTAAAAATAAATATTCCAAAAAAAAAAAAAAGAATTAAAGAAAACAATAACAAATACAGAAAAGTGTTGTGTTTATCGGACTGTGAAAAGGTGTACATTGGCAAGTTGAAGGAACATCAAATGATTATTAAACAGTTTGAAAACTCAGTGATGGCATACCATTTGTTGTTAAACCACCATAAATAACATTAAACCAGAAATTAGAATACTCAAATAGGTTACCACTCCATATTAATTGACAATCTGGGTAAAGGTTTTCATAATCAAACACAGCGACACCATCATGAATTTTAAAATTCTAGCAATTGACTTTTTATGAAGTTTGCCAATCAACCAACCAAGGACAACACCTAGTCTAATCTAAATACACTGAGGACCACCAGTCAATGAAACACTGACGATGCATAACATCTGGTTAAAGTTTAACAACTTATTGAAGGTGCTAACAAATTGCTATACACTATTTGGCTTTGTATAACATTGTAAAAACATTATCTTGTTGAGAGGAAGAAAATTATGGTTTACAATGCCAAGACTGTGTTGTTACTGCCGCTGCCATGCGCTGAAAATCGATGCACTTTTGGTGCTTCATCTTAACTGTCTAGTTTACCAGGAGGTTACAAAGTAGTCCTGAATGAAAGTGATTTGCTTTTGAGACTAATCTGGAGGAGAAATAGAGTAAATAAAGTGTAAAGTAGTTGACCAAATAACATAAGTAGATTGCAGGACAGTTTTTATTTTGTTCTTCACTTTCTGCCCTTGGATACTATAAATAATGCGTTCTCCTGATTTACATTCCCTGTAAGCGAAACAAACTTCATTAGGGTTTAAAATGATTTGAAGGCTTATGTTTTAGTACTTTAGCATTTTCATTATTCTAACAAGCTCTGAGCATAGTATCAGTAAAGGACAAAGGATTATTATTCTTACAAGGAGTTTGTGCATATGCATTACAATTGCCATCACTGTATTCATTACTGATCTCAAGAACACGGGTTCTGGTCTGGTCCAGACTGATAGTTTTTAAGTGTGCTTAAGTGCAACATGTCACTAGATTTACATGTAAAAGAACTGCAGGACATACTAGCAGCACTGATATGACCCTGACATTTGAATATCTTAAACATTTTTTTTAAACTGTGTTCATATATTAATGCCTGCACACTAAAGATTTGTCAGTTTTTGTTTCCTTACTGTATTGGGTTATTAAAAACAAATAAAAGGATGAAATAAAGGTGTGAGTGAGCCTGGGCTCCTTTTAGCTTACAGTTATATCTTCATAAAATAAGACCATAGAAACATTCCATCCAGACCTGTTTTTGTAGCCGAAAATTGAGCTGTGATCCCTGTGAATTAGAATGAAGGTACATTATATCCTAATCTGTCAATAGGTTTGCTTGTTACTATTTTCTATTTCAAGGTAAATTACAGTTCTGTTTCTCACAAAGATTTTGAATTGCATATGGCTTTTTTTCTGAGAATATTGTACACACTATTAACAAGTGTTATGAGCCTATAATGTATGGTGTTTACTTGTATTTCAGTGTGTTGTATATGTATCAAGGAGTTCAGTATTTTCAGTGAAATTGAAAATTTTAAGAAGATTGGAATGGCTTGCTTATTGCAAGGTAACTTTTTTGAGCTTGTTACTCAGTATTACATGTTCAAAGCAACAAAATAAAGTGATTGTTATTTTAAGCTATTGTGTATAAATCAGCTATTTTGATGTAATGTTTTTAAAATAAATGTTTTAGAGCTTATTATTAATGTTTTTCTTTTTTTATGATACCAATCCTTCCAATCAAAATAGGGAAAAAATACAGCATATTCATATTTAGAAAGGTTTTATAGTACATTTTCAATTGAAATGCCAGATTAAAAATGTTTTCCCTTGAATACTGCAAGGTTTCCTTACAGATACCTGGCTATGAATGCATACTAAAATGCACGAAGAAAGTATTTTAGTGATTTTTATTGTACCAGAAAAAAATATTAAGCTAGAAATATGAACAGTTCACCATTATAAATACTTTCAAGTGCCCATGGTTTTCCCTTGTCTTGAAAGAGGAATGTTGGGTAATTCATCTATGGATCCTGGGCTCATTGGAGCATCATTTCACCCATTTCATTCATCTTCCGATATGACTTAGATTTTAGTATGTTAAATAAAAAAAAAATCTAAAACCAGTATACTATGCTTATTTTCATTCAATTTTCATTCAATGTTCTGGGGAAATTTGGTAGATGCTAAAAAAAAATATTTCTTTTGCAAAAAAAAGTAATAATAATGGCTGGTGTAAAACAATCAGCTCATTGTAGACCACTGTTCAAAACTTCTGAAATATTACAATTAACTTGTGAATATATTCTAGCTGTACTTTTAATTGTAGATGACAACCCAAAACCATTCCAAAAACATTAAAATATATACAACAAACAAACTAGACACAGGCAGGACTTATCCAGACCAAGCAATAACCTACAAATATTTAAAAAAGGAGCCGGTTCAACTGCATAGCATTATTTAATTCAGTTCTACCATATATAAAGAAACGGAAAACTAATCAAAATAAATTGTAGTTGGGCATTAAAAAGATACTTTTATCTTCTATATACAGGAGGATTTTATCAGTTCACAATAACTACTAGTTACTTCCACTGACTATGGAAGAATATAACAAGGAAGTGGATCACATAAAATATGTTGCAAATGTAAATGTCTTTGATCCAAAATTTATTACAAAAATGATAAACATAAAAGACGGAAAACCATCAAGGACATTAGTACGTTAAATGCTGATGACATAAAGAAAATATATTGCAAATTTACATATCATCCTAAGGCTTATAATACATTTAAAAGCATTTTCCGTCATTCTCATATACAACTAGTTCCACATAACAAATACAGCATGAGAAATACACTAAATCACCCTCTCAAAAACACAAGTTCGGCCAACAAATTATCAGGAATTTATAGTGTAAAATGTGAGGATTGCCATGAAATATATATTGGAAAAACTAAAAGAAACTTTGAAACAAGGATGAAAGAACACATGAGATGCATAAAATACAGACAGATAAATCAGCCATAGCCCAGCATTTTTGGTCAAAAAATCATAATATTTCTAAAGAAATCAAACTTTTGGTACCAGCAAAAAAGTATTGGGAATTAACAGTTTGGGAAAATATACATATTTTTAAGAATAGAAAGAGAGCTATGAATTTCGAAATACCAATAGTGGATGACGTCATTCAACTCGAACAGCGCCAGGAGAGAGAGGCAGTCACCTGAAGAACTAGTCAAACATCAGCTGATGATGGGGATGCGTGGTCCTTGAAACATGTCGTAATTTTAAATGTAAGTGGAGCTAAAGTGTTTTTATAGTTTGACAAGTAGTTTTAAAAGATTTTTAACTGTACTAGTAATTTTACTCCAAAAATTAATGCAGTTTTGTAATACTAAATATAGTTTTTAACAAGCATTATATTTTAAATATAAGTAACATTGATTTGTAATTTTTAGCTCTGATACACTGTACATAAGAGTTATAATTTACAAATGTGTATGATATGTATTTGTGACATAATCTATACCTTAGATTAGATCAGCTCTTTAAGGTGGCCTAACTCACTATAGGATTCACAGATTGATATATGACGTACATGATGTGAGTCTCCCCATGACATGGTCATGAGAAGTCATGTAGGTCCATTAGATGAATATTACATTAACTTGACACCTGTTTCTTCTCTAGGTCCAAATATGCATGATCTACGTTCATGAAAAAAGCACCAATTCCACCCTGTTCATTTATAGAGTTAGAGGTTTTTGAGTTTACACCCATTAAAATCTGTCTGAAAGTTGCTCAATTTGAAAATATTTTTAAGGTTTATAATATTTAAAACTTTGTTCTTTTTTTAAAAAAAAATAGGGATTTCTGACATAAATACATAAAACTAGTATAGTTAGGTAAATATTACTTAAGCTTCAACATCTCATTGCACTATATTTACGCGAAGCTTCAAAAATAACTTACCAGAAAGATATGCTTAACATTTTTTAAAGCTGACCTCAGTAATTGCTGACAGTAATTGGTCCTGAAATTTGTAATTTTTTTTTTAAATTTGGATTACATAATGACATACATAATCTATACACCACAAACACAGTCTTATAAAATCGTCATCGAGGAGAGACAGAAAAAAGCTGGTGAGATATCACAGGAAATAATTGAGACTGAAGCAATGAAGAGAGAAATGTGGAAGGGACCAAACTTCAAACTTTGCCATCTGTATACAAGATTTGCTGTCCATGGATTCCATGGGAGGATCTGCCAGACCGAGACATACCATGAACCCAAGGAGGACTGCATCTGCAAGTAATGCAAGAAACCATGTTCTGAATACCATTTAGTGAAGTGCTAAAGAAGAACCCAACCACTAAACATGTTAATTAAAGACTGGTGAAAATTGAATGTATACATTGTGTTTAACAAATAAATAAAATAATCTATACACCACTTTCTTCAGAAAGTTGTGCTCTTCCAAATAGGATGCAGTTGTGAACATGTTCAAAAACCCAGGTGACCACAAAATGAGATTTTTGGTGGACAACACAGCAATTTGCAGGTTTTCTCCAGGATCTTCGGTTTCCCCCGCCATCTCATTCCACCGGTGCTCCATCTTCATCTCATATATCATCACTGTCATCACCTCTGATGCTGCATGTAGTAAAAGCGGGCATTAAACACTACACATTTCATTGTTACTAAAATTAGGCAAGTGAGTCAACCTTGTATTTTATTCTATACACATTTCATGTTCAAAAACTTACTTTTTTTCCAACTGCATAGCCATAAAGAGGAGGCAGAGCAAAAATTGGAAATTAACATAATCTTATTAACAAGCAGCAAAACCTGGACACAGTTAAAACAGTCCACCTTGGTAGCGTGGTGGTAGCATGTCTGCCTCACATTCAAGAGTTCCTGAGTTCGAATCTCAGTCAGGGTGAGTTACCTGGATATGGTTTTTTCCGGGGTTTTCCCTTATCCTGAAAGACGAATGTCAGGTAACTCTAAGCTCTATGGACCCTGGGCTCATTTGAGCATCATTTCGCCCATTCCATTCATCGTCCGATATGACTTAATGTTGGAGGACGTAAATTACAAAAAAAAAGATAAAACAGGTTAGGTATAAATTATACCAAAGACTCTCAAGGTCACAAGGTAGAAGAAACTATTATGAATGTGATACAATATTCGATGTACTACAAGCATGTTCAATAATCAAAATTTTTCAAAACTGGAGACAGTAGTTTTCATGGCGCACTTATTTTGGTTGGCTATTTTGTTCATCCAGAGAAATAATTTATATGTATAGTTAATTGATGAATAATAAATGTTCACTTTTTTCCTTAAAATGAAATCTGTATATTTTCAAATTAAAATACTTCCAATGTAACTTATTATATCTATAGTAATCATAAATGAAATACTGTATGATTATCATGAAACAGGTGTTGATTGACTTAAGTTTTTTTATTGGCCTGTTTCTTCTTCATGATATGCTTTTATGGCTGTTGAATTAGCACTGCAATGTACTACAATATATTTTCTAAAAGTCTCAAAACTAAATCTCGTGTGGTTTCACTTAACACTATCTATTGCTTGAGGTCATTTGATGTAATGGAGGCAATGAGTAAGTACTTGTGCAATTCATGTACTTTGTTATTCTCACGTAAACTATTTCCTTCAACAGATCCTTGATTGCCCACTAATTGGCACATTCACCATGTTTATGTAGAACCGCAATGGGGCAGGACCCATTCTTGTATTGTAAACATTACAGTACTCTAGAACACAGTTAACCTGAAGTCGTGTGTTTTGTCATTGTGCACAAGTTTTGTTGCCTGCTTATTAATCTAAGTTGTCAAATTTTAGACCCATCTCTATACTTCCTGCTTTTGCAATAATTTTTTAAAAAATTGTAAACTCTCAATTAATTGCATATTTAAATCACCATAGCAAACTAACTGGCTTGCAACATGGTTTTAGGGAAAATTGATCCACAATATCAGCATTAATAAACCTAATAAATGACATATCTCAAAGACTGGAGGAAAAACAATCTGCTTCGCTAATCATATGTGACAACTCAAAGGCTTTTGACTGTGTAAATCAGAAATACCGTTAAAAAAATTAGAATTTTATGTTATAAACAACATAACATTAAAATGGCTCCAGTCATATCTTGACATCTGCAAACAGAAAGTAATTCTAAAAAGTAATAATGGTGAGGCACACTCAAACTGGAAGACGATAAAAAATGTGGTACCATGGGGAAGTGTTTTAGGACCATTACTTTACATACTATATACAAATGATCTCCCGAAAAACATCAGTGAAAAAACAATAATGTATGCTGATGATATCACAATTAGAATAAAAGCAGTAACTAACATAGAGCTGATGCAGAAAACAACTGAAACAATGTCTGCACTAAAACAATGATTTAATAGCAATGGAATAAAACTGAACACAACTACAACTTTTGTTATGCACTTAAAACAAACAAAATTAGACAATAACATGTTACACCCCATCAATATAAGTAGGGTCACCTCAGCAAGAATTCTTGGAATATATATATGTATAGATAATCAGTTAAAATGACAGGAACATATACAATACATAGCCAAAAGATTAAATTCTGCCTGTTTTAACATGTTCTGCCTGTCCCAAATTACAAACTTGGAGACTAGAAAAGTAGTATATTTTAAAATAAAAATGAATCGAGAAGATATTGACACATTGCTTCACTAACACTTTTTCACAGGACATGTTTCAAGAGCTGTTGTTTCCATCATCAGCTGATTCACATGTCCTGTGAAAAACAGTGTTAGTGAAGCAATGTGTCAATATCTTCTTGATTCATTTTTATTTTAACTCGTGCTTCACAGTTCTATGCTTCTTTCAATTTTTATACTTTGAGTATATTTTAGTTACTTTCATTCTATCATGATGTATGGAATAATCCTCTGGGGTCATGCACCAGGCTGGGAATCAATATTCAAAACTCAAAAGAAATAATCTGCCTAATATCACCCACAAGTGCAAAAGAATCTTGTAGACCACTATTCAAAAACCTGGAAATATTAACTTTCCCATTCCAATATATACTGGAGCTTTGCAAATATATACATTAAATTTCAACAACCTATATACTACACAAAAACAACACGGCTATCAGACCAGCACCAAAGGCAACTTAAAGCCTCTAGAGAATATTGATTAATATTATTTGAAAAAAGCGCACTATATGCAGGAATAAAAATGTATAATAAATTACCCTCCAAAATAAGACAAACAGAAGATATGAAATAATCTAATAAAGCCTTCAAAGACATGATAGTTAAAAGGTCATATTACTCAATAAAGGAATATCTAGAGGGTAGTTTATAAACATTGCCTTTCTTTTCATTTTGTAAAGGCATTTTGCCTAAATATTATACATTATAAATTGTAAACACCTGTATGAAATTAAATAATATTTGTTATTTTGTATTTCATTGATGTGTCACCTGTTTACAGAGCTTTTGCTCTCTTTGTAAATGTTTGTGCTAAATAATGTTGTTGTGCTCTTCTTATTATTATTATCATCATCATCAACATTATTACTATTACTATTAATTATCATCGTCATCGTCATCATCATCATTATTTTATCATGATTATGATGGCGGTGGCATCATTCCTACGCATTCTGAACTCATTTTCGGTTACTTCCGGCTATACTCCGCATCCGATTTTTGGCACAAGAGCCCCGCATAGAACAGAGAAAATGCTATCAAACTATCAAGTACATACAGGTGTGTGTATAATGGTAGTTCCCTCATCAGATTCCTCTTTTTATTTACTTTGTCTACCATGTTCATAGGAGGTATAGAAGGTATTGCATTGTATCCAAAACTTCAATACAGAGATTTCACTGAAAATACAGTTTTAAGGTTACCTAAATTAAAAAAAAAAGTTTTGTGTATGCATGCAGATTAGCAACTCCCAAGAGTCCAATACAAGTTTTCCAAAACGTCCTCCCCCCTCAGAATACACTATACATAAAACATTTTTCACAAATTCTTGACTTAAAGCTTTCCTGGTGACAACAGTCATAAAACTTTTCTCGGGCTACCAGCCAGGTAAATGGCGACGAACAAGCTGCCAAGCTTTCAAGAGCCAACATGGCTCGTCTCATCAGGGCGATGTGCAGAAAGGTGCAATTTGTCTCATATAAATACTGAAAGCTCTGAGATGGGTGGTGACGATTTCTAGCCAAGGTGTGGGGTGGAGCCTGGTGATTGGCACAGTCGGAGCAGCCAATAGCTGGAGGGCGTTACTGATTGGTTCGGGCTGTAGACGGACTCCAGCAGCTTGTTCGTCGTCATTTACCTGGCTGGTAGCCCAAGAAAAGTTTTATGATTTTTCACAAATTTTCATTTTCTTAAAAATAGCTCTAATAATTTTGATAAAATACTTAGGTTTAAGATATTTTCATGATAAATGAAATGCATATTTTGAATTTTCTGGCATTGTCCTCAGAAGCTCACTTCATTCTGGATGACATTTACATAACTGGTTAACTGTAAGACATAGACAAAAAATGTCTATGGAGAGATTGAAAATGGAGGCCAGGGCCTTTGAAACTAGTCTCTCATAAATATATGAAAAAGTAAGTGACGAGTGTCAATAAACCAACCACAAATAATTTTTATATAAAAAAAATGTGGGTCTTATTAAAACACATAATTTATGCCAAATACATTTTTTGGTGTGGAATGAACCATTTCTGAGATATTTTATTTGTTTGAATTTTCCAATACTTATGTATACTTTTCTCAAAGTGGAAGTCCTGATTCAATTTTTTATTTCTTGGCCATGCAAAAAGCAAAGCACATAATTTCAAAGTTATTATGTAGCGACCAGCTTTAAAAGATTTGACTATCACTTAAAGCCTACTACATTCCCAAATTCTCCTTGCACCTACAACAAGAAAATTAGTAATAAGATAATTTCTGAAAATATTTATCTTGATTACCATGAAGTAGATACAGGATAACTAACGTTTATTAGAATAATTTGTACAAGAGTAGAGAAAGTTATGTGAGTGCAGCATATTAATGTTTTATGCTGTAAAGCAAATTTATGTATGGCTTCATTTGCAAAGTTGTGTTTATCTGTAGTCATGCTAGAAGATAAATCTTTGTTAGCATTTTGATAGAATGTTCTGCTGAGACTTTGAAGAAGGAAAATATCTAACATGGTGTTCAGTTTAAAGTGTGGGACAAGAGTGCAAATCAATTGAAGCACTTAGAGTAATAATAGCACATCCCAACCAATGTTCATTTTGAGATAAATGTCTTTTTCTGTTTCTTTTTATCTTTTTTTTCCTCCAAAACATGGAAGGTAGTTATCATTAAGACTTGATATTTTCTGGGTATTTAAATTAAAGGATTTAAAGTCTATCAGCAAATTCTTGAACCATTGAGATGAATAGTTTCCATGATTTTGTGTTATTTATTATAACAAACAATATACAAAACAGCAAAAATGGTGTAAAATAGACTTTTCCTTCATTTAACATCTTGAAATATCTAATCCAGCTCTATTTCCAAATCTTCACATTTTTCATCATCAATACCATCATGACAAAGATTGTGCTCAAGTTGTTCTTGGGAAGCAAGCCAGGTGAAAAGACGATTAAAAATCGACGTTTCGGGAGTATGCATCTCTCCCATCATCAGGATATTTATTAAATGTTATAACCACAGATGAATCACTGGATATAACAACAAATATAAACAAAGACACAACACTATCAAAATTTGTATTACTGAATGAAATATATTTTCAGTAAATTAAATGCCAGATGGTGTGAGTATAGAAAATTAATTGGGTCAAAGAAATGTAACTACTTAACTTGATTATCAAGCTGTATTGATCTGTGCTTCATAATTCGACGGATTTCCATTTTTAAGGCTAGTTTCCAAGAGAAGCTGAAGTGAAATCCAGCATCACAATTAAGCGTGCTCCTGTTGGAGGAAATGGCCAAAGCCTCCTTAATTCTCCGCTCCCAGTAACTGTTGCATTTTGCCAAGATGGTCGTCTCCCGAAAGCTGGCTCTATGGTCGTTATCAAAACAATGCTTTGTCCGCCCAGACTTCTCAGGTTGCATTAAACAAATGCTCCATTCATGTTCATTTATTCTGGTAGCGATGGTCCTTCCCATTTTTCCTATATACAGTGTCCCACATTCACAGGGAATGTACACTCCCGGAACTTGGAAGTCCAGTTTGTCTTTCACTGGTCTCAACAGATGTTTAATCTTTGGAGGTGGCTTGTGGATGGTCCTGATGTATTTGGCGAGAATTCTGCTGATTCTGCCGGATAGGTTGCCGGTAAACGCGATGCAAGTTGTAGTGGTAGGCTTATCTGACGCTTGCTGTATTACATGTTTCCCTTTCTCCTGGTGATTGAGGCTTCAACGTCATATTCGGAGTAGCCACTTTGACGGAAAGTGAGTCTCAGGTGCTGTAATTCCTGTTTTAAGTGGCTGGGATCAGAGATAGACAAAGCTCTGTGGGCCAGTGTATTGAGAACTCCCATTCGTTGAGACTTATGATGAAAACTATGAGCATTCAGATAGAGATTGGTGTGTGTAGGCTTATGGTATACAGCATGCCCCAGTGTACTGTTGCTGTTTCTTGAAAAAAGAATGTCCAGGAATGGAAGAGTTCCATCCTTCTCCACTTCCATGGTAAACTGTATTTGAGGTCCGTCGACTTATGAAACACAGATCAATACAGCTTGATAATCAAGTTAAGTAGTTATATTTCTTTGACCCAATTTATTTTCTATACTCATACCATCTCCTGATCTGGCATTTAATTTACTGAAAACAGTCTTTTGTTCGGTAATGCGAATTTTGATAGTGTTGTGTCTTTGTTTATATTTGTGTTATATCCAATGATTCATTTGAGGTTATAACATTTAATAAATATTCTGATGATGGGAGAGATGCACACTCCAGAAACATCGATTTATAATCGTATTTTCACCTGGCTTCCTTCCCGAGAACATCTTGAGCATATTTGTTGCCAGGAAAGCTTCAGGTCTTAATTTATGACAAAGATTGTTATAAGAATCATGATAGATTTATTTATAGATTTATTTCAGTAATGTCATCAGGTCATTGTATTTAGCTTTCTTTATCTTTCTCTGTTCACTGTACTTCTGCTGTAACTTAAACCATGAAACTTGTGAACATTTACCTCTTTTCCTAAAATTAACTTTTTGATATACTTCAGAGTTAATAACATAAACCAAATTTAACAGTCTCAGGATTACCAAGATCCACAATAATGGATGTAACTTTACATAAAAGAAAAGGAACACCTTGAACATCTTTTTTTCTAATCATAAAGTCTGAAGTGATACTATTCTGTATGTCAACAAAGTCTTCCCTGTTCATTTGATTAATGAACAATTTATCACTATTTCTGCACAACTTTCTTCTGTTTATTACATATTCAGTTACCTTTCTCACTTGTTTCTCTCCTTTTTTTTTTTTTGGAGATTCAGGAATAACATCTGCAGCATATCGCCACTGTTCACTACAATACCATGAACATGTAGTGGTCATAAATAAAGCTCTCATAGTTGGGATACATCATTTTTACACTGAGAATGTGTTTACTTTCACTATGGACAAATTTTAAAGGTGGAAAATGGAAGCTTTGGCATATCCCAATTTGTTTGATACTTCATCACATGAAAGGTAGATGGCAGTTGTACACGGTCATGCTTCTATCTCAAAATTCAATATTGGTTGGGACCTGTCATTAATATGCTGAGCGCCTCAATTAGTAAGAGATTTAGAGGAACAATGCAGATTGTTTTAAATTTCTATTGGTGTGGTGGTCCAAACTCTAGAGGTACTAAATATGGCATTATGAACATGCAGTATTTACTCAGCTAGAACATTTATGTTTCTTGTGTGTCTACAAATTGTTTGCAAATATTCTCAGCTGAGGTTGGTAATTAATATTCTTCAAAGAGTTGAAACTAAGCTCTTATCGAGAACAGTGAATAGCAATAAGTAACTTCTGAAGATCTCAGATAAAGCGCTGTGGAAATGAAATTATTGTGTTAGTCATATTGAAATTATAAAATGTGCTAACAGAAATAAGAATACAAATGATAGAGAAAATTCTTTCAACATATATTGATGTACTGAACAGATATTCTGTGAAGACAAAACATGAATAAATGTATAATATAATTTATGGTTTGATAGAGTCGACATGAAAAATTCAATGTCACAGCCGGGATTTGAACCACAGATCTCCTGGTTTCCGTCCTGTCGCTCTTACCCATTGAGCTACCATGGCCAACTTATCAATCCAAAACCTAACCTATATAAGGCTAGTGTGAAGAAATGATTAATTTCCATCCGTTAACTTACATAATTTATGGTTGCTTATAATCCCTGAAAGCTGCAAATCATTCCTCATACAGGTGTGATTTAAAACTTCTGAAATATGAATTAGAAGCAGTTTTATGTTTTCTTGCAGTTTTTGAAGTATTGGAGTCAACTCTTTGATGAAATATGCATAAAGCATAATAGCTCAGCAGGAGAAAACAAATAAAATTCATGCTACCAAAACACTTAGCTCTACTTTGCGTTAAGAAACTTAACAAATCTGCTTAACCAAAGTGCCTTAAAGATAGCATATTTTGACTTCTTTCGCTTCCTGGTGGGATATGGAAATTATCTTACAGGATAATTGAGCCCACAGCGAGTAAGTGTTTATACAGCAGCTGCAATGGAAATCTTTACTTGGTAATAAAAACAACAAACATGAACTTTACATGGTTTTATTTTTAACTTCTCCGTACAATTAATTACTTGGTCATATTTTCCTTAACTTGTATCACCTTCATGGGTCTCCTAGGCATCAAATCTGCCAAATTTTCAAAATATCTTTTGTCCATTTCCACCTATAACTTCTTCAACATCTCCTGCAGCTCCTTAATGTTTGATGGTTGCCGCTCTTCTATTTTATTTTTCATTTGATCCCAAGCATTTTCTATTGGATTTAGGTCAGGAGATTTACCAGGTTAGTCAAGTGCAGGAACTTCTGAACCATCTTAGTTCTATGTGCAGGGGCACCATCATGCATAACAAACTGACACTGATGAATTGGCCAAAATGTGACCAAATGCTGTTGCAACACTTCTACATAGTTACTTCCCTTCATCGTTACATTCTTAGGGAGAAAGTACAACCCACCTCTACCCCAAGTACCATTAAAAGCATCCCATACCATCATACTTCCTGGATGTTTAACAGTCTTAAATGTAAACTTTGGATCATACTGTGACACATTCTTTGGCCTTCTCATCTTTTTGGACTTTCCTCTGACAAAGTGCTTTTATCAGAAAACATTACTTAGCACCAGTTGTCTGATGTCCAGAGCTGATATGTTTTGCAGAAATGTACTCCTTTCTTCATCATAGCTTCAGTTAGATGAGGCTTCTTGGCAGCACACCGAATTGGTAAACCTAAGTCCTTTTGAAGCTGATGCTGAATGGTTAAGATTGCAACACTTTTGAGCAGTTCTAGATGATTCTTTTTTAACCCTGCTGCTCTAATCCATGGATTAGCCATCACTTCATGTTTCAGAAGGTCATCAGTCCTTGGAGAAGTCTTTCTCTTACCACTTGAGCGTGTCTTTCAAGTTGATGTGGTGCCACGTGGCAAAGGTGCTGCTGCATTTTTTAGGTTGTAAATGGATTGTCTTGATATCTATAGGTCAGTAGCTATACAATTTACAGCGGTACACCTACCTCTAGCAGAGTTAAAGCATCCAATATGGTATTGAGTTATGGGGTGGTGGTAATAATTCTCATATTCAGAGGGTTCTAGTACTACAAAAGAAATGTATTAGAACAATGTTTAAAATGGGGATATGTGAATCATGCAGAGAAGGTTTTAGAAAAGAAAAGATGTTTACTGTTGTGTCTTTATACATATATAAATTTATTAATTTAATAAACCAGAAAAAAAAAAAAATAAGTAGTGAAGTACACAATCATGATACTAGATGTGAATCTGACTTGCACTATAGTAGTTATAATGTAAAATCTCTAAATAAAGATCCATATATAATAGGATTACAAATGTACAACAGACTTCCAACCTATGTTAAAAGAGAAAACAATGTTGTTAAATTTAAGCAATGTGTTAAAAAATACATTTTAAATAATCCTGTATATAATATAAATGAATTTTTGCAAGCTATATAATGTTGTAAATTTTAATATTGTAAATTGTATTTTAATTTTGTAAATTGTATTTTATATATTGACAATGCTCGATACTTATATTAGTCTATGGGCAGCAAATAAATGAATGAATGATAAAAATAAATGAATGAGTCTTCTCCTCAGAAGTGAGCTTCTTGCATCCCATTTTGTGTATTACATGCAGAAATACACACTTTCAAAAACAGCACTGAGATAAAAAATTGGATGACAATACACAGTAAACAACTCACTGTACAGCAAATATCAGAGGCAGACTGAGATCTGGGTTGCTAATGAAAGGAAGTTGCTGCTTTTCACTCAACAATCACGTGATTTTCAGCTCCACCCACCTTTTTGTGTAAGGGTGGGAGAAGCACAACCTGAGTGCATTGTCTAAGTAAAGATGTTTGGGGGGTGAAGTAGTAATTAGAAAAATGTTGTCAGTAAAAGGAGAAAAGAACAGGAGAAATATAGGGAATTATTTAGGGAAAGTTAAAGAGAGATGGCTAAGAACAATTAAGAGAAAATGTAGAGTGGGATAGGTGAAATGGCAAAAAGTGTAAAAAGGAGCAGAGGGCCTCCAATACACAAAAACCTAGGGTTAGGTGTATGGGGACTGAATTACTATTCAATGGTGGGCAACACGATAACATGATAGGATTTTCAGGATTTAGGAATATATGGCATATTTCAGTATGGATTTTATAATTGTAATCTTGATTTTGTATTTCCATTTGTTGATGTAAAAGGAAATAAATTACTACTATTACTATTACTACTACTAAAGTAAAGATTTTCCTTGTGTTTAAAATGTAAAGATTTTCCTTGCAATGACTGTATTACAGAAAAGGGCCATATATATATATATATATATATATATATATATATTATTTGTGACATTGAGCCCCATCATTTCTGTAAGCCATTATATAAAAGCCTCAAAAGTTCTTACTGTTGCTGGTGAATGCATATATTCTCTCTTTAGCTATCTTACAATGATAATTACATAACAAATCTTGTTGTGCATACTACAGTACAAGGCATGGAGATGATTTGCATAGACCAGAAAATGGCTTAAAATTGCTCCAAAAGGGATGTTACTATTCTGCAATAAAAATTTATAATACCCTTCCATGTTACCTAAACACATAAAATGTCCAAAAAATATTTAAAGACTTCTTATATACTTGCTGCCCATATACTATCAAGGAATTCTTTAATATTTCACACAACAGGCAAATATTCAATACACAGGCCAGATTGGATATGATGGTAATTGAGCTTATTTATTATTATCATCATCATCATCATTATTATAATTATTATTACTGTTGTTATCATCATCATCATCATCATTATTGATCTAGGTACTGCAATGTACGTTGTGAAGTTTATTCTTGAAATGCTAGAGGTTTATATATTTTCATTTTTTTCTTACATAGTGCAAAATGGAGGGAGAAAAAGACAGTTATTGGTAATGGATATATTATTAGTAATGATGCATGCTTCATTAATTGTATGACATCTTTAATGCTCCTGAGCTATGCTCACAATGGGACCAAATTAGATTCAGATTAAGATTCATTCACCAACAAAATCTGTACAGAATATGGGCTTCATCAAAAAATGCTAATACAAACATTATCATATTTACAATATACAAAGTTTAAGGAAATAACATACGGTTACACTGAGGTGAAACACAGATACCCAACATTTGCCTTAATGAGGGAAACCTTAGAAGAAAACCTCAGCTGAGTATGCCATTGAGGTGATTACAGTAATAAAATATAGGTGATGTTGAGTACAATCTTGGTCTTGAAGGTTGTCATGAAGCTTCTTCTTGAGCCAAAGTGCATCTCCCAGATGAACAGGATCTATGAAACAAACAAGTTCAAAGTTCCCTTGGATGTTCAAACTCTGGCAACGATATGTAGATGACATCTTTGCAATAGTACCAAAAAAACACATCAGTGATGCACTAAAACTTTTAAATATCCAAGAAAAAAGCATCAAATTCACTGTAGAAATAGAAAAAGATGAGCATTTACCATTTTTGGATCTAAAAATAATGAGGAATAAAAACAGACTAAACTTTGGCATTTACAGAAAACCAACACAGACAGACAACTACATAAAAGCTAATGGCTACAACCCAAGATCCCACAAACAGGCAATCTTCAATAGTTTAGCACACAGACTGGTAAACATCCCTCTCACAGCAGAAGAATACAAAACAGAATTCAACAAAATAATTGAAATAGCACAAAAAAATAACTTTCCCAAATCATTAGTGGACAAAAAAGTGAGCTTAGCAAAAAAGAAGAAGCTACTAAAGGAAACCACAACTCTCTCAGCTACAGAAACTAATATGATTTTCAAAAAATTCACTTACCATCCATGGGCCTATGATAAATTCAAAAAAGTCTTCAAAAAACAAAATATTCAACTAGCACCAGTCAGCCATTTCTCCTTAAAAAACCTAATTTGCTCAAACATCAAAGATGCCATTCCATCTAACAAAAAATCTGGTATATATCAAATTGAATGCAATGACTGTAGTCAAATTTATATTGGAAAAACAAAACGAAATTTAGAAACAAGAGCAAAGGAACACTTTAGAAACATAAAATATAAACAATTAGAAAAATCAGCAGTTGCCACACATTTTTGGGAAAAAAACCACAACATAAATCCAGAACCAAAACTACTAAAACATACATCAGGAAAACAAGAACTATCCACATGGGAACAAATCTTCATTTCAAAAAATAGGAACAAAGTATTCAATTTCGACATCCCCCAGAAAGATTTGTTCAGCAAGTTCCTTGAACCACCACCGGAGGAGACCTGTGACAAAATATCGTCAGCTACACCAACGAGAACCAGTCGAGAGCCGGCCGATGATAGAGGCAAAGCCTCAGAAACATGTTCTGGAAAAATTTAAAAGTAAGTGTTGTCTAGTGTCTTTAATCGACTCTCTTTAAAGTTAATTAAGTTCAGAGTGTCGGTATTTTCAAAAACTAGCTAGGATGAATGGCTTATTTATCAATTTCTAATTCTATATAAACTAGTGATTTAGTTGAATAAACCATTCATAAGGCCTTTTTTTTTGACTCTTCGTCACTTATATTTTTAAATTATTGAGGGACTATTGGTTGAAAATGGACGCAATGGCTTCTGAAACTAGTCCCTCGATAATACAAACATTTAAGTGAAGAAGTGTCAAAAAAAAAAAAAAAGAGAGAGAGACTACAACAGGTTTTTCAGTTAATTTTGACGTCATTGTTACTAAATTCCTCCAATCATGCATAAGTGATTTAGTGCAAAAGGGTAATCAAAATTGGATGTTCATGAATTCATCAACTGAATAAAACATATATTTTAAAAGCAAAATTTTAACTTTATCTTTAAATGCTTTGATCTGTGAAACTTTGATGTTCTCAGGGATTTTATTATATAAGTTAACCAAATTTTTTGTTAATCTATGTTGTTGGAGATGGATTGATGTTGCTGTTCATGTGTTATATTAATGGAAAAGTTGAATTCCAAAGTCGGATTCGAACCATGAATCTTTGGGTTTACGTGTGGTTGCTGTAACTAAACAAAGTTAAATGAAAATAAACGAGGAGCAGGAAAACTCATTTACATATAAGGTGGTCAGCAGTTGATGATGGGAGCAACAGACTCCTGAAACATATCCAGTTATATATATATAATAAAATTAGTGAAGTATGTAAATGAGCTTTCCTATTACTTGATAATTTTCATTTAAAATCCTTCACTGTCAACCACTTATAGACTATTACTTATAAAAAAGTTAAATTCTGCTTTTCCTTGTCTAACACTAACTCTTCCCAACTCAACTCAGTAGTATAAGTGACCTAGAATCTGAGAAAAGGTTGAATTGCATTTTGGCTGTTATACTTTATTAAAAGGAACGTTTAGACTCCATTAATTTTAGCAGTGGTTTAATCAATGCTTGGGTTATTTACTGGACAGGTTAGTGGAAGTTTTCCAAAACTGGAAACACCTGGAAAACAAAAAGCAAAGCACATATGTTTACTGATAAGATTATTGCTCTTATATATTGATACAAGCCTATGTAGTTAAGTGTATAGGGTAATTTTATTGTTTAATACAATAGAGCAGTATGATTAACCTTTAAACGAGCAGTGGTGTGCTTAGGTGTGGTACACCACATATATATATATATATATATATATATATATATATATATATATATATTTGTAATAATTATGATATAACAGAAGCAGTTCTATGTTGTATAGTTCCAGGTTGCTGTGACCACACATCACTAGAATGCAGTGAAAAATGAATAATTATTCTGTGCCAAATCAGTTGTCGTGAAACACAGGGAAAAGCATTGCACTGCCGTTGTGCCACCACTCTTGTTAATGAACATTATTGAAAGTTAAGGCAAGTGAGTTGTCACATAATATGAATTTCAGTGTGCAGGATCTGTAAAAATTCCTTCACTGTCACTTATTAAGTTAAAGATGGATTCCATGGATATGGAGGCAGAATTTGGGTGCTAAAGAAGTCACTTGACGATTCTGATGATGGAGGTGAAAATGCTATTATTGAAACTGATCATGATAGTGCATCAGAGCAAGAAGGAGATGTGAATGACAACAGATTAGTAAACATCTAACTGATGAATTTCTGCTATTTATAATGTATCAAAAAATAGTAGTAGGTGGTTTGTTGCTATAATGAATGTTGCATGAATTAATGCTTAAATAATATACAAATCAAACACAAAAACAAAACATATACATGTCTGAAGTTTTTTGGTCCTGTTCAGAAATCAGATAAATGAAAGCAAAAAGTAAAAATTTTCAGAGGGTTACAACAGTATATGAAACATGCACCAGACATCAAGAAGTGGTACGTCAAAATTTATTGGCATAAAAGCTACTGTGTGAAATGCCTGCAGAAGAAAGACTGAAAGATGAAGTAACTTGTACAAAGTGTGGCATTTATCTATGTGTGGATCAAATAGTTGTAAGATGTGCTGGTTCTATTAAGGAAGAAAAATACTAACTGTAATTCAGACTTCTGTATTCTATGTGAAGATCATATTCACCGTGCAATAAGAAATTAAATAAGGAAGGAATGACGTCTATCTTTTTCATAGCATAGTTTGCTTAATATTTGAACTAAATTTATAATATAGCATTTATTCAAATACTCTTATAGTTTGATTGCAAAATGAATTTAGAAAAAAATAATCTGCATTTTTCATACATAAAATTAAAGGCTTTGTGGACCGCCAATAAAAGAATTTGCATTTAGGAACAATAGTAAAATTTGTTATGTTCTTTAGACTATTATGATTATGTATTTGGAATTGTTCAGATACACATATCTGAATAAATATCTGCATAAATATTACAGGTCTCAATCTTTAACTCCTTATTTGTAAACAGGCAACTTTATGCGTAGCGTAAAGCACCGGAAACACTAAAGAGTCTTTCCGGAAAAAGACTTGATTTACATTATGTGCAAAAATTTATATTTTTTATGACATAGGACATTATAAATTGTATCATTAAATTTTATACCTTTAAATATTTTCAAATAAAGCTTTGAAATGTGCATTATAATCAGCATAGAATAATTTGTATCACATAGTACGACTGCCATATTGAAATCTTTCTTCACGTAGGATTAAGTCGGGAGCAGGATGAGGTAGGAACGCAGAGAAGCAAAATCTTAGTTTTATTGTTAATTTTAGTGCATTTAGAATTAACTCTGTAGTTTAATTAAAATTTCCATTATACGATTTATGCGATTGATTTTGAAAGTGGGAGACGAACGAAAATGTTACGAGAGAAAATTTGTTGCACCACATGGCTGAGTAACCTTTTGTCATACATTTAGGCACATGTAATACACTATAATTAACTTCCTAAGTATTAAATAGATACTTTTTGGAACAAATAATGAGGTAGAGGTTAAACGTCGGTAAACTTTCAGTATCCTTATAAATGTTTGCCAGAATTGTGTCTTTAATACTAGTTTTTGTTTTGTTTTCAGTTCACTTAAACTACAAAAGAGGCTTGCCGCCTCTGTAATGAGATGCGGCAAAAAGAAAGTTTGGTTGGATCCGAATGAAATCAATGAGATTGCGAATACTAATTCAAGTAAGTGTTGCAATTATACTAATTAAGCTACAGTCTGACTTTAAATATATACACGACAGCCATCGGTTTCTACACGTGGAGAGCTGCAAAGTTGCCAAGAAACACTCAAGTTACGCATATATATTTCTAAATGCTTCAAACATGTAAAGAAGCATTCCAGTGTCTCATCTATTTTTTTTTTAATCAAAGCCGTTTGACCTTGTCCTACATGATGCATATTGTTAATCTCGGAAAAAATATGGTATTAGAGGGGTTGCCAGTAAATTAATATCCGGAATAGCCCCATTGGATTTAGGTGCTATTTGCATCGGAGGCACACACGAGGGTTGACGGAACCTGCCGAAGTAACCTCGCAGTTGTGCTCCTGACACGGTTATCGGCGTAAGCTTCTGTTGCCAACCTTTGCACCATCACCCAAACATCTGTTTTGCAGATGTTCGAAACTTCACATGTGCCATTGTTAGCCATTATTTAAATGTTATTTTATGTTTTAAATGTAGATAAGAGAATACCCGGCATTTAAATGTTCATTGACTACAGCTTTATTTATTCTTTTTTAAATGTAGATTATTTTTTTATTTTTATTTGTGATTTACGTGCTCCAAAGTCAAGTCCTATAGAACGTTAAGCCTTATCGGGCGATTCTTTTTTTAAATATAGCTAAGGAAAAGTAATTTAAGTAATATCGAAAGTTAACTTTTTAAAAGTAGTGTAGTTAGATCAATGTTGGTAGTGTTGAAAATGTTCTGCTACTGACGTGGCCCATGTCACTTTGGCAGGTTCCGTCAGCGCTCGTGCGTGCCTCCGATGTTGGACTTAGAAATAATTTTGTCGGGGGACTTGTTCTAAAGAAGAGCCTAATCTAGTTCTATATGTACACAGTAATTATAACAGTTTTCTAAAAAATCAATATCATGGTCATAACACAAGAGGAAAACGAGATATAGAATACCCTACTCATAGGTTAGCACTGCTCGAGAAAAGTCCATAATATATCAGGATTAAAATATATAATTGCCACAAACAGTTAGGGAAATCCAAAACCAAAATCTTTTTAAGAAAACAGTCAAAAGTTTATTCACCAACAAAGCATATTATTCAATCCACGAATACATGGATGATGCACTGTGATCTCAATTTTCTTAGTGTCTGTTCAACTTCAGTAAAACTATATACTCTAGATACTGTACATAATATTCTCTTGCTTTATTATACTTTTGTATTGTAAATATTGTAACTTATTTCTGATCTTAAAGTTTAGGTTTAAAATTTTGATGAGTCACCAATTTACGAGCGCCTGCTCAACTATGTAAGTGTAATGTGACGAATAAAGTATTGTATTGCTGTGCAGCCGTGTAGGGGAATGACTGGTAATCCATCCTTTGGTGGTTCTCAGCTATGAATGCACTGATATAGACAATATTTTTGAGAAATGCGTATATTACAATTTTGAAGTTGTAAAATGGTTGCATGTTACCTATTTAAAGCTTGGAAACCTTTAGTTTTCACATATCTGATGGCCCCAGAGCAATTTTCATCGTAAGTTTTCTTTAAGAAATTATAGCTTTGTCAAGAAAAATATATATGGAAGCATTAACTGAATAGATCTTCCTATGGGTTAGAAACAGGCTGCAGAATAAAACGTTCGGAACATTTTTGCGAGCACTGATCTGGAAGATGGGGTATCTGGTGGGTTTTGAACATATTAATTTAAGAGCATCGAACATTTAAAGTTTTTTTTTTTTTTTTAGTTTGATTTATGAGTCACTATGTTTACACTCAAACTTCACTTGTATAATTGAAACGTTTTCAAGATCATTCGATCTCATCCTCAGCCTTTTGGTGACTAAAGATTTCCTTCTGCATTTAAGATGCATTTTATTATACCTGAAAGCTGTTCAGAAAAGCAATATCAGAAATATGCAAATAACAAACCGAGTTGTAATTTTAATTTTTTTGCATTCAGGTTCCCTTATGAAGACAGCAGTAACAAAATTTGGTCACAATTGTGCCCAAAACACAGGGAAAAGCATTAACTCAAGAGAAGGGAGTTCCACTGAATTGCTTTTCATAAAGTAGTATGTGATGCACTGTAATGGATGAACCCCTACCCTTTAGAATCCTAGGGTTACATTTACATAGTATACTGGGCAACAGAAATATTATAATTTTTTACAGAAAAAAAAAGTGAAAATTTCTTGAGGACTATTAGAAATATGAAAAGTACAAGTTTCCAAGCCAGAGCAATACAATTGTTGCCAACATTAATCTGCCACTTTTTAGAATAACATGCTAAAATGCTAAAGGAACACTGATTTTATAGATTGTAATAAAGTTTGTGAATATTCTCTTGCATGATGAGAAATTTTAAAAAAATATTTACAGACAATAATTACTCTTACGCATATATAAGGGCATTGTTAGCCCTGAACCGCTGCTGGATAGCATACTCACCCTTTGGTGTACTCAGCTGCTGGTGTTTCAATGCACATGAGCTTAGGAAGTGCGTCAAAGCCTGATCAACCTAATCTCTTACCCATTCGACTGAGGATATGTGTGTTAACATTGCTGTGTTCAAATCCGCGTACATTTGTCCATCTTAAAATCAGACTAAATCAAGGTATGATACGTTGCAATCCTTTGAAGCATTTTACAGTGTTATCCAGTGCTTCATTTTGAAAAAAATTCCACAATTCCTAAGGATATATAAATATCCCTAGCCGCCTGTTTTATAATGCTAAGAGAAAGACTTCTACATTTTATCCTGTACAATACTGACCACAGTCTGGCGTAGATGGCTGAAGCATTGCCAGTTGAAGTAACATGCACATGCTCAAAATAGCGAACTGTGTAAACAGTAGGTGATGCATGAATGCATTCCTAGTAAATAGGAATGGTAATAACATTCCATATTTTGGTTTACTTGTTTCGTCATTGTTACTGTAATGTGGAAGGTAATCTGGTATTTGTAGTTCCTTGATGTAAAGGACCTGTTATGTTTGTAAGTTAATCATGGTGCATTGTTTGCTAGGTAGTGGGTCTTAATATGCATAGCTTTCACTCTTATCAAGGCTAGGTTGTTTATCAAGAGATGTTTCTGCATTGCTTTTATATGTCACAAATGGCAATATTGGTTGATATGGAGTAGTTGGAATTATTGATGACTGCAGGTTCCAGAGATACTGTTGGCAACAACCTCCAAGGCCAGGCAGTTTTTGTTTCTGTATGCATTTTAGCTCCAGTGGTTCTCAGTGCCCCATTCTATATTGTGACAGCAACATTTTTGTTTGGAGGCTATCAAGCTTGATATTGGTTTAGGTGGCATAAATCTGACACCTGAGTGAACTTTACTTGGAAGACATGTTAACGATTTATATACCCAAAAAGTTCATTGCTCTTTGCTGGGTTTGAACCTGTAACATTTAGCCGTGCCATGGCCGAGCGGATAGATCGCTTGGCTCTCGCCAAGGCGGCTTGAGTTTGATTCCAGGCGACTTGCAAAGTGAGATTTGTGATGGACATTGCACTGGGATGGGTTTTCTCTGGGTCCTCTGGTTTCCCCTGCGAGCATTCCACCAATTAGTCTATCTTGCCCTCATTTTGTCATCCACTTCTCTCATACCAGACATCAGGTTGATCACCCATCCTGGATTCTACCTCTCACTGATCCAGAGATTCCATTCCTCAACTCACTACGGGCATAAGGGATAAGTTGAACAAGAATATTCTGACACCACATAGTGGTATAAGAGGACAGTTAAAGAAGGTGTTTCAGAATTCTACCGATTAACTTAGAGAGCTATAGAGGGATGTTTGGGGTGGGGATTAATTTGAGATGGATACTTAATGTATCAAGAGTGAATGATTTTGTGCAACAAGCCAAAATATATTTGAGCCAATGCACTACTTATACCTCACATTTGCTGTGCTGTCAGGGAGTGTACATGTAGGTCACTGGTAACGTAGGGAGTTCTTAAGCCAATGATCCTAGTCTTTAAGTTCAAGTCCTGCCAAATGATTTTCATTCTTCAAATTGTTGATTGAGAAGGTTGTGAAATACTGCACTGCTCTGTTTACCACTGCTGTTACACCACTGTTAAATCTAATGTAATTAAAATGAACCAAATGAATTTGAACAGGAGTGTACAACATAAAATGCTATAATGTTAAACCTATACATATGCAATCAGAATCCTTTCAGATTACTCAATAAATAACATTAATGTGACTGGGGACTAATACACTATTGTGCTTATGAATTGAAATGAATGCACTGTTACCTCTGGAAAAGAAATAACTAGCATGCAAGGCATGCTACAGGTTACATTCCTGCTTAAGCTTTATTCACTTCCAGGAACCACATAAAAGTGTATTCCTCCAAATATATGGAAACAACTAGCAGTGAGCATTTACATTTGTGAACTTGATTTTCTGAAATATTTTCCTTTTGGGAAGCATTGGTGAATCACGAAATGGCACTATACATTAGCAGAATGTCAAATACACCTGGAAAGTGCCTAATGTCACTCATTCAGATAGTTAAACATAACATGGGAGAACATATTCATATGGAAAAATAAGGATCGCGTAATGAACTTTGAAATCCCACCAGTAGATAATTTGACAAAGAAGTTCATAGTTCCACCACCAGAGAGAGCAAACAACAGATGCCAGTTGGAAAGAGATTGAAAATAGAGGCGAATGTTTTTGAAACTAGTCTCTCATAAATTAAATTATTTTCTGGGACCATAAGGTCCTATCTCTTTGTTTTTCTAACACCCATCTATAACTGCATAAAGTTGATTGAATTCTTAAACATCTTGTATATATGGTTTTAATAAGGGTGTATATGAGTAAGGCTTTTCCTTTTTTCAAACCACTGAGATGCCAAGGTATAGCCCTTGTATCCACCAGATTTGCATTGCGCATGTTGGGACTTATACCTCGGCCGTTCTATCTGCGGCTCTGACATTTCTCGAGAGGGGGAAGCGGGCTGTTGCCAGTTCTTGAGCGGGAATTTCAAGCAGAGGAACAATGCGTATTTTAAATATTTCATGTATTTGCATATTTCACGAACCAGTAGCCATATTATTATAATAGCGATAATAATAGGACTTACGAACACTAAACATCGGAGTTCACGCACGAAAATTATACCAAAGAAAGTTCACCAGCGCAAGCCGCTATTAGGCCACGTGGCTCAAACAAATTTAAGCTGGCAACATGGTGTTGGGTTCGGGAGCCACGCCTACCAGCGACAACGCTGATTGGCGCTAGCAGACAGTTTTAGCTTCCTGACCACGACACCGCATGTACAGACTCCCAGTATCACCAACAGAAGCAGTTGGTGTGCGTGAAAGGTGTGAACGAAATATTTGAATGGAGTGATGCTGTAAAGAATATCTTGCATGATAATGAAATTACAAGTTGTATTTCAATGTTTTGAAGCTAATAGATTCCTATACTCTCATTATAAAGATAATTCTGACGATATGTTTTCAATTACTCATTATTATATGTTGGTACTAGTAACCTTCCCCCTCCACCTCCTGCAGCCACTAAATGTCAGAGCCGAAGATACAGCGGCCGGACAGTAGTTTTCTCCAATCTTCTGTGGTGTGAGTTTGGTTCATATATCTGTGCAGTTGACTTGTGGAATAGATTTTATTTGACAATGATTGCCATAATTATATTATGAGCTATCTCCTTGCTATCCTCTATTTCGAACACGTTATTGAGAAATTCTTAATATGTTCTTAATGAAGTACAACGTACTGTCAAAAATTGTAGATTTGGTTAGGGAAGGCAAGTCAACTGAGAGTGCTTGTATATGTATAAAATGAAGTAAAATGACAAGGAATTTCAAGAATCATGTGAAAGTGTAATTTTTTAAGTGGTTGAGTGGAGCTGAAAGAATGTATTGAAGTAAAATACTCATGGGAAATTAGTTCCAATGTGATTCATTATTCCTCTCCTGATGGCAAGAATATGCATTTCATGAAAGTACATAAATTTTATCAAGTAAAATAATACATTGCTGTTAGATAAAGATCCCGACGCCTGCGACAGTTGCTGTGCTGTGGCAGTCATCCGCCTGCTTGCTAATACTCGAGAGCTTTAACTCGCAGAACTAAAATCTACGTAACTTACTGTGCTATATTAATTACAGAAGTTGGTACTCTTAATCACAATAGCTGCTGGAAGTGCTGTCCATTTTGTGCTATGCACAAGTCACACCATCGTAAAAGAACTTGCATTCCTTTCATCAATTCCACTGCACAAATCTTACCAATTTCTGTATGAATGCTTTCTTTAAGTAATTTAAGATACATTGTGTGACGAACCAACATATTTTGAAAGTTCAAATGCATATTTTCGGCAGGACAATGCAACTGTGCATACTGCTGGGGCATCCATGACAGATCTGCTGTATCATTGACAAAATTATAAGCAGCGGACTATGGCGAGCCCATTCCCCTGATCTGACACCGTTAAATTTTTATTTTTAGGGGCAGTAAAAGGTAAAGTGTATGCAAATAATTTGCATACTTTAGATGAACTTAAAGCATTTCTTGGGAAAAAGATAAGTTTGGTGCAATGGAATTGATGAAAGTGAATTCAAGCTTTCTTTCTTTCTTTTTTTTTTTTACGACAGTGTGACTTGCGTTTAGCACAAAATGGACAGCACTTCCAATAGCTATTGTGATTAGAGTACTGACTTTTGTAATTAATATGGCACAATAAATTTTAGTTGTGCAAGTTAAAGCTCCCGAGTATTGGCGAGCAAGTGGGTGGCCACTGCGGTATGGCAACCATCATGGGCATCGGGTCTTAATCTAACAGCACTGTACAACACACAGCAACTTCAAATCTAGTGCCATGATAAGTCTTACTCAAGCCTAGTTGGGAAGATAAATTGATCACATAAATGATGCACAATGGTGTGGCACTTGAATACGAATAAAAACGACTTCTAGAATGTCCAGAAATTCAGGAACTTACAGAATGTCAAGATTGTCTGAAGCCATAGGACCATGACTACATCTAGAGTCCAGCCGCTCTATCTCCAGCTCTGACAGTTCTCGAGAGGGGGAAGTGCATTGTTGCCAGTTCTTTAGCGGGAATTTCAAGCAGAGGAACATCTGTATTTTAAATATTTCACGTATTTGCAGATCGTAACTTGTAACTGTACGTGGACAATGTGTATACACATGATCCCAGAATAGTCAAAAAGCTACTTCGCACGGTTGGGAAATTCCTTTCTCATATAATATTGATATACATGTCGCCTTATAGCATCCTTTTGAAAAGCATCAAGTGAAGCTTTAAGGTGCAGGCCCTCGTAGCCATGGTCGTTAGAACGTATATCTCTAGCATTCCACCGCGTAGAGGGTTGTGGGTTCGAGTCCCGCCTTGGGCATGGGTGTTTATGTGTATAGTGTATATGTGTGAAACTACAGAAAACAGATAGGAAAATAAAAGGAAACAATAAAAAACGGTTAAATAAGGAAAAGAAAAATATATATCTATATACATAGATATATATTTTTTTAATTAAGATAAAAAAAAGGCTGCCCTGTTGCCTTTGCTTTCCTGGTGTATGCAGAACTGCAGATGGCGAACTTAAATCAGCTGGCACTTTTCCTTGGTCACATTCTTCCCACTTTCAAGGCGTCACAAACTCTGTCTCGCACCTTGGTAACAGGTAGTAGAGGTCCACCATTGTCCCGCTCCTTCTCGAAGTACTCATGTAGCCTGAATATAAATTCACGGCTTTGGCTCTTATAAGAGCCGATTTTTTCTTGAATTCTGATGAACCAGTAGCCATAACTATAATAGCGATAATAATAAGACAGACGCTACAAATCGGAATTCATGCACACACAAAAAATTAAACCACTAGCGCGGGATCCAAAAGCAACTAAAACCCACGTGGTCCACACAAAATTGCAGCGGCAACATGGTGCTGGATTTGCAAGCGACGCCTAGCAGCAACAACACTGATTGGCGCTAGCAGACAGTTTTAACTTCCTGACCATGACACCGGATGTACAGACTCCCAGTACCACCAACAGAAGCAGTTGGTGTGCGTGAAATGTGTGAACGAAATATTCGAATAGAGTGATGTTGTAAAGAATATCTTGCATGATAATGAAATTTCAAGTTGGATTTCAATGTTTTGAAGCTAATATAATTGTATACTCTCATTATAAAGATAATTCTGATGATATGTTTTCAATTACTCATATGTTGGTACTATTAACCTTCCCCCTCCACCTTCTGCAGCCACTAAATGTCAGAGTCGGAGATAGAGCGGCCTGACTGTAGGACCTACAGCATTGAAGGACCACAACAAAAGGCCATCGTTTGACATTGGGCCCAAATGACCTGTCTACATGCTCTTATACCTCACACATACTCATGTTTATTGGGGGGGGGGGGGGAACTAGTAGAGAAATTTAAAATTTTGCATTTTGCATCTGAGACTAGAGTAGTACAATGTAAATTAAAGAAAATTATGAGAAATATAACAAGAAATGCAGTTTTCAGGATCTTCTAAATCACCCAGTTCAGCTGTGTCCTGATCAACTGAGCATAATTATGTTGAAACATGAAATTTAGGGAGGTCACTGAAAAGCAAAATAAATTGGCCAGTGATCAGAATAAGATAGAGAAATGTAAAGGAAACAAAATCAGCTTGCTGCTGATATCAGTAACAAAGCCAGTTAGCAGCTGATATAAATAGGAAAACAAAAATAATCAGCAAATTAAATTTCAGGGAGAAACAGTGAAATAAGACCTGCTTAACAGTGAAATTAATGACAAAGAAAATTGTATTGCATTAAACATGATTGCAATTGAAGAAGAGTTCTCTTCAGGACTTGTAGGTCATGGTCCAGTCGGATTGATATATACTGGACTACAGCCTACAAGCCCAGAAGATAACTCTGTTCTTCATAGTGCCGCCTGTGAAAGCCTCAGCAAATATATAATTGCAATTGATCAAATTGAAAAATTGAAAGTAAAAATTGCATGTGTTGTGTGTTTGGAGGAATTTACTAATAGTGATGTCGAAATCATAAAACTATTTGTAGTTGGTTAATTGACACTCGTCACTTATATTATTGAGGGACTAGTTTCAAAGGCCACTGCCTTCATTTTCAACCTCTCTCCAACTAACCTGAAAGCCTCAGCAAATATATAATTGCAATTAATCAAATTGAAAAATTGAAAGTAAAAATTGCATGTGTTGTGTGTTTGGAGGAATTTAGCAACAGTGATGTCGTAAAACTATTTGTAGTTGGTTTATTGACACTCGTCACTTTTCTTATATTATTGAGGGACTAGTTTCAAAGGCCACTGCCTCCATTTTCAACCTCTCTCCAACTAACCAGGCTAGTTGGAGAGAGGTTGAAAATGGAGGCAATGACCTTTGAAACTAGTCCCTCAATAATATAAGTGACGAGTGTCAATAAACCAACTACAAATAGTTCTATGATTTCGACATCACTGTTACTAAATTCCTCCAAACACACAGCTAATAGGCTAACAAGTCTTGAATAAGAAATTGGAGGTTAAGGTGTGGAACAAATACCGGAAAAATGGATACAAGTAAGTTAGGATCTGGACTTTTATTATTGGAAAACAAAACATGAAATAAAACTTTTCAAAAATTACAAGGAAAAAGGAGGGTAATTGCAGCTGACATAAGGTTCATCAATATATGTATTAAGAAAGAAGTAGTGCCAAATTTCATCAGAAAAGTAGTGAAATTTGATAAAAATAGTAAACATCAAAAAGCAGCAGAGAAAAAAGTGTTTGAAGTAGAAAAGAACTTCTAAATGCTAGTTGGAGAGGTTGAAAATGGAGGCAATTGCCTTTGAAACGAGTCCCTCAATAAGTGACAAGTGTCAAACTGACTACAAACAGTTTTACAATTAAAAATTGCATATTTAATGCCTTTGAATCGCACTGTGTCACTGCAGATGGTGCTTTGTGCCATTCTGCATGTAATGTTGCCAACCTTGGAAAACAAACACAACTTTAGCAGACAGGAATTATTGAAACAGTGCAGTTATGTGAAACAAGTGAGGGCTGAAGAAAAAATAGCATGAATCAAAAACTTAAGCTTACATGAAAATTACACCTACTGTCTGTTCCAAACCAGAGTGCCTGTCACTGTGTATTAGCAGCATGAAAGTAGTTTGCAAACCCTGCCCCTAACAGCTGGATATAACACTGAAATCGAAATCTGCTGAAGTAACCCAGCTGTCATATTGAAATCAGTCTTTGTTCCCTGCCAGAACAGACATTTTTGTAATAGGCACACTATAAATGATTGATATTTTTCTATAAGGGATGTTCAATAAAGAATGATCATAACTTTTTTACGGTAGTAATTTTTCGCACTAAATTCAATCTTATTACATTCTGTTATCTTAATGTGAAACAAACACACCATAGGAGTTTCGTTGTTGGTACTCCCGGTTCCTGCCTGTGAGAACTAGGTATGTTCAGTATCGCCTACGGCTGCAATGGAGGTAACATGCAAGGAACAATATGCGGCTTTGAAATTCTGCTTTCGTCTGAACAGATCTTAAGTTGAGGCCTATTTAATATTACAGGGGGGCCTATGGAGAGTCTGTTCTTCCCTACAGCACAGCTTGAAGGTGGTTTAAAATGTTTAAAGAGGGTAGACAATCAATTTCTAATGAAGGTGGACCTGTGCTCCAGTTACTGCTCTTACGGAAGAAAACACTGCTGCTGTCATTGAGAGAGGATCGATCAATTATCTGAAGATCACTTTCTGAAATACTGAACATTTCATTGGGTGCCACCCACACGTTGGGGACAGAAACCTTACACATGAGACATGTTTGTGCGCGATGGGTTCCAAGACTGTTGATTTTCGAACAAAAGGACATTCGCATGCAGGTCTTCATGCAGCTAAAGTTAATGTTAGAGGAAGATCCAGAGTTTCTTTCAAACATAATCACTGCTGATGAAACCTCAGTGAGGAAATCTCCATCACCAACCCCCAAAAAAGCAAAAGTGATTGCTTCTGCTGGGAAAGTTATGGTCATCTCATTCTTTGATATTCATGGAATGGTTTATCAGAATGTTGTACCTGCACACACATCAGTAACTGGACAATACTACAGGGATGTCCTGAAAACATTGCAAGTCCCTATCAGGCACAAAAGACCACATTTCTGTGAAGCAGGCTGCACCACGATAATACGTGGCTGCATATTGCCGATATTGTTGCTGAATATCTTGGAAAAATCAACATGAGGTGCATCCCTCACCCTCCCTATAGTCCGGATTTAGCCCCATGTTACTTTTTTCTATTCCCTAACTTGAAACGCCTTTGTGCAAGGCATTATCCATCATCAGAAGCCGTGGTGAAGGCTGCAAATCGTTTTTGAAGGATTTCTGAAAAAATTGTCTTTGAAGACTGGCAGAAATGCTGGGACAAGTGTATCACATTCAGGGGAGACTATTTTGAGAAGGACCATCAAAATTATAAGGATGAGTAAAGGTAAGCTGTCAAAAAAAATTGTGATCATTCTTTATTGAACAGCCCTTGTTAAATTTAATTTATTATAACACTGTTTTCAACACTTCCAAGAAAGGAATTGTAAAGCCCTTGTAGTATTTGTTTTCCACCATATTAACAGTTCATCACTTTTATGTTTGAATAGTTGACACAGATTCCTCTGTGATTAGAGCTCAAACACCGGCTGACTAAATCCAAGATATGGCAAGGTCATTACCATGTGTATTGGTGTACTATGAATGACTGCTTATATTTCCTCTGTTAGGCAAATTATTTCAGTGCAGATAGCACCTTGAGGAACTCACCACTGCATCTCTTATGTGCAATAGAAAAGCAGTTATGTGTATACAGTATAACAATATACAGCAGGCAAAATACTCAGTGTTATACTGCTCGCAAAAGTTAAAGGCATATGAACGGTGACCAATGCTCAAGCGGAGCACTGTTGCCAAGCATAGTACTATATGCGTGCAATAAGAAGAGTGATCGGGCTCCAAGTCATTCTGTAAGTTTCATTTAACTTCGTAAACATAGATGACAACTTTGAAATTTGAAATGCGCTATGCACTGACATGTAGTGGCTAATACCCTGAGCTTTATCATGTCACCATATTTCGTTTTGATCAATTTCGAGGTTAATTAGCTAACCAGTTTACAACAATCGTATGTTATAATTAGTATTTTAGTTCGTCCTTGGCAACATATACATTTTATGAGACCTGTAAAAATGTATAAATACAGTATATACATAGTCAAATTGACTACATAAAATATATACAGTATGCAGCTTTTCCATGGTTTCATGTGGTATTTGGATAGACTAATTTACTACAAGAAATGTCATGAATATTACAGGTTTGTGAATGTACTATGCTCCCAGTGCTCATTTCCATGGTCATAGTTTTAAAAATACATTAACCGTATAAAAACAATGTGCATGCAAAAATTTCTTAACCTTATTCTAGTGTTTATGATGCAACTTGTTCAAATGAATTTGGAAGTTTATTATATAATGTTATCCATTTGTTGTTAAAGCTTCCTTCATAAAGGCTTGTTTGGTGCGCTCGAATTGCTAGCTTATCCTTGTTACGAGTGTGGTGGTAATGTATTCCGATGCATGCAAAACTAACTTATGGGAGGGAGGCGGGTTTATCAGTTGTGCCAGGACGGTTCACTTTCCTTAAACCTGACCAGCAAGTTCGGTGCACAGGTATTTAAGCCTCAGTGGAAAATAAAAACAATTTTGCCACATGAAACGTAGATGGTTCTATACAACTCTCCAGTATCAACTTAGGTATTTATCGATCCTTTTCTTATTGACATCATTTTCTCCCTCTTCCTCTCTTGCACATACATTCCTCAATCATTTTGATCTCCCTTCTTTTTAAATGCATTTCCAGTACTCAAACTTGTAGTTTTATCTGAAAATAAATACTTTTACCTTTCATAGTTTAGCGATAATTAAACTGCGTGGTATTTAAAATTAAGTGTATCTTGTTCCGACAATAAATACATTATTTCCTTTGTTACAGTTTTCAAGAACAGATTATATGGACACTACTACAGTTAAGGTAGCCACCAGGTTACCAAATGACTTGACACCAAATGACTTAATGACCAATGAAATAAAATAATTATTTTGTTTGATGACAGTTCATATACAAAATCACATTAGCGTCACCGCATGTCGGATGTTTCACAAAGGAGTTCTTTAAATGTCAGTAAAACTGATATGCATTTCACTTTTAGCCTCACGTAGAATCCATCGAACTAGACCGGGTCTGAACTCGCAACCTTGGGATCAGAATGCCAGCACTCATCCTGGCCTGCTTTTATTATCATCACCATTATTATTATTATTATTATTATTATTATTATTATTATTATTATTATTATTATTATTATTATTATTATTATTATTATTCACAGAAAAACTTGACAACCAAATATGTAGTTTGTGAATCAGGTTTCATCAGTGAATTATTTGAAATAGATGTTGAACACTATCAGTTATACCAATAAATTTGCAGTATATGTATAGATAAATATGTGAGAAATAGATAATTTCATTTTGAATAGTTTGATGCAAATAAACATAGAAAACTATTATTATTTCTTTATCACTATTTAACAACTTTTGTTGGCATTGATGCTGCTGAGAAGAATTTCATCTTATTCAGCAGCTTAAAAACTTTCTCACAATATGGCATGTTTGGAGTAGTTTTTTTTTTTTTTTTTTTTTTAAATTTATGCCCTCCATCATTTAGTCATATCGGACGATAAATGAAATATGTGAAATGATGCTCAAATGAGTCCGGGATCCATGGAACGTATAGCTACCCGACATTCGTCTTTCGAGATAAGGGAAAATCCCGGAAAATTCTTTATCCATGTAACTCGCCCTAACTGAGATTTGAACTCGGGACCTCTTGAGCCTGAGGCAGACACGCTACCATCTACTCTAGCGAGGCGGGCATTTGGAGTAGTGTTGCTCGTATATTGCTGATTATCATCACTGCAATTCCTATACCTTGAATGTTTTCTGCTAAGAATGTTGAGACCACAGCTTCCACTGATGTAACTATTGGTATAATTTTTATAGTTAGTAATTTCCAGATATTTTTGATCTCTAATGCCAGGTTCTGGTCAAGTTACAGTCAAGTCTGTAACTCTATATACATTGAGTATCCCCAACTAGGTGGTGGCACATGATTACACTTCATAATGAGGAAAAATGTTTAAATAACTTCCATATTCATCTCTGTAGTCCATGTTTTCCTCCTCGCTAGTTTTCTTCTAACAGCAGTCCTGAAATCAGATTGCAAGTTGGAAGTGGCAGTGTATTTTGTCGTCACCTCTGGGTTTTATGAATACCATCACCATTATTTATAATTGTTATGTTACTATTATTACTATTGTTATTGTTGTTGGGTAGTAGACTGCTAGGCAGGATAATTCGTCACCTGCCACCAGTGGTCTGTGGAAGGTAATGTCACTGTTTATCAGCAGGTAAACTTGACCTTTGCTTTCACTAAACTAAACGATCATAGAATTTTGTTCCCCTTGCCTCTCCAACCCCCTTGTCCATTGGAAAACTTTTGCACGTGTGGGTACATCAGCATTTACTTGAAAATGATTTATATTTGTATGAACATTTGTGGATGTTATGGCTCTCGAAAGGGGACACCTCCGTATAGCTGATCTGAATGCAATTGAGCTGGTGTGGGCAAAACTAAGGAATGTTTTCAGAGGATGCAACGTTACTTGATATCTTTGCTTATCTTACACGCTATTTTGCTGAACTGTGTTTTTCAAGGTTGACCACACTGCAGAAACAGAAGAGCTTTAGCTCTCGCTTCTTCCCCTCTGCCCGCACCACACTGTAAATCCAGCGCTCTTATCTTGCGCATACTGTACATGCACCTGCAGAGGTTCCGTGTAAATAAGAGCAGTTTTACCTACCAGCAAAGGTTTTGGCTATTCTTCCTGTAATTAAACACATTAAATATTCCTAAAACAATAAGCTCTTACCCTAACACATGTCACAGCAGTGGAACAGCAAGCACGGTTTCCAATCCAGTAACTCGCTTTCCGACTTAATGGATCTTTCCCAGAGATTGAAACACAGGTACGCTCCCTTTTTCTAAGGATGAAGCTGCTTCACTACAAATTCGTGACACTGTGCACACTACCTACACCACAAGGTTACAGAGTTAATTGCTGGAATTTTGAAAAATCTACATTTGCCCTATGTCCTGGATTGGAGAGATTTTGTAAAAACTTGTTCATATTAAATATAATTTTTCTGCCCTGAGAATGAATCACTTCACATTTGTTGATCGAAAAATTGCTTGTCCCAGCTTTGAGGTACATGTTCACGCGCTCGGATCACAAACACTGGAAGACACGTGTGTATAATAATAATTTAATGTAATATTAACTATTTCAGCTTGAGTTCAACACACGATTTAACAATGCCATTCACTGTGTGTATTAGGAGGAATTTAGTAACAGTGATGTAAAAATTAATCGTAAAAACTATTTGTAGTTGGTTTATTGCCACTCATCACTTTTTTTATATTATTGAAGGACTAGTTTCAAAGGCCATTGCCTTCATTTTCAACCTCTTGTTTCAAACTGCGTGACTTCTGTTTTAATAGTAGGTGCATTATTTATTTATGCTTGAGATAAATGTTATGAGGAAAGAATGGTGTTGTTTTTCAGGCTTATCAGTGTTGAATGGATGGATGTTGCATGTGACCATAAGCATGTGAAGATAAAAAAGTGCATTGCTCGTGTTATAAGTTTGTGGAGACAGGCTTTTTGTGCAGTCATGATCAGAAAGTAAAATTCTTTCTTTTTATAAGATTGGCATCTGTAATTTTCACATACTTATCTGTAACAGTTACCCATAACCATGTGAAAAACAAAACGTGAATTGCTTGTGTTCTAAGTATCATAGAGACAGGATTTTTGTACGGTCATGATTAGAAAATAAAATTCTTTCTTATTATAAGTTTGGCATCTGACATTTTTCAAACATGTATCTGAGCGTAATTAATATGTTCTCAGTACAGGCGTGCAATATGTGTTTGCCACATTTGGCAGCGCTGCTAGGCGAGGCAAGCTTAGGATTGGCTGGAGTCTGCAGTATGCCCGCCTCCATATGCCTTTGACTTTTGCGAAGATCATAGCGCAGACAGCATGAACAAAGCTGTATTTTGTAATACCTTACAAGTTAGTATGTATCCATTACCTATACTAACAAGGTCTTACGATAATGCAATTAAATTTGCACTTCTATACCTTTGCTATCCCAATATTTCACAATACAATTACATATATTGGAATTATTTAAATTGGTGTAAGAGTTTTAACTTAGGCTCGTGACAAGCAGAAGCACAAGCTTTTATTTACATTGGTGGGAATTCTGGTTTGGAGCCTAACCTTCCATGAGTCATAAACATAAGCTTATTAAAAAATCTAACCTAATTTAACCAAAACTAAGTAACTAAAACTGGATATAACCTAAGCTTATATAAAAACTAAATACACCTAACCTTAACTAAGCTCATAGAGAAAAAAACCTAACCCAGAAAAAGGAATATAACAAATTAAATTTAAAGGGAGTCGATTAATGACACTAAACACTTTTAAATTTTTCCGGAACATGTTTCAGAGATATGTTTGGAAGAATTTAATAACAGTGACATCAAAATTAATCTCAGAAATTATTTGTAGTTGGTTTATTAATACTCGTGACGAGTATTAATAAACCAACTACAAATAATTTCTGAGATGTTTCAGAGACTTTGCCTCCATCCTCAACCGGCCATCGACCGGTTTTCATTGGTGTAGTTGACAATATTTTGTCATAGGTCTCCTCTGGTGGCAGTTCAAGGAACATGCTGAACAAATCTTTCTGGGAGATGTTGAAATTGAATACTTTGTTCCTATTTTTTGAAATGAAGATTGGTCCCATGTGGATAGTTCTTGTTTTCCTGATGTATGTTTTAGTAGTTTTGGTTCTGGATTTATGTTGTGTGTGTTTTTTTTTTTTTTTTTTTTTTTTCCCCAAAAATGCATGGCAACTGCTGATTTTTCTAATTGTTTATATTTTATGTTCCTAAAGCGTTCCTTTACTCTTGTTTCTAAATTTCTTTTGGTTTTTCCAATATAAATTTGACTACAGTCACTGCATTCAATTTGATATACCAGATTTTTTGTTAGATGGAATGGCATCTTTGATGTTTGAGCAAATTAGGTTTTTTAAGGAGGAATGGTTGACTGGTTCTAGTTGAATGTTTTGTTTTTTGAAGACTTTTTTGAATTTATCAAAAAATTCACTTACCATCCATGGGTCTTTGTGTCCATATGCTATGTTGTGCCATTAAAATTTATCTGTCACGCTTGGTATTCTTTCATATAAATCCTAGCTTCGGAAGAACTCAGACATTGCCTTGGAAGTCAATAGAATTTTGAAGGTTCAGTAGTACATCTGAGTGCAGAGAATCTACTCCCATTAGCCCTGTCCCCGTAGGAACAAGACCTGGGTCTCTTACAACCAGGGAGTATCCCAAAGGGTCTCTCCGTGGGGCTTTCCATTAGGACAGTACCTAGTTTCCTAAACTGCCCCCCCCCCCCCCCCTCCTGGTCCGAAGACCAGTCAGGACGGAAGTGGATACGCCACTTACGCGCGTCAACACTCAAGGTGAAGACTACCGATTTGACCTCGGTGGAGCCGCCTGGCGATCTATTCTCTGTTTCATATAACCTTGCCCGGCTGAAATGTATCACTCCGCGTTCAACAACCCTCCCCCTCGCCCTAATTGGCTAATGCTTTCGCGCCATAGGCGGTGCCTTCCCATCACATTTAAAACTGCAGTAAACGTCAAATGCCAGGAGATAGCTAAAATCATGCAAATAAGTATATGAAGGCATGCAAAAATACAAGTTTATAATGAAACTGAACTCACGCGTTATGGAGAATCTGGTAATGGAGTAATCCCCTCCATCTCGGATTCGGATTCTGATTCTGCAGTAACAGTTTCGCTGTCGGAACTCTCCGTAGGGTTTATAATTATGCTCTCTATTACGTTGTCGACGATGCCATCCAGCTCCCACATTTTGTTTTCTTCTTTGAGCACATGATGAATAGCCTTTTTCCATGTTTCGTCGCTGATCTCCGAAAATGCTGTGGTAAGCAATGGCCTGATATCATTCAACTTAAATGTTCTATTGTTTCTCGCTACGAATCCTTTAATTTGGCTCCAAATAAGCTCAATTGGATTTAAAATCCAGTGATATGGTGGAAGCCTGAGTACCTCATGACCAGCTGACCTTGCCATTTCATCGATTACGTATTTATCACAATAGCTGGCATGCTTTACTACAAGTTCCAGTAGTTCTGCCTTAATAAGGGATTCATTTACAACTTCATTTTTTGCACGCAGCCACTCAATAATGTCTTGTTTCTTCCAGGATGTATTTGGTTTCTTTTCGACACGAATGCTGTGGTAAGGAGCACTGTCCATCACAATTATGCTGCTTGGTTCCAGTTTTGCTAACACACTCGCAAACCACTGCTGAAACACATGTCCATTCATATCTTCATGGTAATCACCGGTTTTCTTTGACTCAAACAGTAGTAGACCATCTTCCACAAAACCACTATCACTTCCTATATGAGTGACAATCAGTCTTCGGCCTTTTCCACTGGGATTTTTTAAACCAGAACACATACCTTGCAAAAATGCTTGTCTTTCAGTCTTAATAGTCGAGTCACGCCATAGTTTACTTGTCGTAAGCCCTTCATTCACCCAAGTCTCGTCTAGGTAGTATATTTTGCGATTTGTATACCGGTATTGTCTGATTGTCCTTAAATAACATCTTCGCCACACAGCAATATCGCCTCTGTCTCTCAGTACATTTTTCTTGCCCCTTTTTTCATTCACAAACCCCAGCTGTATAAGCAATCTATACAGACTAGATCTGCTGAAATTTGGTAAATCTGCATCCTCATTTACAGCAGACAAAATTTTATTTATGTTAGGGAGTTCGTTTCTAAAGAAAAAACTATGCACATGACGACGTACAGCAGTTTTAACGAACTCATCGCATTCTCCGAGCACGCGCTTTTCTTTATTCCTGCGTTTGCCTGGAGTGGTAAGTTTTCCTGTTTTCTCAACTTCACGTCGCGATGTTCCTATGGACCTAACACTCACACCTGTAAGTTCGGAGCACAACTGTTCGACTTCCCTCACTAACAAAGACGGATTCTTCTCTGTGAGCGCATTAAACACATGCAACACAATTCTTTTTTCACCGCTTTGTAATGGCATACCTTTACGATGCTTCAGCGAAAAACCTCTGCCATTATACATATAAGTACATGCGCAATAAACGATGGATAAAATAACGTATCTCTCGAACGCGCACAGTACACCTTCTAATGACAATACATGACTAATCCAGTTCAGAACAAGGTCAGTGATAAAACTCATATAAACAAATATAAACAAATATATGTAATTCACTACCGCTAAAGCACGTGCTCTTGTGTAATCAGAAAGGCAGGCCTAGATGCAAAGGAACCTTCTCTTTACTTTGTTTAAGAATTAACATGCATTTCAGATAAATTAACTCCGTTGTGTAATATATTTAATTGAAACAGTTATGAAAGTAAATATTTGACAATTCTCTTTCAACATATAAAGATATATCACCATGTTAAATAACGAACTAATTTTTACCGCAAAACAGTCTCTACCAAACAGCAGCCAATGAGAGGAGATGAGGTCACGTGACCGTTAAGAGATTACCGGGCAAGCTTACGTGAAACAAGGTATAGCACACCTTCTACTAGCTGAGCAGGCTAGTACCCGGAAACTTTTGGCTTCCCTCAACCCCGTCCGAAGACGTACCCAATCTCCCACGGGTATCGGGAACCACCACCCCTCCGAGACCTACCCATCCGAACAACTCCCGAAGGAGGGGCTCGGCTGTTCGGCCCGGAGTTCCTCTAGTAACGTCAGAGGTACCACGAGTGCTAAGGGTCCGCAGCGCCCGCACTTTGGCAGCTGAAGGGGACGGATCCCCTCCCCTACAGGAGGTTCAGTAGTACAGTAGAAGACCGAAATAACTTTTTTTGGGGGACATTCTTTACACATGTTACTATGGTGTATATATAGATGTAACACTAGAAGGGTGGCCACGCTGTGGCTCAGTGGTTAGACCGCTTGGCTCTCACCAAGGCGGCCCGGGTTCGATCCCAGGTGACCGCAAAGTGAGATTTGAGGTGGACAACACGGCGTTGGGGCGGGTTTTCTCCGGGACCTCCGGTTTCCCCCGCCATCTCATTCCACCGGTGCTCCATCTTCATCTCATGCATCATAAGTGTCACCGCCTGCGGTGCCGTATGCAGTAAAAGCAGGCGTTAAACACTATACAACACTAGAAGGGACAAAAAAAAGTTGATCCCACACAGTTTGAGGAGGGAAATATGCATGTAATAATAAATTACAGTACAGTATTAACCTCTCGTATGTAAGGTAAATATATTACAGTACTTTTAAAATTGCTACAAGTTTTACTGGGAGATGTATTCCATCTTGTGACCTATCTTGATGTATAGTCCACATATTTTACACTAACTTTTTTCCTTGTTTTAAAAAAAGTCAGTAAGTTTTACTTGATGCACTTTTTTCTCCACATATTGTGGCAAGTTTGATTAATTTTGCCTCGCCATCCAAAGAATCACATTGTTTAAATGAATTATCACTTTACCATTTAGAATGTTTTCTCCCACCTTCATGTCATTTTCACCACTGTCATCTTGTTCTTCAGTCATTCTTGTTGTGAACAACATTAAGCGAATTGTTGCTTCAGCTTCGTATGCTACTCATAACGTACATTTCCCATTCCCTGCTGCCATGCTGTGTCTGAGTGGTAGACAACTCTGCTCTCACCAAGGCAGCCCTGGTTCGATCCCAGTTGACTGCAAAGTGAGATTTGTGGTGGCAACACGGTGCTTGGGCGGGTGTTCTGGGATCTCTGGTTTCCCATGCCATCTCATTCTACTGGTGCTCTATCTTCATCTCATGTATCATAAGTTTCACCGCCTGCGGTGCCGCATGTAGTAAAAGCGGTTGTTAAACACTACACATTTCAATTGCCATTCTCTCCCACCTGCAGGGTGTGATTTCATTCAGTAGTATTATACATTTCATTTACTTTCCTGGAATGCAGCTTGTCAATGTCAACGAACACGGGTGGTGATGAAAATTATACTGCAGAATCTGTGTTTGCAGAACAATTTTATCACACTTTCCAAATAAAGTAAAATAACTACAATATATTTTAATGGGGGTATACATTTATCTGGATTAAATCCAAATCTGCAGTATTTCGGCCCACACTATTTCAGGCTTCTACTGTATTTTAAAAACTTGAATATGTTGAGGTGTAAATTTTTAAATTTCTCTCTGTTGTGCTAAAAGAATTGTATCAGAATGAGACTCTGGATAACAAAAAGCATACAGAGATCCCTTGCAGCAAGAAATAAGATAATGTTAAGGTGGAATTCTCCAAAATCTGAAACAAGCACAGTACCTACAACAGTTATGATTCAAGTATGGATCTTCTACAATGATGAAAATGAAATGAATGTGGAGGTACGAAGTTCAGATTATGTACTTGGAATAAAATATTTAATAGTTTTATGTGTATAAATTCTGGATTTGAAGGTTTGGAGATAAAATTTAATGAAACCATGAGGTTTGCAATTGCAGTGACTGCAGCTATTAGTGAATTTAATATGTGTTATAAAGCTACTCTAAATATTAAGGGAAAAGTTTCAGCAAGCTATGTAAGCCAGGTTAGCAAGAAACTCATTAGTGTCAGGGGACAGGTGAAGGTTAAAACCGAATTTTAGTTAATTGATGGAAATTATTCATTTCTTCACACTAGTCATATATAGGCTAAGGTTTTTGATAGTCAAAATGAAAAATTCAATGCCATGGCCGGGATTTGAAACAGATCTCCTGGTTTCCGTCCAGTCACTCTAACCCGTTGAGCTACCCATTGGTAGCTCAATGGTTTAGAGCAATTGGATGGAAACCAGGAGATCTGTAGTTCAAATTCCGGCCATGGCATTGAATTTTTCATGTTGATTCTATCTAAAACCGAATGCCCAAATATGTAAAAACTGAAGCTATTGACAGTGAAGCAATACACAAAAAGTAATGTAATAGTGCCCTGAGTTCGAGGAAATATAAATCTGCAAGAAAGTACTTAAGAGGAGGCATCGGTGAAATTTCGTCAAAAATGACAAAAAACGACATTTTCCGTTTCTTGCATTAAAATTATGTTTAAACATTGTAGTTTCAGAATATGCCATTAGTTAGGCCCTAGCACCATTTAAAGAGCAGCTACGTCATTATTTAAACACCCATGTGCAGGTGGGTGTGGCCATTTATATTGCTTTTTCCAGTGTGTTGCAAAGAAATTGATGGAATTCTCACGTTTGAACTACGCGGTTTGATTCTGTAACTGTGGTAATGTGTAGAGACATCTTCTGGATGTGTTTGGAAGCTACTGAACTTTTCCGCTACCATTTTTATATATTATTTCCCACTTACTACTTTTGAAAGTAAACAAACATTTCCACTGACATGTAGTGTTTGTGAAATATGGTTTACATACAAGTGAAAGCTATGGATAGCAGCTTATATTAGATTATTATTGTTTAGAATAGGAATAAAGCCTGATTTAACATTGTATTCTTTCTTGTAGCAACAGTAGGTATATGATTCATACCAGGTTAGGTTAGGAGTACAGTGGCTATTTCAAAGCAAAATATAATGAAACTTTGTGTTCTAGCCATAATAGTAAGTAATGATACTAGAATGCTATGCTTGAGGTAAATGTTAAGTGAAAACATATTATAGCCCAAGAGTTAAGTGATTCTAGTAGGTCACCTTTTGATGTAAATAGAAGAATGGTTGATGTATTTCTGGGCATTGGTAAGGGTCATATTTCTATGCAGAAGTTTTGTATGACCATGAGTATGAATTGCATGAGCTATTCTACTTACAATTTGCATCTCGTAGACAAAAAATAAAGAGATTAGTTAGTACTATTACATGGGAAAGTTGCATTAAAGGAGAAGCTCAGAATGCTAATGAAAGTTTCCATGGAGTAAATGTCACAAAGAAGTTTTTGTATTAAGAAAGAAATTGCAAATTGCAGTGATTCCATCTGTTAGTGAATTTAATATGGGTTAGCATATGATGCATGGAGTTTTCAAAGTAAAGAAAGTAGTGTAATTTCTATCTAAATCTTTAAATTCATTTTTCTCCACTTTCAATTTTTGAACATTTTTGTATCTTCAAAATGCTCCAACTTCTGCAATTCTCAATGCATTTGTATTAAACTTTGCATACATATTCCTAAATAAATGTTTAATAAAAGTTGGTATTTTTGTTTATTTAAATTAAATAGTTTATTTATTATTGATTTTTAAATCTCAAAATTGCAGAAAAATTTAATATATTCACAAATAAAATTTTGTTTTGTCCAAAAATACTTGATACACACTTCAAAAGTATAGCAACTTTTATAACTGATGTACAGAGAAACCTGAATCTAAAATTTGAAGTTTCTAAAAGAAAAACTGTATGACTTTTTATATAACATACAAAAATCATACTATAAAAAGCAAGAAACATTTTTTTTTTGAAAAAAAAACTATTTAAGATAGAAAGATGAATTTTAAAAGCTTAATTGGAATCCCTATACCACACCTAATGACAATTTCAAGCACTTCTGATGTAAACTCTGGAGTTTAGCATTTTTCACAGATGTCTCCCCTTAAAAACCAAATTGAAAAAAGGTAATCCAGCTTCATATTGTGCAGGATGATTCTTAAACAAAGTTAATTTGTTTACATTTAGACCTAACTAGATGTTTCCCCTTGTCTAATTATTAGCATTTTTTAATGCTCATAATGCCAGATACAAGTTTTCAATGAGTTTCTTTAAATTTTTCATAAATATGTATTCCTAGATAGCTGTTCAATACCAGTTAGTAATCTTAGTGCTGATACAGCTTAATTATTGGTATTGAAAACAGAAAATTGACAAATATTCAAGAAAACTCTAATATATTCATTAAATGTTCTTTTCACAACCATCAGATGTAGCCAAATGAGCATATAACTATTATATAAAGGAACTGGTGTTCCAAGTTTCAATCATATGTAAGTTGTAAAGAATGGAACATGTTTCCTAATATACAGATTGCTGCAAAATTAGAATAATTATTTTTCTGGTAAAAGGTATTATAGATGGAAGAATCATTAGGAAAGAACTAAAAGTAACCAAATTATAAGAAAAAGAAGCTAATAAGGTAGCTAATTGACCTTGACACAGAAGAATTTTAAAGCACATAAAGTAATGTAATTTCAATCTAAAACTTCAACCTCATTTTTATCCCTTTTCAATTTTTCAACATTTTTGTATGGTCATTATATTCTGGACACTGCAATTTTCAATTGATTACTTTGAATCTTTGTATACATGTTCCTAAATAAATGTGTAATAAATGTCAGTATTATTTCAGCTTTATATTTAATAATTTATCATTGAATTTTAAGTCTCAAACTAGCCAAAAATTTGATAAAAATTAAATACTATTTACACAAAAAATTTTCCTCCTGAAATTTTTGACATATACAAATGAATATACCCAATTTCATAGCGTTTGTTTAAATGAATCCAAACCTAAAATATAAACTGTTTTAAAGAAAAACTGTAGGAAATGGGACAAAATCACAGTATAAAAGCAATATTTTTTCTTTGAAAATACTATTAAAGATAGGATAAAATTTGGAAGATGAACTAGATTCCTTTTATCCCACTCAATGGCAAAATTTCAAACAGTTCTGATGAAAACTCTGGATTTTGATATTTTTCTCCAATGCCTTTCCTTAACGTGTAAGGAAACTGTGCAAGAGAAGTTCAAGGCAAATGCATTAGAAAAATATTGTTCAAAATCTATTCGTTTGGCATTTAAACATTTGAAATATGTGGTTAAATCAAAATTGTAAATCCATTTTGAGAAAATAAATTAATTTCCGAATACATGGTAATGGTGGGGTGGATTTCCTCAAAAAATTGTCACATTCTCAAAGATACTGAACTATTCAGTTTCTTTCTATTTGACTTTTTAAAATGTTCATATACCTTTAGGAAATATTTGGGAATCATAGTCTCATGTATTAAATTTTAGATGAGTCGTATTTCTTACACATCTGCTTCACTTTCGTACCTATTTTGAGGACATGTTTCGCAAATCTTCGTTTGCATCTACGGCTCTTGTGCGACTGACGCTAGATCCAGCGGTGTGGGTAATTCTGGGGTTGTTGCTGCCATCTGTTGATTTAGTGATGAACTGAAATGTGGGATTCTCTTCTAGCGGGATTTCAAAGTTCATTAGTTGGTTTTTATGTTTTTCTATGTATATCCTCTCCCATATGACGAGTTCACTATGTTTTTGTACGTATTTTAGTAATTCTGTGCTATCTTCAATTTCATGATTTTCAGACCAGAAATGAGCTGCTATTGCGGACTTATCAATATTTTTGTATCTTAAGTGCCTGAAGTGTTTTCTTTCTAGTGCCTATGTTTCTTTTTGTCCTTCGCTTCACTGTGGTGTTCCAATACAGTTAAATCTCGATATAGTCTCATGTGTTTTCTTGAGGCTATTTTCTTTTAATAAATTTTTGGATGGATTGTAGTACTTGCTCTTCATATTAGGTATATCTTAGATAAAGTAAAAATGAGAACTTAAGGCACTTGTGCTCGACTTGATATAAGGGCTGTCCCAAAAATACCAGACCTAACAAAACACAAACATTTTGTGACAAAACATATTTCTCTACATAGTCTACTTGGCTCGATACAGTTGTTCCAGAAGTGTTCAACAGTTTCGATACAATGCTTTTAATGAGAATCGTGAAGCTCCATCAAAAGGCATCACTACAAACCTCTTCATTAACAGCAAATCTTTTAGCACCAAGCCGTTTGTTCAATATTGCAAACAGAAAAGATGAAGATCTGTGGTTCAAATCCCGGCCATGACATTGAATTTTTCAAGGTGACTCTTTATCAATCCAAAACCTTGGCCTATATATGGCTAGTGTGAAGAATGATTAATTTCCACCAATTAACTTAATAAGAAAAGATATGTCCAAATCTGGCTTAAAGGTGTATGAGGAAACAGTTTAAACTTATTGAGTTTGGCCATGATGTGGATGTGTGAACTGGTACATTGTCTTGATGAAATTTTCACTACATGTACTCATTTTTGTTTGATTTCATCACATACTCTAGAATAAGTTTTCATAGCTCATTCATTGCTTTTCCTTCTGTGTGGATAATGAAAATTATCCCCATGCGCATACCAAAAGCTGACACCATAAACTTGCCTGCAGATTAACTTTTTTCTTCAGAGCCAATTCTCCACTTTCAGTTCATTGTTTTGACTTTTCCATCTCGGGTGCAAGGGGACGGACCCATAGAGTAGCTACTGAAGCAACTAAATATTGTGGGTGGCACACAGTTCCACGTTGGTTCTACAATTTGAAGTGATTATATTGGCGAGCAAGTAGTTCCACTTTTACGCGACAGTTTGAAACATATAGTGTTTAGCTCAGGGTTAAGCAATGACGTTTCTCCCAGGGTATGCGTGGATATGTGTGAGAAAGATAGTTTTAATGACACTGGAATGCCCGTTTCAAACTGATTTATTGACTGCTTCTTTTATCCTAACATCAAACCGACCAAGGGTTGCCGACCAAGGGTTACCAATATCACTGTTTAAAGTTGCTGAAGGTGGAATGCTTATTACTCGATCACTTCTAGTCTGCTTAGCCCAAGACAGAATTTGACCGCCCTAATCGGCTCCACGCCGTGGACTGTCCTCCACATCTGCGCGTGGGTGTATGTCACTTTCCCTTTCTGGCAGCTCTCTTTATTCAACCAAAGATCCCTTTGGGCTATTTTGTCATGCCATTATGAATGGTCCGAAGAATACCCTATTCAAAGTCAAGTGCTATCCTTTAGAAATCTGCTAAGGACACTGTTTCTTACATTTCTTTTGTTATAACTATTCTCCCCCAACTGCTATTCGACTCAACTGCCCTTGCACTTGAAACAAAGAACCCACATTCCTTTGAAATACATCATGATTCTTTATACATTGCAATCCTTTAATTTCGGTATCACTACAAAGTAAGAATAAACTTGGGTTGAGCCAGTACGGTCATCCTATTGTCTTGGTGTTGCCAATTCCACGGCAAGCGGGCAGTAAGAGATGGATTACATAGGTATCTTTGTTTCAACCTAGCAAGTATCATACAGATGCTGAGATGTACAGTGACACACATGCTGATAGAAGTTCACTTAATATTTCAGCATGTGTGCAAGAACATACACAATTATCACACAATCTGAACCTTAAAACCCTGAACTGGAGACCAGTTCGAGTACGTAGCTATCGTTCATATGCACACAAAACAAAATTATTGAAATTGGATGCGTTCCACGAAAGAGTTTGCTACACTGAAACAAATTAGTGACATTTCAACGATTTGTGAATATGGTTTCTATTTTAATGATGCCATATTTGTATACTGTCTGTAATGGGCTTTAAACCAATATTTATTTCATTTAAATACTTATTAAATATGGAATATATGAATGTGTATTTATGAAGCATTTTTACACCATGAATCTCGTGTACTAATGTGCGCAGAAATTTCAGCTTGCAGCAATAATATCGCTTTTTTTCAAGCAGAAATTTGCTACCATCATTGGTTCTCTTATATCCGAACCCAAGAGATTTCAGAATATTATGCATAGAAGATACAGAATTTGTATATTCTATTTTCCCCCTCATTAAATTGGTCAGCCTTTTGGCAGTTGGATATTCACCCTTTTCATTTAAATCATAAATTGTTCTATGTGAAACACACTTTTGAAAATTGTGTAAGTTGGTAGCACTTTTTTTAGCTGCCCGATGTGTCCCTGGAGAATGAAATATGAAAATTTCTCCTAATTTGGTGAACTGTTTGCCTACTTCAACAATTTTCATCACAGAATGAGCACTCATGTTAAAAGCTTGTAACATTGTCGACTGAGCAAAATTTGTACTTAGGAAAATTTCTTTGACATCTGTTTGACAAAGGAATGCACATTAACAAGAGTATTTGTGGGCACCAGTACTAGGCTTGCTAAGCAGTATATTTACTAAGTTTGAAAAGCACATGTGCACTCTTAGAAAGATCACCTCTTTACTGAATGCAGGGTACAAAATGCAACTGCAGCATAGCATGTGTGCACTTTTCTTCACTGACAGTTAATGATTCTTTTCTTTCTAGTTAGGCGCCTTATCTTTCCATATCTCCAAAACCAGATGTGCTACAAACATGGTGTTTGGAAAGTAATCCTCAGAAAGAAACAGTTCTGTAACATGGGAAAAACAATTCTTTAATTGGTATCTTCAGAGCATGGAAAGAAATTAGCCGCATGTTTCGGCAAAGCGAGCCAGTATGCATGCTTAACTGTACAACGTTGCATGCTCTCATTCAGGGTGAGTTACCTGGGTAAGGTTTTTTCCAGGGTTTTCCCTTATCCTTCAAGATGAATGTCTGGTAACTATAAGCTTCATGGACCCTGGACTCATTTGAGCATCATTTCACCCAAATCATTCACCGTCTGGTATGACTTAATATTGGAGGACGTAAATTACACACACACACACACACACACACACACACACACACACACACACACACACACACACACACACACACAAAAGTTGTACGCACTGCATTGGCTGGTAGCCATAGAACAGTCATGCCTAGCCCCGCCTTGATGTTCATTCCTATTTTGTAGCTACCTTGGTTATGAATTGATTCAAAAACTTGCCTTTACTGCAGTGAAACATTGCCATATATTCAACTGAAACAACCTCACGATGCTGTTTTCGAACCATTCTGAGTAAATGTGGCACTCATCTTGCTCACAGCTTTCTCATGTCCAAAGCGTCATTGTGTGCAATGCACAGCACTGCTGTCTGCTAGGTCACACACTTTCAGTTGGTGGCAATCCAATATTTTGTAGATTTTGTTCACTATTTCTGACATGGTCCCCTCATGGTTTTACTCTTGCGATTTACTTGACAATTCATATGATTTCGCTTAAAACTCTGCTACGCAATACTTTACTTTTGTAAGTAGTACTTTTGCAGACTCATCCAGAGTAGAATCTAGCTCAGCTTTAATTTTGGTCTAATATCAGGTCGGCTACTTCCGGGACAACCCTTGTGAAGGTTAATCTATAGTTGTAGTACTGTGCAAATATCTTGTAAGAGATTGTTCATTGTGCAATTCCCTTCCCTTGTCTAGCATTTTTATACCCAAAAAGGCCCTCCGACAAATAGTTTGATCCCAATAATGCTACGAGAACTTTTACATTTCAGCTCAGCGCAATCTTTACCTTTAAATTAAGTGAAGGTGTACCAGCAGTACAAAGGTATAACAAAGGTCTTGGTTCATTCTGTAACTGGTGCACTTTTATTAGTTGTCATTAAGTAATCCATGAGATTACAAAATTGCCAAAAGTGATAAATAACATGTTTCTAAGTTAACAGTAGTTAAAAAATTAAGCAGTCTCTTTGCACCATTTTACTCATTAACTATCCACATATACATTTGATGTTTGGGTTGTAAATGTTGGAATGAGTGTCATTTTACTGTAATTGTAATTTTGTTTCTTCAAAAGGACAAAACATCCGCAAGCTAATCAAGGATGGACTTATCATTAAGAAGCCTGTTGCTGTGCACTCCAGAGCACGTGTTCGTAAGAATACTGAGGCAAGAAGAAAAGGAAGACATTGCGGCTTTGGCAAGAGGAAAGGTACCGCAAATGCTCGTATGCCTCAGAAGGTAAGACTGTATAAAGTTTTCTTGAACATTTAGTGCTGTGGTCAAACACATGATAATAAGTGCTATGTGAATGTTTTAGGTACTCTGGATAAATCGAATGAGAGTGTTGAGAAGGCTTCTTAAGAAGTACCGAGAGGCAAAGAAAATTGATCGTCATCTATACCATCAGCTCTATATGAAGGCAAAGGGTAAGTTATTTACCTCTCTCCTGATTTCTTAAAAATAATGTCCAAAGCCTATTTCTATAGAGTAATTCAGAAGACAGCAGCACAGTTTCTCAACTCTTATGCAGTAATTTGGGTTAATTCTGAATCGGTATGTCCAGCATTGTGTCAATACTACTTTCCAGAATCGGTATGTTCAGCATTGTGTCAATACCACTTTCCATAGGTGCTCTAAACCAGCCACAGCCAACTAGCTGCGGTGCATGTGCTGGGCTACAAGCACTGTGTTGCCTCAGTTCATGCTTTGCAGTGGTAATTGGTAATCAGTGGCAGTTCGTACGATATGGAAGGGCACCCATTAAAGTGAAGGGCCGACACATTATTTTAATCCCAAATGGGAAGCCGAGTACTTCATGGAATGTAGTGGTGCTATTTAATTTGCCAGAAAAAATTGCAAGAAGCTGAAATGATTTAATCTTCAACAGCATTTTAATTTTAAATCATTGCGTGCTAATGATTATTCGGCCCTAGAAAAAGAACGCACTGTAGAAATACAAAAGCTCAGAGAAAAGATTACATCACAGGAAGAGGAACAAGAAAAAGGGGATGGCGGAATGGCAGAAACCTCGGTTTGAGAGTTATGAAATAGCACTAGAAATTGCCAGATCTTCTAGTAGTTTTTCTGATGGCCCACTTATTAAACGGATATATGCTTATAGCTGCAAGTAAATTCACCCTGTCAGTGTTCAGCAGTTCGAGAGTCAGTTTGTCACCTCATACTATTTCATGCAGAAAAAATTAAGTCAGTCTGTCATCTCATACAATTTCATGCATAAAAAATTAAGATCTAGCGGACAACATTTATGCACAACTTATTGAAAGAGCAAGAGAATTTATTGCAATTCTATTGCCATTGAAGAGAGTACTGACTTACCATGTATGGCTCAATTATATATTTTTATTCGTGGAGTAAATGAAAATTTGGAAGTTGTGGAATAAATGCTAGATCTGGTGCCAATAAAAGGCACAACAGGATTAGACTTTCTGAATTGTGTAATAAAAGTTGTGGAGAATGCAGGGATTCCATGGGATACACTCATATCGGTAGCCACCGATGGTGCCCCCGCTATGGTTGGTTCACACAACTGATTTGTGACCCTCCTGAAAAATAAACTAGCGAAAGAAATTCATTGCATAGTACATCAGGAAAACTTATGTGCCAAAACACTGAATGTAAACAATGTAATGAGTCGGGGTGTGAAGATTCTATACAAACTGAGGTCCCACGGTCTAAAACACAAGTTGAAAGCTTCTTAGAAGATTTGGAGGATGGGAATGGTGATATACCGTATCACACAGCAGTTGGGTGGCTCAGTCCAGGCAAGGTTTTATGCAGATTCTTTGAATTATTGGATGAGATATGTTTGTTCATGGAAATGTGTGGAGAAGCTATTGATGAGCTCATGAATGTTAAGTGGAAATGTGATCTTGCATTTATGGCCGATATAAGTGAACATTTGAATACTTTGAATGTTTCACTTCAAGGAAAAAACAAATTAATCACAAATATGTTCTGTAGCATTGGAGCTTTTAAAAATATGCTCTCATTATGGGAACATCAACTATCAAATGGTGATCCTTGTCATTTTCCACAGTTGGACAGTGTGATCCGTGACTGATTCCCTAGAAGTGGGATGTGTTGAAAATCTGCACATGCTTTTCCGTGCATTTGATGAAAGATTTCACGATCTCACGGGCTTAAAAATGGATTTTGATTTATTCACTACACCATTTAGCATACATATTGATGATACTCCCAAAGATGCTCAACTGGAGCTTATCCTGAAATGTGACATTGAGTTAGCTGACAGTTATAGAAACAGGAAGTTTGCTAGATTTCTACAGGAGATTTCCTAAATCAAGATTCTTTTGATTACACAAGTGTGAGGCATCTATGATTACAATGCTTGGTTTGACCTATGTATGTGAATCATTGTTTTCAGCTATGAAATGCATTAAAAAACCCCAGAGCCAACATCAGTGATCATAACTTGAAGTGTGCATGAAGGTTAGAGTTGTTTCATTGTCTCCAAATATGGTGAATATTGTGAAAACCAAAAGATGTCAGAAGGCAAGAGTGTACTGAAAACTGAATGCATAAAATGTTTAATTGAAGTGTGTATATTCGTTTAATATGAAGTATTCTTTGTAACATTATGATTGGTAAATATTATTTTGTTATTTTGTATTTTTAAATTTGTTTCAGGATCAAAATTGTGCTAATTTCCTCAAAGTACTGTTTCGTTCTTAGTTAAAAATATTGCTTTTATATGCCATCATAGGTTGTATTGCTTTTTAACTATAAGAACGAAACAGTACTTTGAGAAAATTAGCACAATTTTGATCCTGAAACAAATTTAAAAATACAAAATAACAAAATAATATTTACCAATCATAATGTTACAAAGAATAATATTAAACGAATATACACGCTTCAATTAAAAATTTTATGCATTCAGTTTTCAGTACACTCTTGCCTTCTGACATCTTTTGGTTTTCACAATATTCACCACATTTGGAGACAATGAAACAACTCTAACCTTCATGCACACTTCAAGTTATGATCACTGATGTTAGCTCTGGGGTTTCTTAATGCATTTCATAGCTGAAAACAATGATTCACATACATAGGTCAAACCAAGCATTGTAATCATAGATGCCTCACACTTGTGTAATCAAAAGAATCTTGATTTAGGAAATCTCCTGTAGAAATCCAGCAAACTTCCTCTGTTTCTATAACTGTACTGAAAAACTGTACAGTAACTGTAAAAACTGTACTGTAAAAACTGTACAGTGTACTGAAAACTGAATGCATAAAATTTTTAATTGAAGCGTGTATATTCATTTAATATGAAGTATTCTTTGTAACATTATGATTGGTAAATATTTTGTTATTTTGTATTTTTAAATTTGTTTCAGGATCAAAATTGTGCTAATTTCCTCAAAGTACTGTTTCGTTCTTATAGTTAAAAATATTGCTTTTATATGCCATCATATGGTTGTATAGGATTGAAGGCTAATCTTACTGGTATTGGGTTGTTTTATCTATAAGTACCAGAGAGATATTACACTAGGTATTATAGTTTCTGAAATATTCCTTCTCTACTATCCTGTCCTTAATTATTTAATGGTAACGCAAGTGCAGTCATGCCACTGTGCGAGGTAGTGATTGGCATATTTCCCTAGCACTCGCCAGCAATGACCAGGCACGCTGGCACCGTGCGAACTGTATAGGCACACCGTGCATGTCAGTTGGCGGAGCCGGCTGTAAACCATTGAACTACTATGGCAGCTGCACATACTTCTAGCACCTTCTGAGAGGATGCAGTGAGCTAGCATGTCAGTAAACAATTCTGAGAATTCAACGATATCTGAAGCTGGTCGTATGTCTGTGCTTACTACAATGCTGCCAACCTTGGAATGCGCATTTATGCTAGATTAAAGCAAAGAAATCCCTAAAATAGTGAAAGTTATGTGCTTTTTGGTTCATGCAATATATTTAGATTATAAAATGATACCTCAAACAAGTGGAGTAGCCAGCTCTTCTTTGGAGCCAGACTCATTTTCACTGCAGGAGGAGGGAGAAGCAGAATGACAGTGCTGTCTATAATATTTTCAACTATATCGTCTTTCTACCAGTATTCGTTTTCTAATTTTTCCACATGCGCCAAAACCCTGCCAGTCTGTTTGTCAAGTGATTCACCTTCAAGTATTATATTGCAGTTTCTGTAGGGATGTTGTTACCTGTTACATTTCTTTCTCTATTTGTTTTACCCAGGCTAGTTCTATGGGATTTAGATCACACGTATATGGGGGCAGGCGAACGACAGTGTGGCCCAATGAAACCAAAAATGCATCCACTTTAAAAACCTTCACTTTAGGTGTCTTGGTTTCAATAAACTTATAAAGACCCAAAATTAAAGTGAATCAAGAAGATATTGACACATTGCTTCACTAACACTGAAGAGGAAACCACTACAACCTGCATTAGTCGTGAACCAGCTGAAGATGGGAGCAACAGCTCTTGAAACATGTCCTGTGAAAAAGTGTTAGTGAAGCAATGTGTTAATCTTCTCCATTCACTTTTATTTCAATATCTTCTCGATTCACTTTTATTTTAACTTGTGCTTCACTGTCTATGCTTTTTCAGTTTTTTATACTTAAAGACCTGTTTTACAAGTAGAACTGTCACACTGGATCCCTTTGTCCTGCAACCACACTATCATAGCAAATTGCACAGCACTCCTAGGTGGGAGTTTGTTCACCTCTGCACTCTGATAAGGGGCATTGTCTAACACTGAACAGATAGAGGCAAATGGAAGCCAGTTTTTCTCGAACCCATTTTTCAAAGTTTACGTGTTTCATTTGTCTATGGTAGTCGCCTGCAGTTGTTCCAGCCTTGTAGACAAGAAAGCATTTTCCAGGAACCCTTTACACTTTGTGCATTAAGTATTATGAGCCTATTCCCTGCACTAGTACTTGCAGGAATACCAAATTTCTCCTCACTTTGCCTGCACTTGCAGAGTGTAATGTTACTATCCATCCAGCTTTCGTCAATATAAAGGATACTTCCACTTTCTCGCAAATATTTTATTTTAATCAGATAATCGTGCCTACAAGCCACAATGTGAGGATGTTCTATAAGTACCTTCGTTTGTTCTGACATGTCCTCTATTTATAGCCCATTTGTGAAATTACTTTCCATAGAGAACTTCGTCCCCGTGGAAAATGTATCTTCTGAACAATGGGCAGCAAGACATCGATATTGCTTCTCCTTTATTTTAAACTGGATATCATGACATCCATATCACTGAAGGGATTAAAAGAATTTGTTCATGGATAGTGATCACTAAAATTTTCCAGGTCCCAATTGCAGAAATTAAGTACTCACCTTAACATATAGAACTTATTTTTCTCTAATGTCATCAAGTCTCTGCAAGAACACAGCTATTTATTTCAGTGAGATCTGTAACAAGATTAGGTACCATTTTTCTGTCGACATGAACAGCAGCAAACCTGTCTAGAAATTGCAGTCTTGCTTTTCTATAAGTGTTGTCATAAAAATATACATGATTCTTTGTGCTAAAATATGCAAATCTTTTGGCATAACAGGAGTAATAGACTCGCAGTGTATCAAAATCTTCACAGCACAGACTTTGTGTCAACTGACTAGCTGGCACGTGTGTACTGGAGCTGTCCTAAGTTTAAATGGCAATGTAAATAGAAGCACGTGTACGTCTGCAACATAATTGACTGTTTAGCCTTGTAACTCTGTGGATGAAAAATATAGTTTGCATATCAATTTTTAGGACTTCAAATCTAATGCAAAATGATAAAACAGCATAACATTAATAATTAATATTTTATTTGTAAATGTAAGTGCAATTTGTATATATTAATCAGAGTGCATGCGCTTGTGCAGCTTTAAAGGAAGTGGGAAGACAATCAGTTTAAACATGGCAGCTTCCGTGCAGTATTGAAGGAATATTTTGGTAGGATTATGATGCAATGATCTCCATCTTGAAGCAGGATTATTTTGGATGAAGGTGGCTGCAGATTAATTTCTCACCTTTGACTTTCTTGAAGAAATCTAGAAGTTTCTCCTGCAACTCTGGATAATTAGGTGCATCTGTAATTGTTGAGCGATGAGATCTTTTTCTTTCCCAGGATTGCGGTGATGGGCCTGATAGTATTTTTATAATTGTTGAATTATGAACAAATACTTTTCTTGTTTAAAGATGGAAATTTAATTCCTCATAAACAATTTTAAATTCTTTGAAACAATTACAGATATTATTAATGTAGTCTCTTTTACAACCAGCTATAGATTCCACGGTGAACTATTTTTCTTGCGCACATGCTGATTATGCATCTTTGATGCATACACAAAATTGTTCTGCACACACTCGGATAGACAAATATACATCTTAACCCTAAGACTTTCATAAGCAGAACAAAATCTTTTAAAACATTCAACAACTTATGTCATTACTTATTTAATTATAAATACTAATCTGTTTGACTATTCTTAACCAAACATGTATAAAAATAACTGCTACAGTATGTACATCACAAAGGGAAACCTTTAAAAAGTGGCGAAAAGCAAATTATATTGAACATTTTTTGCAAGTTGTGTGAAAAATACCCAGCCTTAGCAATTGAGGACGTTAATTTGTCAGGATTAATCTGTTTCAGCGCCAAGTATCAATGTTGCTTGAAGTGAGGTTGTGAAAACGCGTGGGCTTTCCACTCCAGGAAAACACCGAAAAAGAATGAAGCCAGTTGTGGAAAGTGAATATGATGAATTTCTTGAAAGTGTTATTCGTTTCAAGGTTCATAGCTTTTTTGAAAGAAACAAGCCACCACAATTACAAGAGTGCTTCAAACAGTAAACGATGCTTAAATTATAGATGAGTCTTATTTATTACACATCAGCTTCACTTACATACTTAATCCTTGTTTCACGTAAGCTTGCCCAGTATCTCTTACTGCTCACGTGACCTAATCACCTCTCATTGGCTGCTGTTGTGGTAAAGACTGTTGTGCGGTAAAAATTAGTTCGTTATTTAACATGGTGATATATCTGTATATAACTATGCGTTGGAAGAGAATTGTCAAATTTATATTTTCGTAACTGTTTTAATTAAATATATTACGCAACACAGTTGATTTATCTGAAATGCATATTAATTCTTAAACGAAGTAAAGAGGAGGTTCCTTTGCTCTCAAGCACATGACACAATAGCACGTGCTTCAGCGGTACATATTTGTTTATATGACTTTTATCACTGACTTGTTTTGAACTGGATTAGTCATATATCGGCATTTGCAGGTTGTTGTGCCTAGTGCAAAAGCTAAATTATTTTATTGATCGTTTATTGCGCGTGTACTTCTATGAATAATGGCAGTCTACCGCCAGTTTTTCGCTGAAGCATCGCAAGGGTAAATCCTTACAAACAGGCGAAAAAAGAATTGCGGTGCATGTGTTTAATGCACTTATCGAGAAGAATCCGTCTTTGTCAGTGAGAGAAGTCGAACAGCTGTGCTCTGAAGTTACAGGTGTGAGTGTTCGATCCGTAGGAACATCACGATGTGAAATTGAGAAAACAAGAAAACTTACCACTCCAGGCAAAAACAGGAATAAACAAAAGCGCGTGCTCGGAGAAAATACGTGAGAAGTGCTGTGCATCGCCATGTGTATAGTTTTTTCTTTAGAAACGAACTCCCTAACATAAATAACATTTCATCTGCTGTAAATGAGGATGCAGATTCACCAAATTTCAGCAGATTTCTTATACAGCTGGGGTTTGTGAATGAAAAAAGAGGCAAGAAAAATGTGCTAAAAACAGAGGCGATATTGCTTTGTGGCTGAGACGTTATTTAAGGACAGTCAGACTGTACCAAGATACAAGTCGCAAAATATACTACCTTGACGAGATTTGGGAAAATGAAGAACACACGAAAAGTAAGGTATGGCGTGACACGGCTTTTAAGACTGAAAGACAAGCATTTTTGAAAGGTATGTGTGCTGGTTTAAAAAATCCCAGTGGAAAAGGCCAAAGGCCTTTCATTATAAACTTGTTTCAGTTACATTGCTCCGTCATTAAGTTCCAAGTTGTTCATTTCATTATAAACTTGTATTTTTGCCTTCATATCCTTATTTGTATGATTTTATTTATCTTCCCGGCAATTATTATGACGTTTACTGCAGGTTTAAATGTGACGGAAGGGCACCGCCTTTGGCCTATGGCGCGAAAGCATTAGCCAATTAGGACGAGGGAGAATGTAGTTGGACGCGGAGTGATACGTCAGCGGGGCAAGGTTATATGAAATAGAGTATAGGTATGTAAGTGAAGCTGATGTGTAATAAATACGACTCCTCTATAATTTAATAATTGTTTCGCTTCTCTGTGGTGTTCCAAAACAGTTACATTTTGATATAGTAAACAATGATCCCATTTAATCAAGCTTTGAAAAACGTGCTTGTATACCATTTGTGACAGGTTTTGAATTTGTGAACAGAAACAGAAAAAATATAGTTGTTGAGCATGAATATATATTGTGGTGAAGGAATTATCAAAGAAAAGTTCTGAAGTGGAAATCTTTAAGGAATTCATCTGTTAGATTCCAATTAGTTTTTTAAAGTTGCATGCCATTAGAACTTTCAAGTTGTTACCAAAGTTGCTACATGTAGTTATTTAGCATTGTTATTCTGCAGAAAGACCTGTGCCTTAATTTTTAATGAACTGAGGTTATGTGATGAAATCATATATTTGAGTAACTTATAAGTAGTTATAACTGTTATTAGCGCAAAGGGAAATATATATTACACAGTAGACACACCTCTGCATTTAATCTTAACATAAAAGTGCTACCACATAAGCTACTTAAACATTGAAAGTGACAAAGCAAAACTTTTCAAGTTTACAGCGCATATGCTTGACACGTGGTTGATAAAATGACACGACTTTTCCCTCCAATCAGTGTGGAGTAATACATTTTCCCACTTTGTTTACATCAATAAACTAAGGATGGCTCCGTTATACAGTGAACAGATCTCTTTAGAAACAGCACATGGGACAGGCAATTCCCTGTAATATGGTTGTGTTAAAACAAAGGCTCTGTATAAACAGAAGTGCACACAATTAAAGTAACTTGTCTAATTTGGTGAAGCTCCACCTATATGTATATACACATGCAATGTTGGAATGGAAAATTTGATATTACGGTTTTATGTTTTAGGTAACGTGTTCAAGAATAAGCGTGTGCTGATGGAGTTCATCCATAAGAAGAAGGCTGAGAAGGCTAGGACAAAGATGTTGAAGTAAGTTGAAGTGCTAACATTTTAATTTATTTAGAAGTATTTATCAATAGTATAGCTCTCCAATCTTGCTTTTATTTTCAAATTCCATATTGACTACTGGTATTTCAATGTATATGCAGTGTAAGAAGCAGTCGATTTGGAATAACAGTAATTGATTGCAGTAATAAATGAGAATGAATGACAAATAATTTTGCCTTTTAATACTGTAACACTGGAACCAAACAAAATATCGACACAAAATAATGAAAATCAAAACTAGCCCACAGTATTTGGGAAACCAAAATGCAGTGTAACATATAGTATAATGCATAATATGTTGGTTTTCAAGAGGTGTATTAATCAGAGTTCAAATTTATAAAAATGTTAATATAGGGAGAAAAATTGAAGATCGTTATAGTTCCCATTTAATTCTGATTTAATTCCATCTGATCTCTCCCCTGCATTCAAACAGTAATGTCAAAGAATCAGTAAGGCAGTAAACATTTCTGCTTATACAAATTCTGTTAGCTTAGTGAAAGCAATGGTGAAATTGTGGAGCACTCTTAATAGAAGCTGTTAAACAGTAACAGGAAACAAAATTTGAAAGCTTAATAAACTAGTGCAAGAGAATCTGTCATGAATAATTTTGAAATTAACTACATAATGGTTTTCATGTGTGGGGCTGATATAACACAATGCCAGTTTTGTTTACATAAAGTTGTGCAGGCCAACCCAGGGTCATGGGATTAAATTAAAATCATACGCCTTTATCAGAACCTTAACATGGATTTATTTTCTCGTTTGTTCTTTTTGCTACACTTTGCATAGACCAACCAGACAGATAAAGGTAACTATATACTTCTGGTCCCCAATCTGGGAGAAAGAGCCCCATAAAATCACACGGCTCACCTAAAGACCAATTATGAAAAAAAAACCTAAGAGAAAAATCGGGAAACCCGAATTGGAGCACTTACCCTAAGAAACGCCCATGCGACACCAACCAGGCACACACACTGCACTCCCGGTTCGAAGAAGCCACCCAAGAAGCCTCGGGCACCACAGCGCCCCCAGAGAGGAACGGCGGAAAGCCCAAAACAACAAGACAGCAGCGCCCTCGAACCGGAAGGGCATCAAAAATGTGCCGGGGGGAAAACAAACGGCACAAACACCCCCTCCCCATCGGAAACACGTATGTTTTCTGAGGAACTGCCCCTGTTACCATCTTCGGGGACGGTTTCTGGCTCTAACGCCTGTCGTTCCCCGAAATGTTTACCAGCATCGCTGAACATCAGCGCAGGGATGCCTGCATTAATCAGATTATACAGCAGTTTGAGGACGGCCATCCTGTCCCGCCGTATTGCTTACGTGATGGTGTTCTTATGGCGCGTGCTAATTTTGACGGCAAATTTAAGATCGTTTTGCCCGATAGTATCATTCCCATGGTATTTGCTTACTTTCATCTTTCACCCTTTGGTGGGCACCTTGGTGTAAACAAGACTCGCGATAAAATACGTGAGCGCTTTATATGGAAAGGCATGGATCGCGATATTGCTACCCGTGTTAAAGCTTGTAATATTTGTTCCATGGCTAAGCCGGCGCAGCGAACCACGTGGGGTGATCTCGCGACTGATGTGGCATCTAAGCCGCTGGAAAAGTTATTTGTAGATTTTATAGGCCCATTTCCCCGGTCGATTCAAGGTAATACTTATGCTCTTGTGGTTGTTGACACCTTTTCTAAGTTCGTGTGGATTTCGGCCGCGCCACGTGCCACGGCTCGTACTGCTACGAAGGTCCTGAATAACATCTTGGCTGCTTTTGGTGCTCCATGTTACGTTGTGTCTGACAATGGCTCGCAGTTCACTTCCAATTGGTTCAAACAATTCTGTTTTCAGTGGGGGTTAAGACATATCACTACAACCCCATATTACCCTAATCCTTCCCAAGCCGAGAGGGTTAATAGAAATTTGAAATCCGCTTTGATTGCTTTCCATCATGAGCACCACAATCAGTGGGATACTAACTTGGGAAAATTGCAGTTTGCTTTTAACTCTGCTCGTCATGAAGCTCACCAGACCACCCCCTTCAGTTTAATGTTTGATTTTGTACCCAGTTCCCCTTTGGCGAATATGTGGTCCTTAAATGATCTACTTCCTCAGACCTTTTCTCCCGAAACTATTAGACAGAACTGGAGGAGAGCTTTTAATAATTTAAAACGTGCGCATGAGCTCACCAAAAGGCGTTATGAAGAAAATTGAAAACCCTCTCCTTTCGCGGTCGGTCAACTGGTTATGTGTAAATCTTTCCCTATAAGTTCGCGTAAGGACGCTTTTGCTGCTAAATTAGCTCTGCGTTACTCTGGCCCCTATAAGATCATTAACATTTTTAAGGGCGTGTCCGTTACTCTGGAGCACTGTAAAACCCATGAAATGCGTCGAGCTCACATCACTCAGCTAAAACCGTGCCCTGACGCTATGATTTGATGTCTGTTTTGGCTTTGCACTGTTTGTTTTGACATTTCAGTGTCTGTTTACGTTGCTGTGTTTGTTTTGCTTCTGCGCCCTTGACCTCGGGGCACGGTTGTGTTGTGTTGTGTTGTGTGGCGCTTGCGTGGCATGCTGCCAATGCATGTACTCACTTTCTCCTTCCTCTCTCTCTCTCTATGCCGGCATATCTCTCTCTCTTTCCTTTTCTTTCTGTGTGTGTGTTTTTCTTATGTGTGAGTGTTATTTAAAAAAAAGGTTGTTGGGTACCCATGATTGTGTGTTATTTACTTGTTTGTATGTGTATATATACAATGTGTCCAATTATGTTGATGTGCTTAATATTGTCTAAAGGTATTTTTTCTTCATTGTTAAAATTTGGATTATTGTTTTGCTGAAAATATTTATTTGGAAAGTGTTTATTAGTATTGGCCACTTCAATGGTATTTATCCTTATTGTTATTTATTTAAAGATATTTATTACTGTTACTCGTTGGAAAATATTTATTACTTGGAAAGTATTTATTAGTATTGGTCACTTCAATGGTATTTATCCTTATTGTTATTTATTTAAAGATATTTATTGCTGTCACTCGTTTGAAAATATTTATTACTTGGAAAGTGTTTATTAGTATTGGTCACTTCAATGATATTTATCCTTATTGTATTTATTTAAAGAGATTTATTGCTGTTACTCGTTTTAAAATATTTATTACTTGTCCTTCAAAGATATTTCTGCCCCTTACGACCTAAAAATATTTTACAAATCTGGCTGGTTAATATTCTTAGGTTACCACTTCTGCTTCTGGTTCCGTTTCTGGCTTTTGTTTTATGTTTCAGCCTCCTCATCTCCTTCCGTGATCCTTGCCTGTTCTGCCATCCTTGATTTTTCCGCCTCGTGCCAGCCCCACCGGCAGATCCGGTGTGACAGTGACCTTCACGTTTGCCACGCTTTTTCACAACCTCGGGAGAGTCGCCACGTGGGAGCTAGCTTCACTTCTACTTCTTCGACTTTAAGCCACGTCATCCGTCTCTGCTTTGGTCACCCTTCCGTGACCAATTTGTGCGGGCCAACCCAGGGTCATGGGATTAATTTAAAATCATATGCCTTTATCAGAACCTTAACATGGATTTATTTTCTCGTTCTTTTTGCTACACTTTGCATAGACCAACCAGACAGTTAAAGGTAACTATATACTTCTGGTCCCCAATCTGGGAGAAAGAGCCCCATAAAATCACACGGCTCACCTAAAGACCAATTATGAAAAAAAAACCTAAGAGAAAAATCGGGAAACCCGAATTGGAGCACTTACCCTAAGAAACGCCCACGCGACACCAACCAGGCACACACACTGCTCTCCCGGTTCGAAGGAGCCACCCAAGAAGCCTCGGGCACCACAGCGCCCCCAGAGAGGAACGGCGGAAAGCCCAAAACAACAAGACAGCAGCGCCCTCGAACCGGAAGGGCATCAAAAATGTGCCGGGGGGAAAACAAACAGCACAAAGTCCAGCTCTTAAGGTTGAATCGACTATATGTATTGATGCACTTAAGTATCTATGCTCAGCGGATAGACCATAGTGTCAGTGTTACAAGGTTGCAGGTTTAAATTCGGTCCAGAATAACAGTTTCTTAAGTGTGCTTAAAAGTGACAGTCCAGGGTCAGCAGATTTACTGGCATGTCAAAGAACTTCTTCAGAACAAAATTCTGGCACACCAATATGATCCTTGCAATTGAAGTTGATAAAACACATGCAGTAAAACTCCATAATTAAAAAAAAAAGGGGGGATTGTGGCCTAAATGCGTTTTAAAACAGTGTAACATATGGGATATAATTTGGTATGGAAAAATAATTTTGACACAATTTATTAGAAAATGCAGCATAATCATTTTCATTAAGGTTTCTTAAGATTTGAAATCTGAAGAATGGCCAAATCATTTCTTATGGAAGAAATTCAATTACTGAGTATCATGTACTTGTGCTATGAATTACTCCATTTTCATTCATATCACTAATAACTACTAATTCAATATTAATTTGCAGATATGTTATGCTATGTATGTCTTCAGTTGAATCTATTAAGCCATGCAGTGGAAGCAGAAGAATATGTCCAGATCATAGACTAGATGAGGGAATTTCTAGAGATTGGGAAAATCCTTTTGATTTCTGGTGAAATTTGCGTAAAACATTTGCAGGATTTATAATTTCCTGCTTACAGAGAAAATTTTATACTTTGTCATTTTGTGCCTGTATTCCAACTAGCTACATACTGCACAACATTCAAAGAAAGACCAGGAAACACACTGAAAGCAGGTCATTTGAAAGTTTAAATTGCTTTCTTGAAAAGCTACCAGTGGTACATACCAGAAGGGTTTTACAGGTAAAAAGCTCAAGCTACTGTGACTGCTCAGTACAGCCACAGAAACTATTTTATCATGAAGAAACATACATTTTGCAAATTGTAAGTGTATGCATAGCTATATAAAATACATATTTTACTGATTTTTTTATTTGGAAAAAAAAAAAAAAAAAAAAAAAAAACAGCACTAATAGCAGGATTTGGGAGCATTATAGTGTTCATTTTTATTCGTGTTTTCCTGCCCTCTGATAGAGCAAGAATGACGTCTTAGTAAAGAGTATATCTTGAAATCATAGTGCCCTCTACCGCAAAATTGATAATGTTTGCAGAACAGTAAGAAAATTACAACTCTTGAGTGTGATAACTAATACAGCCAGCCTCCCGTTTCACCCCTACTGTGGTAATTGTGATCAACATTCTAGTACCTATAAATAAGTAGCATGTTTCTATTCTAAAGGTTACCACAATGAACACAGAGCACCTCTTCATGAATGAATGCTATTTTTGTACCAGCATTAAAATTGGTGCGACATATAAATATAATTTAAACCCCTGCATAGAGGAGTTTGTGCAACGCTATCCGGAATTTAGACAAGTCCCTCAGAGTATAGTGTTGTCAGAAGTGTCCAGGTACCGTCAAAATGACATACATTTGATTGCAACATAAACGTCTTACGTTTTATCAGTATATAATGTAAACTTTTTAGCAATCTCACGCTTAATTAAAATGTCTTTATTAATGTTGGTATCCTTAATTCTTTTAAAACCAATAGGCACATCAAACATTTCCAAGATACACGATCAGTTACCCTCAAAAAGAGACACTGGATGCTATAAAGTGACGACCCAAACTAGAAGTAATAAATAATGACACAAAGGTCTTGGAAATGTTTGCAGCAGCTAATTAGGAAGACAGGACTTTCCATTGGTTCTTGTCATATGGCAGTTAGGAAGGTACTGCAAATCTACCTGTATAAAATCACACGGTTGCATAAGTTGCGAAAGCAAGAGCTACTGGCCCATGTAAACTTCTGAACTTCTGCAACTACTTTCTAGAGTATTTTGAGAATGAACAAGTTGATCTACTCTTCACCTCAGGCGAATGCTGGGCTGGTTCGAGCTGACAGGCTGTGTAAATACAAAATGCGCACATATGGGGCTATGAGCTTCCAAATCAGTTTGTGGAAATCTCACAGTATTAAAAAAAAATGGCGTCTGATCTGCCATGTTGCAACAGGCAAACAGTTGGCCCAATTTTCTTTGAAGGTTCCAGCAGGATGGTGCTCCTGCACATAGTGCCAGTGGTGAAATTACTTTCCTTAAGACTTTTACCTAGGAGGTAAGATGGCAAATTTCCAGATAGTATTTTCCGGAATGTGTTCAGCATGAATAACATGAACTATTATTAATTTTTCGCTTCACTGTGGTGTTCCAATATAGTTAAATCTCGATAACATGAATTATGTTTTCTCTGCAACAGATTCATTAACGATCCTGTGTAACCTCCAAGATATCCAGATCTTACCCCTTTAGTTTTTTTCCTCTGGGGTTATCTCAACGATCAGGTTTATTCGAGGCGACCTGAGACTAGAGCAGCTGCAGCAGCTAATCGTGTCTGAGATGTGTAGCGATAATATATGTGGCAAGCAACTAGTTCCACGTTGACGCGACAATTTGAAGCAACTATGTGGCGAGCAATGAGTTCCACTTGGCGATACAGTTTGAAGCAAATAGTGTTTAGCTCAGGGTTAAGCAATAAGGTTAATCACAGGGTATGCGTGGATATGTGTGAGAAGGATGGTTTTATTGACACTGGAATACCCATTTCAAACTGATTTATTGACTGCTTCTTTTATCCGAACATCAAACTTGAAGTTGCCGACCAAGTGTTTACCAATATCCCGTTTAGAGTTACTGAAGGCGGAATGTTTATTACTCGATAAACTTTATTTGTTCCTCACGCATATATGAACCGACAAATATCTTCTCTCATTTCTGGTATGCCTGGCCCAAGACAGAACAAGAGGACTGCCCTAATCGCCCTCACTCCTCTGACTGTTTCAATGACTTGCCAGCCTCGAAGTGTTCTAATCGGCCTGACGCCGAAGACTGTTGTCCACAGCTGCGCGTGTGGGTGTATATATCACTTTCACTTTCTGAAAGCCCTCTTCATTCAACCAAAGATTCCCTTTGTAACAATTTTGTCTTTGTCATTATTAGGGAACGAAAAATACTTCATTCAACAAGTGCCATCCTTTAGAAATCTGCTAAGGACACTGTTTCTTACGTTTCTTTTGTTAAAACAACTTATTCACCCAAACTGCTATTTGACTCAACTGCCCTTGCACGTGTTGTAACAAAGAACCGACATTCCTTTGAAATCCATCATGATTCTTTACTTATTGCAATCCTTTAATTTTGTTATCAGATGACAGTTACACCTGCATTGCTGCAAGCTGTGTATGAGCATATTGTGACTTGCGGGTTCGTGAAATTAAAAGTCCAATTTCATAACTCAAAGATGTTCTTTATTTCCACCGAATTACAGTTGGAACACTTGCTGATTACACAGAATTACGTAATGCACACAATTACAATTCAGCAGTTCGTCTGTCACAGGTCTACTACACGCTCACAGTTGCGTACAACTTCTCTGTTGCACGTTCAGTCTTCCGGTCCGTTAACTCACTCGGTGCTCCTCATGGCTGCTCGCCAAGAACTGAACTCACTCGCCAACTGCAGCCCCTTTTTATAGGAATATCGCTGTTTCTCGAAGTCCCGCAATTCGGTGAATCATCCTGCAGGTTCCAGACGTCAAGGAGGGGGAAAGAGATGGCTAACAATGTTTTTCCAACCATCCCCCTCGTTACCGCTACAAGACAAATGGGTAGGCGTGGCCGAATGCTTCCCGTCTGCTGCTGCTACCCTGCTGCTGCTAGCTGGTCGTGCCTTCCGATAATTAGGTGACAATATGAACATATGGTGAAAAGAGAAAGGAAGTGTCTTGCTCTCAATGGCAGTCATGTTGAACCATTCATTTAAAGAAACGGTGATATTTAATTTGCCACATTGGCTCAACTATACTTATTTATTTACTTGTGTTCAGCCAGTTCTTGCTATTTAATTTCCGTAAAGCTGTTCACAGAAGTTAATGTTTAACAATTATTGGTTTCATTGTTTTTATGAACGTATAGAAGCATTTCCTTTCTTGGAAGTGTTGAAAAGTGTTGTTATGATAAATTAACTTTAAAGAGAGTCAATTAATGACACTAAACAACACTTTCAAATTTTTCCGGAACATATTTCTGAGGCTTTGCCTCTATCATCAGTGGAGAGCCGGCTGATGATAGAGGCAAAGCCTCAGAAACATGTTCCGGAAAAATTTAAAAGTAAGAGTTGTTTAGTGTCATTAATCGACTCTCTTTAAAGTTAATTTAAGTATAGAAGCATTTCATATTCGGTTAATTTACATCTGCTTCTTGCCTGCCTCTGTGGTGTGAGTTAGCATGTGTACCACACACTCAAGAGGTTGCGAGTTTGAATCTTGCTAAGGATGAGTTACCTGGATAATTTTTTCCCCAAAGTTTTCCCTTATCCTACAAAGACGAATGTGTGGTAACTCTGAGCTCTAGGGACCCTGGGCTCATTTGAGTATCATATCACCCGTTTCATTCATTTATTCATTCATCCATCGTTTGATATGACGTGCACGTTGAAAGGACATAAAAGATCTGTTCTTTACTAAAAATTTTCGAAACTAATACTGTTATTAATTTGGCATTCCTTTATTAAATTGTATTAAGTTATATATCTTGACAGAGAAACACTGAATTGCAAGATATTGTTTGTATTTATCAGTCATTTATAGTGTTCATATTCATTAAACCAAACTACAACAGTTAATCGTATTTACGCACCAGGCGAAATTATGCAACTTTATTTTATGCGGGTACGTTCCACTCTCAGTATATTTACCTGCCGGTAAAAGGAGGCCTCAAAACTGTTGTCAGTGCATCAAATATGATTTCAAGCCACTAGGGGAATCGTATATAAACTTTCGCCATCAGTGATGCTATTGATGACTTCAAATTTTGTGTGGTAAATCACATAAAAATGAACACTGTACAGCAAGGATAAAGGGGCTTTGGAGATAAAGCATAATAAATGGGATAGTGTTATAATCCGGAGCCTAAATACAGGGTTTTACTATAGTGGGCTCATGTACTTCACTAAGCTTTTATTAATAGTTTGTTAATATCTTTGAGTGGTGTGTTTGATAAGGCACTTCATGTCTTATGGCTCCTGGATGTAATTGATCGGATAGTATGTGCATACTCTTATTAGATGAGATATCCGAAAGCTTGATGCTTGTATAATCTGAAATTTTTTTTATTATTAAGTAAACTCTGCTGGAATGGGATATCTCTCGTGGATTTTCTGCTCCAATGGGCTTCTAATAATGATGGTGTTAGCAAAAACACAAATTTCATGTACTTTTCTTCAAACCTTATAGAGGTACTTCAGTGTAACTCTGAACTAGGTGTGGGCAACTATATTGAAGTTTACCCAAACTTAATGAATTCTGCATGTTAGTAGACAGTTTTACTTTAGAGTGCTTCTTGAAGGAACAATCACTTTGCTGTTAGTAGTGGTAGTTGCATACCACTTGAAAAGTAGAATCAGAACTGAAAAATTCAATTCCAGGGACAGGTGCTGTAACCACAGTGTAGCGTTCTCATTGCTATATTCCTCAAATCTGCTTTAAAAACAAAAGATGAATGCTACTTAACATTCATCCATCCAACTGCATGTGTACTGAAAAAGTTCATATATTGTGCAAATATATGAGTTGACCTTTTTGCAAGTGAATCCTGTTTTATCTATTTGCAAGTATACAATTTTGTAATTTGGAAAACCACCACAGGAATGAACATACTAATGAGAGATGGTTATCTTCCCATCTTGAATAATTAAAGCCAAAGACTTTAGACTGAGTTATATTCCATGCTTATGCTGGTGTCATTCAGTTGGATGTGTTGGTATGTTATGATCGCTTGCTTGAAGCCAGACCATGTGAACGGTCACAGTTAAATTGGGCTCTGTATGACAAATTTTTCTCTAAGAGCTGGCTGGCAAGTGGCAGTAGTAGGAGTGGTTGGTTATTGCAGCATACTGCCTATGTATTAAGCTCCAAGATGGTACTTATGAATATAAATTAATTAAACTTCAGTAGTAACACTACTGCTTTCCCATCCTCAAGATTTTGATTGTTTATGAATAGCATGTGCATGCTAATGGAAGCATCAGGAAAGGAGACAAGCTATGATTGGCTGGTCAGTGGCTTCCAATTACTGATCTAACTAATGCCCAGTTATATGCAATCACAAATTGCTTCATCATTGCTGTGATGATAATTCTTTGTTTATTGAAAGATTAAACATGGTTCTGATCTATAATTGAGCAGCAGTTGTATATAATTGAAAGTTTATGCTAACATTACAAAGTTCTACAAAACCTTATTCTACAGAAAGCTAATGTAAATGAACAATTTCCATGAATTGATCTAATAGTGGTCTAAACTATGAAGCCTAAGACCAGTGGTAATTGTAACATTGTAACTCACAATGGAAGTATGATATGTTACATGTTTAAGATCTACTAGTGGTTTACCTGGGGAAAAATGCCAAACAATTAGAGAATTTAATACTATGCAAGTAGTTTGTCATTGGATTGGGCAGCTATTGGTGAGATTGGTTAACACAAACTTGTCATGTTACAGTGACCAAGCTGAGGCACGTAGGCAGAAGGTGAAGGAAGCCAGGAAACGACGAGAAGAGAGAATTTCAAGAAAAAAGGAAGAACTTCTGCAGTCGTATCAGCGTGAAGATGATGCTGCAGCTGCAAAGAAGTAAACTGTGTATTTTGGCATAATTCTGATTGTTTTTAAAAGCTAAGTTGTGAATAAATTGGTTATAAAGCTGAAGATGTTCGCTCGCTTGCTATTCATTAACACTAATTTATATTTCCTTGTAGTTTTGATGAATACTTCTTTTTGAAAGGCATTTTTGTGCATTTTTACTTTCTATACTATACTGAGTTTAGCCTTAGTGATGTTTCCAAGTCACGGGGTAATAAGCTGTGGAAACCTAGGTAAGGGACATACGTCATTGCATTTGCCTAGCAACCATCAAATCCACTGATCAGAGGCATGCCATTACCAAAGTAACTGGGCATGCTCATGCTTTACCTGGGTTCCAAGTTGTAAAACATGAATACCATGTGCTTTTAGCATGTCAGCAAAAGCACATCTGCCATCTGCATTCTGATGTATGGTGTAAACAGATCTGTATGCTGTGCTTTCCTTTTTCTAGGAAACAGCCACCTCCTTGTTGCCCTTTTATACCCTTTTGTAAACAGTAACAATAGTTAATTTTTATTAATTTTTAGATGAGTCGTATTTATTACACATCTGCTTCACTTTCGTGTGAAGTGAAGTAGATGTGTAATAAATACGACTCATCTAAAAATTAATAATTTTTCGCTTCACTGTGGTGTTCCAATACAGTTAAATCTCGAGTAACAATAGTGTAATAGTATTATCATGTAAGCGTATTTATAGGTGAATGTAAATAGAAAAATTACACTGGTCGACAAAATTTAACTTTTTTTCTTTCACAATTAAAATAACAGATTCTAAAAGTATTTTTCGTGCTGAATTCAAATATAATTACAGTTTTTCCCCATCGGGCAGGAGTTTTGTGTGATATTCATTTGAATTTTCTATAATATTCCAAAAAATCTGTAACTAGCTATCTAACTCAAAATTATAACTACTGATTCTGACTTACCTCAAAGGTGGTAGATAGTGATTTTCGGGTATATTTTGCATCTGAAACGTCTCTCATTTTAGTCCAACAGTAGTCAGCCAGCATATTGGAACTCCACTTGCCTTGGTACCTCTTCTCTATTGTAGAAATTTGCTGATGAAAACGCTCACCGTGTTCATCGCGGACAGCTCCAAGGTTTTCGGGGAAGAAGTCCAAGTGAGAGTCCAAGAAGTGAATTTCTAAAGGCAACTCCTAACTTAATATGCAATGGAGGTAAAAATATTTTTTCAGGCTTCACTAAAGGGACACCTGCCACATTTTTCTGGCCAGGGATAAGAGATTCACGTTTTGGCCATGACTTTCTAACGTAGTGAGACTTCTTATCTCTGCTGTCCCACTCGCACAAAAAACAGCAAAATTTAGTGAACCCAAGTTGCAAACCAAGCAATAAATCAATGACCTTTAAATCACCACAGATATTCCATTCATATTTTCCATATTGTATTTTCTCTAAAACTAGTTTCATATTTTCATATGTCTCTTTCATATCAGTGGCATGCGCTACCGGTATTGATGGAAGTTTATTGCCAATATGTAGCAGCACAGCCTTCAAACTTACTTTAGAGGAGTCTATGAACAATTGCCACTCATCTGGCCGGTGTTGAAGCCCAAGAGTTTCCATAACTACAAATATTACAAAACACAATACCATTTTCTTCAGAGAAGTATACTTTGAAAACACTATGGCGGCTACGATATGTACTAATTATTACATCTTTTTGGAGTAGATTCCACTCTTTGAGTCTGGAAGCTGAAACTTCCGCTTGCTGTTCAGACAGATTTAAATCGCGAATCAGGTCACTAAGGTCTTGCTGATTGGGAAAGTATGGTTCTGATGAACAGCTACTGGCTTCATATGTAAGATCACTTTTATTTTCATCTGAATCATTTGGAGTTTGTCAGGTCAGAACCAGAGTTATCACTTAAAGGTCGTATCTGCATATACTGGTATGGGGAACTCTTCACTGTGTAAGACAGGTCTCATTGCAGATTGCAAATTCGGATACTTAACTGTATATTTTGTTTTAGATGTGATTCCTTTAATATTTGTCAAACAAAAATAACGGTCAGTTAAATGATCCTTCGGTTCCCTCCAAATCATGGGAATTGCAAATGGCATATGATGTGTACCATTTTTGCACCCAGTCGGCAGTCTAACACACGAAACACAGCATGTATTTGGGGTCCAGCTCTTATCAAAATCACCAACTTGACAGCCAAAGTAAAGTTTATAACACTTCTTTACAAGTGGGGTCAAATTTCGCCTCTGAGACTTGAAGGTCAGCTCACCACAAATATAGCAGAAATTATCTGCATGATTTACACAATTTCTTGGCATGATGAAAAAATAAAGCACAGAAATACAACATGCACAACATACACAATACACTTCTAAACAGAAAGGAAGGAAATATTTCACTACTCAACAATCTCACAGTCAGCTCAATACTGACACATCACAATGCCAAACAGGTCTGAACATGTCTAAACAACAACAATGAACCTGCACAGTCATGTTTTATTGCGCTTCAGCATGACATTGCAAATAATTTCAATAATACAGCTTGAGTAAAATAGCTACATATTAGGTAACGGTTCCTATGACAGGTCAAAGAAAATGCTAAAATCATATTTTGATAAGTAGCTTTTACAGAAAAACTATGCCTGATGGGAAAATTCTGACTACATATCTGAATTCAGGATGGAAAATGCCATTAGATTCACTATTCAGATCTCTTGTGAAAAAAAACCATGTCGACCAGTGTTATTTGTGCGTTTGTGGTTGCCAAAACACACAAGTAGCAGGCAGAAGAGCATGGCATGTGAAAGCAAACAAAAATGCTTTTGTGTGTTTGGAGGAATTTAGTAACAGTGACGTCAAAATTAATCTCAGAAACTACTTGTATTAATACTTGTCACTTGTTTATATTCATGAGAGACTAGTTTCAAAGGCATTCACCTCCATTTTCAATCTCTTTCCAACTGGCATCTGTTGTCTGCTCCCTCTCCGGTGGTGGAACTATGAACTTCTTTGTCAAATTATCTACTGGTGGGATTTCAAAGTTCATTACACAATCCTTATTTTTCCATATGAATATGTTCTCCCATGTCAATTTATTTTGGTTTATCACTACATTTAATAATTTTGGATTTGGATCAATGTCATGGTTTTCATTCCAAAAGTGAAATGTTATTGCTGACTTACCTTCTTGTTTCAATCTGATGTTTCTAAAGTGCTCTTTGACTCTGGTTTTTATATTTCTTTTAGTTTGACCTATGTAGCATTTTTCACAATTCTTACAACTTATCTGGTCTATTAGTAGGTGCCAAGTTGATATTTTGTTCCTTGAAGATCTTTTAAAATTTATTAAATGTTTTTGGGTGATATGTGAATGAACTGAATGTGCTGTTGCTTTCTTTTTCTTTTGTAAATGTGGTTGCTTCCTTAATGGTTTTCTTTAGTTTAGCTTTTCTAATTTTCTTCATCACCAAACTTTTATTGTATCCATTTTCTTCTGCTATGTGTAGTATAGCTTTTTGTTTTTTGAAATATTCTTCTTCTTCCATGGGTATGTTGACTAGTCTGTATGTAAGGCTGTTTATTACTGCATGTTTGTGTAATTGGGTTGTGGCTATTATTTTTTATGTAATTTTCTGAATGTGTTGGTTTCCTGTAAATTTTGTGTCATTCCTGATGATATTTATGTCTATTGGTTTCCTTTTCTATAGTGAATTTTATAGTTCTTTCTTGCAGATTGAGTAATTTTAATGCATCTTCTAAATGTTTATTCGGTACAATTGCAAAGATGTCGTCAACATATCTATACCAAACTTTGAAGATCAATGGGAAGGACTTTTTAATTTGTTTCAAATGCACTCATAAATAAGTTAGCCAAAAAAGGTGAAAGTTGATTGCCCATTGATAACTCTGATTTCTGCTTGTAGTGTTTTCCATTAAAGCTAAAGAAGTTTTGTTCAATGCATATTTTTGTTAGAGAAATGTATTCTTCTGCTTCTATTGCTTCCATTTCTATTGTAGTTAGCGACTTTTTTAATACAGTCTGTAATTTTTCTGTTGGTATGCTTGGAAATAAAGATGTGACATCAAATGAAACCAGTCTGTCATTTTTTGTCTAAATTTATATCTTTGATTTTTCCTACTAAATCTAAAGAGTTTTTTAATTTTGCACTTTTAAATTTTGGGAAACTATTAAATTTATTTAGGAACCATTTGGCCAAATTATATGTGGGGGCATTTATACTACTAGTGATAGGTCTCATGCCCTTCCCTGTTTTATGAATTTTTGGCAGCCCATATACTCTTGGTAATGTTGGGTTATCTACTTTAATTTTGTGAAATTCTTTTTTGTTGATTATTTTGCTTTCTTTTAGAGTTTTATTTGTGGTTTCAATGCAGTACTTTAATGGGTTAGTTTCTACTTTTTGGTAATTGTCTTCCAACAAATCTTCCATCCTCTTCGTGTAATCTTCTTTTTCCAAAATTACTAGTTTATTTCCCTTGTCTGCTTTAGTATAAATAACTGGTTTCTTTTTAAGGTCTTTTATAATTTGGTTACTAAAATTAATTTTCTTTTCATTTTTAATCTGTCCTACTATTTCGGATCATTTGTTTTTTACTGTGTTTCTATTTTCGTCATTAAGTGTTTGTGTAGGAATTTGGATGTCAGCAATATACTCTTCAGTTTGGTTGGAATAGTCTACACATGTTTTTAAATTTTCCCAAAATACATGTCCATCAAAAACTTAAATGTTTTATTAACATGTTTTATTTTTTTTTATTTTAACTTACTAATTAGGACATGTATTTTGGGAAAATTTCGAAAACAATTTATTTGCATACCTTAATGGAAAAATGAAGACAAAAACGGCAAATTTAAAAAATAAACTTAATGTATGCCAGAAAACAAGCACTTTTGAAAAGAAAAAGCAAAAAGACAAACATAACCTAAAAGATAATTCAAACAATGTTGTTAACCTATCAAACCAAAGTTTCACAAAACCAGAACTGAATATGCTAAATCTAGGTTTAAAAACATGTGTAGACTATTCCAACCAAATTGAAGAGTATATTGCTGACATCCGAATTCCTACACAAACCCTTAATGAAGAAAATAAACACAGTAAAAACAAATGCTCCAAAATAGTAGAACAGATTAGAAATAAAAAGAAAATTAATTTTAGTAGCCAAATTATAAAAGCCCTTAAAAAGAAACCAGTTATTTATACTAAAGCAGACAAGGGAAATAAACTAGTAATTTTGGAAAAAGATTACACGAAGGGGATGGAAGATTTGTTGGAACAATAATTACCAAAAAGTAGAAACTAACCCATTGAAGTACTGCATTGAAACCACAAATAAAACTCTTAAGAGAAAGCAAAATAATCAACAAAAAAGAATTTCACAAAATTAAAGTAGATAACCCAACATTACCAAGAGTATATGGGCTGCCAAAAATTCATAAAACAGGGAAAGGCATGAGACCTATCACTAGTAGTATAAATGCTCCCACATATAATTTGGCCAAATGGTTCCTAAATAAATTTAATAGTTTCCCAAAATTTAAAAGTGCAAAATAAAAAACTCTTTAGATTTAGTAGGAAAAATCAAAGATATAAATTTGGACAAAAATGACAGATGGTTTCATTTGATGTCACATCTTTATTTCCAAGCATACCAACAGAAAAATTACAGACTGTATTAAAAAAGTCGCTAACTACAATAGAAATGGAAGCAATAGAAGCAGAAGAATACATTTCTCTAACAAAAATATGCATTGAACAAAACTTCTTTAGCTTTAATGGAAAACACTACAAGCAGAAATCAGAGTTATCAATGGGCAATCCACTTTCACCTTTTTTGGCTAACTTATTTATGAGTGCATTTGAAACACAAATTAAAAAGTCCTTCCCATTGATCTTCAAAGTTTGGTATAGATATGTTGACGACATCTTTGCAATTGTACCGAATAAACATTTAGAAGATGCATTAAAATTACTCAATCTGCAAGAAAGGACTATAAAATTCACTATAGAAAAGGAAACCAATGGACAACTCTCTTTCTTGGATCTAAATATCATCAGAAATGACACAAAAATAAAATTTGGAATTTACAGGAAACCAACACATTCAGAAAATTACATAAAAATTAAATAGCCACAACCCAATTACACATAAACATGCAGTAATAAACAGCCTTACACACAGACTAGTCAACATACCCATGGAAAAAGAATATTTCAAAGAACAAAAAGCAATACTACACATAGAGAAGAAAATGGATACAACAAAAGTTTGGTGATGAAGAAAATTAGAAAAGCTAAACTAAAGAAAACCATTAAGGAAGCAACCACATTTATAAAAGAAAAAGAAAGCAACAGCATATTCAGTTCATTCACATATCACCCAAAACATTTAATAAATGTAAAAAGATCAAGGAACAAAATATCAACTTGGCACCTACTAATAGACACATACTTTAAAGAAGAAAGAGAAAATGGGGGCCCTATAATTTCATTTTCGAATGTTTTTGACCAAATCTCAGCTTCTGTTGAAATACGTAACATTTTTGTTAGGATAGGAAAAGAGAAATACGTGCTTGAAAATTAGTCATCAATGTCATTGTTTCAAACTCTTGGGAAGAACAGGAAGTGGGATTACCTGATTATGAAGCTGAACCCTTTCCAACAAAATGCTATTTACTGCCATATATATATTAGAAAGGAGTATCGTATAATCTCAAAATTGCATTAATCTCTGCAGAAAGATGGTTGTTTTTACAGGTGGCAAAACTTGACTCCAAAAAGTAGTCAAGCTTTGCTATTAAAATTACATGGCTGTAAGATCTTGTTGAAAAGAGATATGCATGTCTTGTGCTAGTCCTTTCTTCAAGAAGTTCTTTCCCATGATTTTGAGAGTATTGTATGGCTTGATGAAACTTGGCTGATTGCTTGTGTAAACAAAAAGACTTGATATTTAAATTTATTTTCCAATATAAACATTATAAACATACAAAATAATAAACCATAATACCCGGTTATTTATAACTTCGTATATGTCTCGGATCCCTTATGAAATTTAACACATACAATGATGTGTTTGCAATTCTTATATACTATACTTCTTTTATAATTATGAATTTACATATTTTGTTTGAGTAGTTTTTGATCTGTTAAAGTATTTTATTTGTGCTCAGTGTCTGTCCTCTCAAATTTATACATACTTTTTATTTTGGATAATCGTCAAATTGAAAAATTCAATGCCACAGTAGGGATTTGAATCATAAATCTCCCAGTTTCCATCCGGTGGCTCTTAACCATTGAGCCACCATTGTCAACGTGCCTTCATGACACTAGATTCTCCAATTGACTCGTATGTTTTCCCAGTAAACCAGTAGGGGCTCTCGTATTCAAGATACAGTGTGGTGACTGACAATTTGTAAGTACTTGAGTCCCAGGCTTCATCATTAAACTTTTATTATTAAGGTAATTGATGGAAATTAATCGTTCTTTCACACTAGCCATGTATAGGCTAAGGTTTTGGATAGTCGATTTTAACGACGGATCTCCCGGTTTCCATGATGAAGCCTGGGACTAACACAAGTAAGTCGCCACAAATGGTGTGTATCTCGAATACGAGAACCCCTATTGTTTTACCAGGAAAACATACGAGTCAGTTGGAGAATCTAGTGTCTTGATATGTTGGCCATGATAGCTCAATGGTTAAGAGCGACTGGATGGAAACCAGGAGATTAGTGGTTCAAATGCCGGCCATGGCATTGAACTTTACAGTATGGCTCTATCTAAAACCTTAGTCTATACATGGCTAGTGTGAAAGGATGATTAATTTCCATCAGTTAACTTAATTTTTATTACATTAACCTTTTCATTGGCAAGCTATTTTGCTGCTTACGTTCTTGCTGTACTTGCTAAACCGGTTCTCATACAGCTTTAAGTTGCCTGATCGCAATCGATTTGAATAGCCATGATCGTTACAGCGATATACAATGGGCTGGCCACCCATTCAGAGCTAAACGTCGTGGGAACTGCAGCTGTGGTAAAGGACAGGGAGGGCCCAAGTAAAATAATAGGTGTGATGGCATGCTTGGGTATTGACAGGGTATCATTTGACTGCAGTTGCTTGGATTTCTCCTTTTTATACTAAAAAAAAAAAAAAAAACTACAATGAAATTGTAAAATCATTAAATTTATTGGGAGTCAATTAATGACACTAAACAACACTTTTAAATTTTCCCGGAACTAGTTTCAGAGGCCTTCCCTCTATCTTCAGCCGTTTCAGTGTTTTCAACACTTCCATGAAAGGATTTGTAAAAACATATTTACAATTTAAAAGACTCAAAATTGTGTTATAACCGACAAAGGCCAGTACAACTATAATAACAAAAAAACTACACTAAAAATTTTTGAAGTTGAATAAAGCGTAATGTAGCCCTAACAGCCAAATAAAGGGTTAACTTTTTTTGTAATGGTTGTATTCATTTATCTGATCTGTTTTTATAATTCCTAATAATCTTGATAAAAATTTAGCTTGTTAATTTTCCTATTTCTGTTTGTGTTATGATCATTATATCCCAAATATTTTTTCAGATAATTTTTCCCATTGCTTGGAATATGTTTTGTGATATCTTTCCCTTACATTTGTGGTTCTTTCCGTGTTTACTTTGAATTTTTGTGATGATAGTTCTCCCTTTTTCAGTTAGGATTCCTATTTGTATTACATTGACCATTGTTATGATGTATATAGTATGGTGTATTTCTATGGTGGTCTAATTGTAAGTTATCTATTTTATTTTTGAGTTTGATTAATGAGTCACTATATTTACACTCAACTTCACTATGTTGTATAATTGAAACATTTTCAAGATCATTCGATCTCATCCTCAGCTGTTAGTGACTAAATGAACATACTTCTTCCTCCACTAATATGGTGCTCAGATCCCTCTGCCATCTGGTGTTAGGGGCACTAAGTTTTAATACTTCATTTAATGCTGGGATTTCAAAATTTATAACTTTATCCCGGTTTTTGGTTATGGATATTTTTTCCCAAATATCCAACTCTATGGGTGTATTTAAAGATTTTAACAGTTTTATGTTATGGCCAATGTTGTGGTTTTCTGTCCAAAAATGGTGACACTGCAGATTTTTGTGTTTGTTTCAACTTTATGTTCCTCTAGTGTTCTTTTTCCTGGTTAACAAGTTTCTCTTAGATTTTCCTATATAGCTTTTATCACAGGTTTCACAGTTTATCTGATAAATTCCCGATTTCAAAGTGTTGGGGTTGAACTTTTTAGTGGCTTATTTAGCAGGTTCTTCAGACTGAATTTGTTTTGGGGTGCTAGTTTTAAGCTTAGTTTTTTGAAGATTCATTCAAATTTTCTAAAAGCCCATGGATGGTAGGTGAATTTTCTATATTGCCAGTTTGTGTTTTTAAGCGGTGTGAGAGTGGTCGTTTTTGATATTATCTTGAGTTATTCCTTTTCATCATGTTCCTTATGATGGCTGGGTTGAATCCATTTAATACTGCTATCTCTTTTATGTGTTCTTTCAAAAACTCCTTACTCAGTGGAATGTTGTATAGCTGCTGAATTAGACTTTTAAATGCAGCTAGTTGATGTGAAACTGGGTTGTATTCATTTTTCTTTATGTAATTATCTATGTGTGTGGGCTTCCTGTATATTCCCAAATCAACACCATGATTTCTAGTTATCTTAGGACCAAAAAGGGTAGGGTGTTGTCTCTTTCTACTTCCATTGTAAACTGGATATGATTATCTTGCAGGTTTAGTAATTTTAGAGAATCTTCCTTTAAGTTTTTCCGGAATGATAGCATAAACATCATCAGCATATCTCCGCCAAAATTTGTAAATCTGTGGGAAGGCCTTTACTATGTGTGTTTCAAAACAGCTCATGTATAGGTCTGCTAAGTTAGGCGAAAGTGGGCTTCCCATAGCTAATCCTTTTAATTGTCTGTAGAAATTTTGGTTAAACACGAAGTAATTATTCCTTGTGCATAAATCTGTAAGATTGATGTCATCTATTTCTGTGGGGTCCATTGTAGTCTCAGTTATTGCAAGAAGAATACATTTCTAAAAGAATAAGGCTCATAACATGCTAATGTTTATCTGAACCATTCTGTTGCTATGCTTTTCTAAGTTTTCTTGACAATTGGTTTACGTTCTCTTGGCACAATTTTTACTCTTAAGTGCTCCTCTTATTCTTGTATAAACAATTTAAGGTAATACTCATTTTCTTCATCAAATATTTGTGAAGTGATCTCCTTTAAGATGGTGAACATGTTTTGCACTGTGTGGGGGTGGTGGTTGGATGTGTGGGTGTCCACATCCTTACATTGTCATATCGTAAAACTTACTTTATTTTGAATACCTGTAATACAGTCACAAATTTTTTAATTATCTTCTCCCGCATTGATGATGCTATCATATTTTGTCTTTGTTTCTAAAACTTCTCCATTTGCAATTCATGTTTTAACTTCTTTACTGATTTCACTATTAACTTCCAAGTTATTTTCTTTAATAGTTTTCATAGTTACTTGATGTGCTTGCATCACTTCCGCTAACACATTCATTTCTTGAAAAAACTATTTGTAGTCGGTTTTTTGACACTTCATCAATAAACCAACTACAAATAGTTTTTTCAATTTTGTCACTAAATTTCTCTAATCATGCATTCCTATCTGCCTGTAATGTAGCTTTAACTGTTCCGGGATTACATGATTTTTCCTTACATTTTCTATTTGTTGATCAATTACTTATTTCTACTGCTTATTCTGATTCAAAATTATCCCCTTTGGATATTAACTTTTGTATTTCTTTAATTACATTTGAGTTCTTTTTTTCTTTTTTTTTTTTTCCTTGTTCCATTTATACCCCGCCTTTAACTGCTATGGTCATATCGGCGGCCGTTCTCCTTTGGAACATACTGAAGGTGTTAACTCGTTATCTTTGGTTTTTAATCATTACATCACGCACACATTCACACTCTCATACATACTTCCAGACTCTGGGGAAGATGGGGAATTACCTTGGTCGGAGAAAAATCCCCACCCCCACTGCTGGGAATCGAACCCAGGACCCCTAGCACGGCAGGCAGGTGCTCTACCGACTGAGCTACAGGGCCAGCCACATTTGAGTTATTTCCATGGAATTCACTCCTTATAAGACCTGGGCCTTGCATAGAGATGGTGCCACTGGGCCACTTTGATGGATAGCATCATATAGATTAACTCTAGACTAGCGTATTTTAAATAAGGCAAGTGAGGAGGTTTCACGAAAATAGAAGATTTGGAAAAACGAGCAGTGATGAAACACTCCCCATCGAAAGGCTTAACGTCTTACGTCTTAAGGATACTTATCTGTGAAAACCCTAAAATCTGCAATTTTGCTTGGACTGACTTGAAACTTGAACACAATTATTGTATTAACAATAGTTCACACACAAATTTTCAGACCTTTGTGCAAAATAGTTTCTGTATTTATTTATAGTGTTTTATTGTCAATTAAACTGTTCCACATGATGCAATTTAATTTTAGAAAAATAATACTTTGCAGTTATGCTCATATACATTATCAGTAAATTTATGTGATGAAATTTTAATCTGACCCTTGGTGTAGGATAAAAAATTCAGTTCTCATTTTATTAATTTTTAATATTTGCTTGTGAAATATGTACTTTGTTAATTATACAAACACTGGTGACAATCTCATCAATTTCCTTTGCTATTGTTTTATCCAATTACAAAAATTTTCAAGGTTCTAGTTTTAAAGCTGCATCATGTGGAGCAATTTATATTCTGAAAAGTACTGAAAATTAAAAACACGAGAAAATCGCCAAATAGGTGCTATAAAGCACTATGCTCACTTACAGTGAGCTACTTATCTATGTGCCACAGTTCCTAAAGGTTGCATGGCATTAAAAATACTTGGAAATTGACATACAAGGATTACTCTAATTAGAGAACAATTTTGTTATTTTTTGCACTTTTTGACAAATTTTCACAGATGGGTATCCTTAAGTCAAGGAGGAAATGGACAGTACATTGAAATACTCTGCCCCTTCATATACAATGATTAAAAGGTGGTTTGCAGAGTATAAAATGGGACGTATGAGCAATAGTGATCATCACTCTGGAAGTTCTGTGGAAGTTACAGCTCCATAGACTATTGAAAAAATTTGTGTATTACTGGAAGACTGCAGATTAAAGTTACTTTGAGATAGCAGAGGCTGTAAACATATCAAAAGAAGTGTGGGTAATATTTTAAGTAATTTTTTGGGCTTTCACAAGGTCTGTGTAAGATGAGTGCCACGTTTTTGACACCTGATGAAAAGCTGCAAAAAAGACTTCCTGTTAAGAATTTGGAGCTCTACCATAAAAATCTCCATGAATTTTTGAGACAGCGTATTAGCATGGATGAAACTTGGATACTTCACTACACTCCAGAAGGTAAGTCCAGTCAAAACAGTGGTTTGCACCAGGTGAACCAACTCCAAAAGGGCAAAGTCAGTTTTGTTAGCTAACAAGGTTATGGTGAGTTTTTTGGGATGCACAGGGAATTATTTTTGATTACTTGGAAAAGGGTAAAAGTATCACTGGTGACTACTACACAAACCTATTGCAACTTCTGAGTGATGAGGTGAAAAGAAAAAGATCTCACTTGGCAAAGAAACAATTCTTCCAATGTGTAAGGACTATGATACAATGAAGCACAAAATAAATATAATTTTGAGTCGAAGTAATACTCAATGCTCCACTTATTGCTAGTATTTACCTAGAACACGTTTCGTTAGGATCATCCTAACGTCAGCTGTTGTCGACTAATGGACGTTGGTTTGGTGAACTCTTGGGAGACGATAGGTGCGTCTGTTGGTATCTTGATGAACTTGAAGTTTGGGTTTTCTTCAAAGGTAGTGTTGAAATTAAACAATTTTCTTTCATATTTCTTTATGACGATTTTTTCCCACGTAGTTAATGCAGCTGGACCTTGGACACATTAATAAGTAGATTTCTTGTTCTATATCATGATTCTCCTTCCAAAAATGGTACGCTACCTCTGATTTATCTATTTCTTTGTTCCTAAAGTGCTCTAAGCCTAATGTTCTCCTTTGTTTTTCCAATGTAACAGTTGTCAACCTTTGCAGTTTATCTGGTAAACACCTGATTATTTGTCTGTGGGTATCTCCTTTGTATTATGTGATTTCAAAAGGTGTACACTAAATTTGTTCTGTGGGGCCAAAGTAATATTGTGCTCTTTGAAGACTTTTTGGAAAAGGTGTGTCACTCTGGGATGATATGTAAATTTTCATCCTCAGCTAATGAGCTGTGGATGAAACTGCAACAGTTTTGAAAATGTTCCTGGTTTTGTAAAAAGGACGTGAGTGAAGTTACAAGTTTTAAAAGGTATGACTATTTTAGTCTTTATACATGAAATTAGCTTCACTGTTAACAACGGTTTTATTTATAACTATTCAAAAAATCAAGTGTTTACCAGATAAACTGCAAAGGCAGACAACTGTTAAGTTGGAAAAACATAAAGGAGAACATTAGGCTTGGAGCATTTTAGGAATACCAGGAACAAAGAAATAGATAAATCGGCGGTAGCGTACCATTTTTGGAAGGAGAATCATGTGATATAGAACGAAAAAAATACTTATTAAAAATTGTACAAGGTCCAGCTGCATTAACCACGTGGGAAAAAATCTTCATAAAGAAATATGAAAGAAAATTGTTTAATTTCAACACTACCTTTGAAGAAAACCCAAACTTCAAGTTCATCAAGATACCGACAGAGAGACACCTATCATCTCCAGTGGGTTCACCAAACCAACGTCCATTAGTCGACAACAGCTGATGATGTTAGGAAGATCCTAAGGAAATGCGTTCTAAGTAAATACTAGCAATAAGTGGAGCATTGAGTATTCGTACGACTCAAAATTATATTAAACAAATCTTGTTTCTTCAGGACAGTATTCTGGCCCATCGTTCAGTCATTGCAATGGGAAAAATGTGTGAATTAAAGTTCAAATTGCTTGAACAAACACCCTATTCACCAGATCTAGCACCCAGTGACTGCAACCTGTTCCCAAACTTCAAAATATTTCTTGCAGGACGATTATTTTACGGCAATGAGGTCATTGAGGCGGTAAACTACTATTTTGAGGACTATGGAAATCTTACTTACGAGATGATTTAATTAAATTAGACCACCAATATAATGTATTTGCCTTTTGGGAGATTATGTTAAGAAATAAAGAAAAAATTTTAAATGTGTTTTTTCTGTGTGTGAGGCTTGGTGTACACTCTAATGCTTAATATTTCTGTATTGTTATTACAACAAACAGTAATTACCGCTCATAAAAACCGATACACCTAATGTAGTTTAATGCCAAATAGTAAAATATATTTATACAGTACAATAGTTAGATTTAGGGCCTGTATTACGATCTTCGGTTACTAGCGGAAGTTGTTACCTTTCAGTTATCAATAACTATTGGTTAGGTTCAGTGCCTCGTATTACGAACTCGATTTACCTGCAAGTTTGTTACCCTGTGTATTATGGTGGAATGTGAACGGTTGGCAATATTTTCCACTAGGATTTTACCTTGTTTGCAACGCTATCTTGTGCTTAGAACGTGTAATTAACTGGAAAACCAAACACATGTAGTAGCATCAGGCGTCTTGTTTTAACTTTTTATTAGCTGTTTTCTGTATATTTTCGTGAAATTTTCATTAATAGTTCATTCGTAATGAGGTTTAGCATAATTCGTTTACAGTTTAGATTTTTCCATAGCGTTAGATTCTTTTTCATAGAGTTAGGTTAGTGTTATTATAGATTAGGTGAGATATATGGTGAATATATGGAATGCCTTGTTAATTTATGAACACCAAGAGATTTCCAGTCAAAAGAAATTTAAAATAAATTTAAAATAACATAACTGTTATTAATTCTGATAATAGTACCTATTGCACAAATATAATTTGACTAAAATCATTTTGTTAGTAGTTTATCCTCCTGAATAAATCACCTCTTCTTATATAAATTATCTTTTCACAGAGGTATATGCAAAGAGAGAATGTCCACAAATTACAAGTCATCCATGAATAAAGGCAAGGTTATAAAATATGCATTCTGGGACCAGTAACTTGGTATCTGATTTTTTAAATATATATTTGGCTAGTTATGAAGCAATAACTGTGGTTTTCTTTTAAGGAAACAGGTTGTAGCAAACTTACATTTCTTCTTGGCACTTCATAATCAAACGCCACCTTTGAGTCACAGCATTGCGCCCTTGATTGAAAAACGCAATTGAACAAATAAATGGCTTCATTTAAATACCGCAGGATACAAGATGGGCAGGTTGTAACATTTCTTTACGTGTGCAATTTGCAGCAAATATATTTATGTACTGCATTTGCACCATCTATAGTAGGTACGGCAAGAATCAGAAGTAATACTTCAACTTGCATTAAGAGAGTGCTCACACTGCATAAATTGCAATATAATTAGCAAATGGTATTCATTAAGGCACATTGTAGGGCAAAAACATTATGGTATTGTACCTGTAATTAGCTACATTACATGTGTGAACAGCGTTTGCAATAACGGCTTGGACATGGATACAAACTGCATAACCTAAAATTTTGTTTTATTCACTTTTTGCTTTACAGTTTGTTACTTCCCTCTGGTAATGCTTTAACGAAACGCAAATTAAACATTGCACCCACTATTAGCCAAATCAAATGATTCTGAACTTTACCCACCTAAACATTTAGTATTGCGTGTACTTTGCAGTATAAGTTTAGCATACTTCGTTTGTTACGTTTATGTTCGTTAAACATGTTGCAATATGGTCACATAAAATATTACATTGCTTGCAACAAGCCACTCACACCATGGGACACTTGAAATTATAATTCCATAACCTATTACGTCAAGATACCCAATGCCCATGTGGCGTATTTTATTTCATTTTCAACATGTCACAAATATATGTATGAAATTATCTTAACGCATTCTGATTCTTTTAGCTCTTGTTCTATTAAATAAATACTGTGCCAACATTTCATCCTCATCTGGCCTGGAGGTACGCCATTTTCTTTCTTGTGTGTGAAGGTAAACTCCAGGTTATCTCACTAACCGCTACTCGAGGTGAGGGTTAGCTTACCTCCGAAATAACTCTCAGTTAGCCCTTAACCGAAGGTCGTAATACCGACATATGCGTGTAACTCCAAGTTAACTGTTAACCAACACCTTAACCGGAGATCGTAATACAGGCCCTTAGTACAATTAGTACAATAATTAGAATCTGTAATACAACATTAAATGTGTTTAATAAATATAAAGTTAAATGTTAAAACCTGTCGGTTAAATATACAGTATAATAATGTGAGTATAACATGAACAATTTATCCATTTCTAATACTGCAGTAATGTAACAGCATTTTAGTCCATGAGAATCATCTGAAGGGATCTATGATGAACCTGTCAAAAACAGATTGGGAATTTCCATATTGGTTTTCTACCTACTTTTATGTATTTCTGCGACTTGTCACTTCACTGCATTTTTTTTTTTTTTTTTTTTAATTGTGTTCTCTCATATGCCTGTTTCCACTGAAAGCTTTATTATCAGACTGTTTCAATTACATTTAAAATTCAGTAATAACACACACCAGAATACATATTTCTATATGAAGCAACCATCTCGTCATTTATGTAGCTTTTAAGTCTTATCATGTGGTGATAAATGTTGGTTGAGTAATTCAATCAGAACCAGTAATATGGGAAATTGTAATTATGCTAAATTGTGTGCTTTAAACATATCTACTATTTTGTGTAGTAAACGTTGAGAGACTATTCCCAGAAAATTGAAGATAAACATTTCGTTTGTCATAAAAATATCTTAAACACATAATAGTTTAATCAAAATCGTTAGCCAGTTTGAAAAAAAAAAAAAAAAAAGATTGAAAACCTTTTTCATGCAGAGAGTAGGTTCAGCTAGAGGATTTGGTTGGATATCTTTGTGTCACATCCTTTGGGTGGAATGCTACTTGAGCTACTAAAGTCATTCTCAGGCTGCTTCAGTCCTGGTATAAACAACAAAGCAGAGCTGACTCCACCCACCACATATTTGACACTACATCTGCACACATTTTACATTAGCAGTGTATAGGAGCGTTAACTTAATGACAAATCGAGAGCACTGCGAAACGTGTGTGGTCATTTGCCTCTCGCCAATTCTTTATGGTTTGCCTTGAATGTGTTTTATTATGGCTGCAGTATTGGTTTGTACCATGATGAAAAATTTACTGCTTTCAATTAGCAATATGACCCATATGGGGCTGCAGCTTGAACAATGGTACAAGTTGAGATGGCAGTTACATATAAACAGTAAACAGTGAAAGACATTGTGACCTTCGAGATATCCACGTACATTTCAGTTAATTGATGGAAATTAATCATTTCTCCACACTAGCTGTCTATAGGCCAAGGTTTTTGATAGTCAACATGAAAAATTCAATGCCATGGCCGGGATTTGAACCATGGATCTTCTGGTTTCCGTCCAGTCGCTCTTACCCTTTGAGCTACAATGGCCAATGTGCCTCCTGACACAATTCTCCATTTGACTCATATATTTAGAGTCAGGACAGCATGTTGGCCATGATAGCTCAAAGGTTAAGAGCAACTGGACAGAAACCAGGAGATTCATGGTTCAAATCCCGGCCATGTTGACTATCTATCCACACACAGTTGAACAAATGTTGATTAGGTATGTGCAACGGTGCTTTGACATAACACTATGAATATATTTCAGTTGTATATTGAAATTTTGGATTGTACGTGGGTAACACATTTGTCGAAGTCACCAATATCTCTGATAAGCTTTTTGCCTGGAGTATTAAAACAAGTACCTTCTTATGCATGCTTTTCACTATCGTTTAGAATCAGAAACAATAACACTGACACACCAGTAGCTTTCGCAACCCTGACATATCTTCTATATAAATTTTAAGTAACCAGGTGAACACACACGTCTTGTTTGCTTCCTGTTTCATATACTCGTGAATAAAGACTGGAGAGATGTGCATTCACATGCGATACAAATTAGCTGGACACTGAATATGAATGTCTTCCAAGTGTATGCAGATGCAAGGTCAAGGTGTTGGAACAGGATTTCTTCGTTGCACAGGTGTTTCCAAATTTGGGAAGCCATATGTAGAATGACAAAATGGTCTCTCACCTCCTTTGCTGTTTGAACGTCGTCTTTCTATAAGCTGTTCAGGATATCGTTGACTATTCCACAACTAGTTGTTAATTCTTCTATTGTATTTGCTTAAATATGAGTCATAAGATCTCTTCTTTTCAGGGGAGGTTATGAGAGAAAGAAAGAAAATTTGAATACGTTAAATTTTGTAATATACAATTTAAGTTTATTTTCCACAAATTAGATGTTTCCAAATGTAATCTAAATTAGTTTTCCACAATTTTTAATAAAATGATACTTCACAACACAATATGAATCCTTTAACCACTACTAATCTCAAATATAACTTAAATCTTTAAAAGATTATATTGATGGATTAAAAAAAAAGTCTGCTCACTCCTGAGTACGTTGATCGAAAGATGATTTCTCTCCAAGCTTCTTCAGCAAGATTATTGACTTTTTCTTCAGAACACTAAATATACATTATTAAACAATATCCTTTCTTTTAGATCACTCTCCTGCATGGCCACTCATCACTAAAACTTTCATCTTATCCGCATCTTTTTTCCACAAGGAAGATTATTGATTTTCTCTCTCCATAGCAACCGTTCATTTCTTTATACTAACGTCACTTGTACCAACCAGTATATCTTTTTTTCCCCCCTAGAATTTCACTTCCACATGCTTATTATAAACATAATAATTTTAAACATTGTTTTTAATTTTAAATAACTACCAAATAAATAAAACTCATTTTTAGTGCCAAACAAAAACAACTGTTACAGTGTAGTATAGCGCGACTGTTTTGTTTCCTTTGGCAGTGAGGTTGTTATGGTCAGGCTATACCTACTTGAAGTTGTTTACATGTCGACCTATAACTACAGTAAATGCACAAGCCTCTGGGATTTATTCATGAGCGTTCAATACTAAATATTTTGCGGCTCTGGCTATGCAAGGTTTTCTCTTTTAATTTTGATATAATGGGAGGTATAGTATTGCAATTAACCGTTCTAAATCCGGACACAACTTGTGTGTAGTTTTATTAAAGATTGTATTGCCAGAATGCTGGAAGTGTGTGACGTGATATATCTATACATAGTAAACATTCCAATGTTGATTTTGCCCTATCAGCACCACCTGCTGCTTGCTTGAAACATTAGGAGGGTTTGCTGGTCCTCAAGGACATATGCCAGTATCGGTGGTCAGACCTATATGGGAAATGTACATTCGTATTACACAGGGCATTTAGGAAGATACTTGACCTTGGAGGCACTGTTATCTGTTTAAACCGCATGGCTGGCTATGACTGGGAAAGAGAAGTAAACATGTCACAAAAGTTGTGACTACTATTGACAGCAGATGCAAAAGAGCAGAACAAAAATTATTTGATTCTAAGTGAAAATTCCAATTCATGCATATGTTTCACTTGCTGTATCTGCAGCTTCCATCTGTGGTGATGTCATCTGAAGGATGGATATCAGCTGTTACGTCTGTGGAACTGCCGTTGTCATCTCTAGAATCCATAAAACTGACTGAGGTATTTGCTTTTTCTTCCTCATCATCCCTGCTATCCAAACCCACATTGATTACTATTCTTTCTGTTTCTTCTTCCATCAAGGCACCTCAATGCCAGCCAGTATTCCTATTCCATGGACCCAATTTTGATGAATGCATTTTTCCTCTTCAGTGGTGTGGTTTAAACATTGTCTGGTTAGTCCTTTAAGTACACTTAAAGTCATAGAACACAATATTTCTGCTGTTTTTTTGATTTCATGATACTCCATATCAGATCAATGGTGTTTAAATCACAGTGATAAGGAGGCAGTCTATATCTTGGCGTTCCTCTAATATGTGCTGCATATTCTTACATTTTTAAAAAATAAACCATATTTCCTTTAATATTTGCCAGAATGTTTTCTATCCACCATGGAAATTGTCTCATTTACTGCATAGAATAATTTCTTTACTGTTAGAATATCTTGACCCAGTTTGTAATAATCTAAAAAAGTTCTGCGAACAACACAGTTATTGAAATTGTCATTTGAAACGTTGCAAAGGAAAATATAGACCGTTTTGCTTTTTCTCGCACAGAACTGGAAAACATTCTGAATAAACCTGCTTTGGGAGTTTACAACCCTCCGAGGTGACTTTTCTTGAAGTTTCCAGGTTTGAAAATTATTATTAGAGACACCTACTTTGTGATATGACACTATACTGTACTGCGGTTCTCACGTGTCTCGCCACAGTTAACAAATAGTTTTAACAACTTAATACACAGCCTAAGCCAGCCATCACAACACGCAAAGGTCTTACTACCGCCGCGTATAAACAAAGCTTAATCTATTTGTCCCGAATAATAAATATATGATTATCAGAAGCGTCTCTGCACTATAAACAATACCATCCTAAACAGCATTTACTACATGGCAAAGCGAGAAAGCGTATCGACAAAAATTCGCAACACAGATGTTCACTTCAGCTTATCGCACATACACGATGAGTCCAGTGTATGTATAATCTGTTCAGATGTAATCATGTCTTCTGGACAACAATGTGTCATATATCGGCAGGAGCTAGAAAACATAGACACACGCAGCTTCCAATCGCTCTATATGTAACTTACTGTACATCAAGTTATTAATATTTCACTCTTCTAATCGACCAGATAAGACCCGATAAGGGCCGATCACAGCGCTGGTCACCTGAAGGTCGATACGCCTCAACGCTGTCTCTACCTCGAGACCTCTCGGCCGTTCGGAGGGAGACTAGCCAGCATGTTATTGAACTGTAATAAGTTAATAGTGTAAATATAGGATTTTGTCTGTCTTCGTCTACCTGTATCTGTTTTTACTTTCTCTGCTACGTACTTACAATAAATAGGTATAGTAATTGCATTCCACCCAAAAATTCTGTACCAAGATTTTTGTGGTAATTCATATTTTGACCCCCCCCCCCAGAGAAAATATTCTTAGGAAAAGGTCCGACCACGTGTCTGTGAACAGCATAACTGATAAACGAAAAGTCGGTAGCCCGCCTCCGTAGCGTAGATGGTAGCGTGTCTGCCTCACGTTCAAGAAGTCCCAAGTTCGAATCTCGGTTAGGGCGAGTTACCTGGATAAGGTTTTCTCCGGGGGTTTCCCTTATCCTGAAAGACGAATGTTGGGTAACTAAGCTCCATGGACCCCGGACTCATTTGAGCATCATTTCACTAATTTCATTCATCGTCCGATATAACATGCTGGAGGACGTAAATTAAAAAAAGGTCGGTTAAATACCAAACGTGACACCTGGGTCCTCCAAGGATACGACGCGAAGATTTGAAGCAAAATCTCGTACCCAGACTACCCTTTACCTACATGTAAGCAGATGTGAAGGTTTTGATTTTCCAAAAATATGTCTAGCGATTCTTATTAAAATATTTGTTTAATATATTTTTACGACAAATGAAATTCATTATTTTGAATTTTCTGGGAATGTCTTCAGAAGTTGTCTTCATTTTGTGTGACTTGCCGTAAGAGATAGACAAAATCGTACTACACACAGTTTCTGTTATATATATATATATATATATATATATATATATATATATATATATATATATATATATATATATATATATATATTTGTCGTGAAGTGAATAATTTCAGAGGTATTTCTTGTTATTTGTGAGAATTTTCCAATGCTTACATTTTTTTTTTTCAAAAGAGAAGTTCTATATCTGTTGGTCATGCAAAGAGATCGTAATTTCACAGTCATCACGTAGCATAGCCATCACTGAAAGTCCAATCTATTCCCATATTATACTTATAAAAAATTACCAGTAAGATAATTGTTAACTAGAATTACAAGAAGTAGATTGATGAATAAGCAGTTGTAAAAATAGTTTATACAAGAGTAGAGAAAGTCATGTGAATGCAAAACATAAGATTTTTGATAGTGTATACTTACGTGTACCTCTATGGTATTATGTGAATCTCGTTATTATAGATGTTCTGTGGTTATATTAACAAAAGTGAAACGCCAATTGACGGCCGTAACAATGTGAATTTTGAGAAACTTTATCGGTCGAATTCACAGCTTTTCTTATGAAAAACAGCGTATACTGTTTAATTTGGAAACGAAAGTTCAAAATCAGGGACACATTTTACCTTAAATACAATTTGAAACAAGCATCTTTAAGCTAGGCTTAAATCTTTAAGCGCATCTTTAAGCAGCAATATATACTGCAATGGCCGCAAGAAAAAAGATCAAAAGTGGGTAAGTACACTAAATTTTAAAAATACTTTTAAATGTTATACATTAATTGCTTTCTTTTATGAGCCCTGCATTTTGCTAATCGCAATTCAACGGTTATCAGCGCTAGGTTTACAGACGTGCTGCAAAATGTAACCAAATATATTTTAAAATAAATTGTTACGTTTCTGATTTGCTTAGGATTTGCCTAATATTATCGTAAGTATGTTTTCATTGGTTATTTAATATGTCTAACAAACGAAGCTTGAAGTTATGTGTTCATAATGTCATTCCTTTCCGCATGTACGTATAGCAAACGACTTTAGTTCCATAGTTCCATAGTTCCATACTTGGTAGTTAATGTGCTTTTTTATTTTTTTTTTAAATTTACGTCCTCCAACGTTAAGTCATATCGGACGATGAGTGAAATGGATGAAATGATGCTCAAAGGAATCCAGGGTCCGTAGAGCTTAGAGGGAGAGAGCATGTTGGCAGGCTGTGGAATAGCCCGAAGGGGGTCAAGTCATGTACCTGCTCCGGAAAGAGCTTAACCACGTATTGACGGGATGTGGATGTTGCAGGATTTCGGGTGAAAATTATGTAGATGGAAAGAAAGGAGGTAGCATGTTGCTCCTCGACGACTGAAGAATCGGGTGCTACGGCCATCATGCACCGCTGGTGGATAAGTTAATCAACTAGGAAGAGGATAAGCAGAATTTAAGTAACCAGACAAAAAATTTGGGTGTTTGAAATTTTGTTTAGGCAGGAATGGTGGTCTTATGGTTGCCGGTAGTGTCCGCAAGCCATGCGGGGTAGCCGGTATCGCTTTAAGCGACGCTCACGTGGTACATAGTCCCCAAGGGATCTGACTAGGGCGCTCTGGTGTTGAGGTAAACTCTCGTAAAATTTGGAGGCCCGGCGCCTAATTTCATCCTCCACATAACGGAGGGATGAAGCCTTGTGAAGTAATCTCACGGGGAACCTTCTGCGAACAGAATAAATAATCCGAAGACATTTATTCTGTGCACGCTGGAGCAGTACCAGATTTGTGCCTGCGGCCATGCCACAGACTTCACACGTGTAGATCAAGATAGTCGAGCAGGACAAAAAATGGGCACTACATGTTCATCGAAACTTAATGCGTGGGTCAAAGGAAAAGGACGTTGTATGCCGTTTGCAGTGCCCATGGTTTGTAGGGAGCCTACCAATCATACTACTGAGTGTTATTTCTGTATGGCTCCCTTATCAAGAAAGGTATGCTCATGAAGAAAAAATTAACACTTGTGTACCCTAATATACCTTCAGCATTTCGGCCTGTACTTCATAGTGGACTCCCTGTTCCTCAACCTCCACATATTTTATTGTTGACTCTGAGGAACATAACAGTGTTTCCTCAGACAGTGAAGATCCGGAGCCTTCAACTTCAAGAGATGCAGACTACATGCCAAGCACAGACGCGTCCAATCACAAGATCACACAAAAAGAGCTCAATGATTTATTCAGGGATCTAGATCTTCCTAAACATAAGGTAGAACTTCTGGGATCGAGGCTGCAATAATAAAATTATCTGTACCACTCTGTGAAAGTGACATTTCGAACTAGAAATAAAGGTTTGAAGCAATTCTTTATAACTGAAGGAGATTTCACGTACTGCAAAGACGTTGATTACCTGATAGGATGATTGAATATGTGGCATATTCCTGATCAGTGGCGACTGTTCATTGATGCTGCAAAGATAAGGCTTAAAGCAGTACTTTTACATAATAGAAATAAGTTTCCTGCCATTCCAGTGGCATATGCTACCAACACAAGAGAAACGTATATAAGTCTAAAAATATTTTGATGGGAGTAGATTATAAGAAATACCAGTGGAAAGTATGCGGTATTTTCAAGGTAATCGCCATTTTATTACGACTGCAAGCCGGCTACACCAAGTACTGTTGTTTCCTGTGCGAATGGGATAGCCGTGACCGAGACAACCAGTATGTTAAGAAAAGTTGGCGCAAAAGACAGTCATTAACACCAGGAATAAAAAATGTTGTACATGAACCATTGATAGAGCCAAGCGAAATTTTACTACCCCCTATACATATAAAATTGGGACTTAGGAAGGATTTTGTAAAAGCTTTAGACGTGAATGGTTCTGTATTCACTTACGTGAAAAATTCCAAAGGCTCAGTTATGAAAAAGCGAAAGCAGGCGTACTGGTTGGGCCTCAAATCAGAGAACTTTTCAAAGATCACCAGTTTGAAACAGTGTTAAGTAAAAAGGAGAAAGCAGCATAGGAATCCTTTATAAAAATTTCGAATAATTTTCTGGGAAATTTTAAAACTGAAAATTTTGAAGAACTTGTAGAAAATCTAATGGACTCGTATAAATAGCTGGGAAGCAATATGTCATTAAAATGCACTTTTTGAATTTCCACCTGGACTTCTTCCCTCCAAATTGTGGTGACGTCAGCGATGAACGTGGTGAGCGATTTCATCAGGATATTTCAGTGATGGAACAGAAGTACAAAGGGAAATGGAATGCTGCTATGTTAGCCGATTATTGATGGATGGTGAAAAGGGATGCTCCTGAAACAGAATATCATAGACAGCCCAAAAGGAGAGAAAAATTTTATTCGATGCTTTCATTTTTCATATTATACTGTAACTTACATATAATAATAATTGATATTGAAAACAGGGGCTAACCAATCAATTTAAATACCATTTTCGTGTTCAGTGACCTAAAAACATAAGAAAACCGTATTCCTTTTACCGTAACATTCAACTTTTCAAAATTTGTAGAACAGTGTAATTTAAGATGCTAATTGTATTTGTAATACAAATATCTTAAAGCTGTGACTGTTTATTAGCATTATCATTCCTATTCCGAAAAAATTAAAATTAGCGAAGTCTTTTTCATGTAAAAGAAGGCTTGGACTGCGATATTTTCCTAAACTTCTTGCTGGCGCATCCTTAAAAAATTAACATAAATACCACGTTTAGTATTTAGACCAACTCTCATTTTTTTTCATCTGTTTATTGGCACAGGGCTTTATCTTTTTTTCTTTTTTGATCCATTTAGTCTTAAAAGATGTATTTTCATTAAATATATGTACCAAACTTTTTGGGTAAAGTATATAAGCAGTGAGAAAGACGTAAAAGAAAGCTATGTTTATGAGTTTTCAATATAAATGGAGTATGATCGGCGTTTCTCGTATATTAGACCTGGATATCGATTCTATCCTCGTCTCTATAAAGTTCAGACTTTGGCATTCATTTCAAACTGCATTCACTTTTACCGGTAAAGAATACTGTGACTTTGTGGGTTCTTGAAATTAAAAGTGCAATTGCACAAACTTAAAATGTTCTTTATTTCCACCGAATTATAGTTGGGACACTTGCCGATTACATAGAATTACGTAGCGCACACAATTATAATCCACCAGTTCGTCTGTAACAGGTTCACTTCACACTCACAATTACGTACAACTCCTCTGATACACGTACACAGTCTTCCAGTCCGTTCGCTAGTATGGCGCTCCTCACGGCTGCTCGCCAAGAACTGAACTGACTCGTCCAGCCCGGCGCGTCGCTTATATAAGACCAACTGACCTATCTAGAAGGTTCGGGGTTAGATGAAATATACCGACTGTTCCAGACGTCAGGGGGAGGGGAAAGAGGCGGCCAGCGACCAGTTACACTTCCCTCACCATCCCAATTCAGTGAACGACACAAGATAAATGGGTAGGCGTGGTCTGAATGCCTCCTGTCGCCCACCCAGCTGCTAGATGGCCGTGCCTTCCAATTATTAGGTGACAATACGGAGAATGCACTGAAATTCACGTTATTATCCAGCCTTGCTCTCTGCAAGCTTCATTTCCCATTGATACAAAATGTCGTTTAATAATAAGATTAGGTACTGTATGCCCACAACAAGAAGGCTAGAGAGGGCTGAAGGGCAGAGGAGCTTGAACTGTTTATCTGCTCCGGTAGCGAATCTGTTTACTACGAAATGAGTGTATGAGAGTGCATATGAGTCACCCATACTGCCAGATCTATAATGTGACTTTGTGGGTTCGTGAAATGAAAAGTCCAATTACACAAACTCAACAATGTTCTTTATTTCCACCGACTTACAGTTTAACACTTGCCAATTACACAGAATTACGTACTGCACACAATTACAATTCACCAGCTCGTCCGTTAAAGTTACACTTGCACTCGCGATTACGTAAACTCCGATGCACATACACAGTCTTCTCGTCCTTACACTAGCACTGAACTCTTACGCTGATTGCCAAGAACTCTGACTGACTCCTCTTGCACGACGTGTTGCTTATATAGGATCCGCTTGCCGATCTGGAAGGTTCTCAATTATAGGAAATATCCCGTATGCTCGAGAACACAGGTGGAACAGAAAGAGACGGCGCAGTGATGTTTTTTTTTTCCTCCCAACCACCCCTTGTCACCACTATAAGACAAACGAGGAGGGGGGCGTGGCTAACTCCAATCTCCCCTGCTTGGCCGCTCTCAGCTGGTTCTATAGGGTGTTCCAACGATCGGGTGACAATAATGTTTGTTACAGTAAATGCAGCGATAGGTATTATGTATGGGTGAGTTGTGTAATAACAACTGTGTATTTTAAATGAATCTTCCATTCTTGTCATACTGGGAAGGTGAGCATAAATACCGTTGGCATAGCAAAAGTGATTACGCTACACATTCCTCTAGCTTGCCTTCTTGTCGGGGGTCTTGCTGTTTAGTTTGAATTTGGTTCGTTTCCTCTATAACTTATCTAAAACTGCTCAGGAAGTCTTCTGCATTTCTTAAAGAGCTTCTGTAGTAATAGGAGGGCGCTCCTAGAAATGAAGACTAAATGGAAGTGACATGTGTGAAGGCATGGTTTTAAATTGCATTTGCAAAATAATATATAAAATGAAGATGTAGGTTATTTGAGACCGGAGATGTGTTCGTTTTTCTATAGCTATACTGCACATGGACTGTATGTTGTTGCTCGCGTATGTAATGAACTGCAGAGAGGTACAGCCTGACCATGGCAACCGACTCACTGCAACACAACTTTCAAGCATCATCAACTATGCAAACTGGAATTGCGCTTATGCACTTATACATACTGCTATGTATTAACTATAACATCGTCACAGAGTGTATTGTCCGCCTCGGTAGCGTAGATGGTAGCATTTCAGCCGCGCGTTCAAGAGGTCCCGAGTTCGAATCTCAGTCAGGGTGAGCTACGTGGGTAAGGTTTTTTCCGCGGTTTTCCCTTATCCTGAAAGACGAATGTCGGGTAACTCTAAGCTCCATGGATCCTGGGCTCATTTGAGCATCATTTCACCCATTCCATTCAACATCCGATATGACTTAACGTTGGAGGACGTAAATTAAAAAAAAAAAAAAAAAAAAAAAAAAACAGCATTACACTGGGTTCCAAGGTACATTCGTAATGTGAAATTTCGACGCCTATCACTGAGGGAGTTTTTAAACAGCGAAAATTTTTTTCGACGTCACGCGATGTCAGAGGAGCAAATGTAAAGAATTTCACTCTGTCATCTGGCGTGTTTTCCTTCTTACTAATTTTCAAACATTCACTGTTTTTCTTCAGAACGTCCTGGAATTTAGCATTCACCATTTCGATACCTGGTACAAGAGGCATGCTATTAATTGAGTTAGCTAAGTTTCTATTATATTTATGCTCTTGGGCATTTCCAAATCCGATTTTTATAATTGTTTAATAGCTTTGTGCAACACTGCAAAATTGTTGGATATGAACTGAAAATTTTCAGATAGTTCATGCAATGTCAGATTATTTGCAGTTAAATAGCAGATGAATCTGCATCACATAGAGCCCTAATAACATTAAGAATTTTATTGTAATTCACTGTTTGCTTTTAGAGGCAGTTGTTTGCACATTTGATGGCCGTGCTGTACAAATGCCGTTATTCATACTCTGCATCCAGCTAACCTGAGCGCACATCCCTCCGTCCTTTGGCTATAAGTAGCTGCATTTAAAAGTTAATAAGTTACACAGTAAGCTAAATAAATAAATACATTTGTCATTTAATAGTATGTCTTTCTGAGGCTACGTTTCTGTGAAAAAAAAAAGTGATTTTAAAACTCCTTAAATGCCTATACTTATTTATTTCTGGATGGGTACTGTAGAGGATGGTTCAAAAATATTGTACAAGGTTTGAGAACGGGTTCTTTGCGCTGAAACAAAGGCGCTCAAATGCACTGCATGTTTGGAATAATGGTATTTGTGCTCAGGCTCACCTGGCATTTTGTTTTTGTTTCTCGATTCAAACTTAACAGTTTCTTATAACTATTTAATGTGAATTAGAGCATATACTTCAAACGCTTTCTTATGTTTGTAAAACATTAATTTACTGTATTATTATCACCTTATAAGGTTGAAGAAAATCCACGAGATACGGAGGAAGGCCAATAAGACATTGACTAGCAGGGGTAGAAAACGACGTAGATCAGAAACGCGGCAGAGAAGACGTAACAGGAAGCGTAACGACCAGACCCAGACCGAACTCCAACTTTTAAAGGAAGGCAAGCCCAAGCTCGAAATTCAGCACGAGCACGAAAGGGAGGTCCAGCCTGAAATGGAGCTCAAGCCCGAAAGCCAGCTTGGGCTCGAAAGTCAGACCAAGCCCAAAAGGCAGCCAGAACCCGAGCCGCAACCAGGACATTCTTGGGATTAAATTTACTGAAATTACTTGTAAATTTTGTAATTTTTTATATTCCTTATTATTTATAATTTTGTATTTACTTATATTTCTTATAATATTATTAAAATCAAGTGAAGTTTTAGACGGTTTCAATAAATAAATGATTTGGTGAATTAATATTATTACTACGAAATGTGCATACCTATAGCTTTTGTATTTTATGGTAGGTGGCACGCAATTTATCCGAACAATTTATTTACAATTTATTATAAAAGGACTAAAAGCCCTTTGTAGGTAAAATATGGCGCTGCTGTTATACAACTTCTTGGAATGCAGGTCACAGTATCTTTTGATTATGTGAATTATTTTTCAAAAGCTACTAATTGCAGACGTAAATGATAGGACATCTTGTGGGGCATCTCAGGTGTCTGGATATCTAGATTAGGTGCACTACACACAGAATCCTTATAGCAGATCAGAAACCTGTTGTTAAAATAGTAGTTAGAGTAGCAGAAAAACTAAAGTCGAGAAACAACAATAATGATACCTTGTTTGTACGATAATTACAAATAGCATTTCATTTTCAAATATTGATTCTACCATGTCACTAATTAATATCGATAGGTGTAATGACATTCGTGCGTTGATGACTAATCACTATAGACCGGAAGTTAGGCAACATGCCTACCCTTTATTATCAAGTTGTCATAAAAATAACTTAATACAAGTTAATTTCATGATATTAAGGTTATGTAATGTAAACATTATTTTGATTAATATTACGCAAAAAACTGACGCTAATAACAGTGAAGCAATTAAATGGAGCGATAAACTTCATGGTTTGGGAGAAAATATTTATCTGAAAAAAAAAAAAAATAAAAGAGAAATCGCGTGATTAATTTTGAAATACCTCCAATTCGATTCTGTAAATAAGTTTGTTTTTCATTCAGAGGTCGTTAAGTATAAAAATAATTGATCACTTAGCGACTGTTATGATAACAACAGAAATCAACAAATTGACTGATGATGTAAATAAGTATTTGCGAAATTTGTCCCCTGTAATCTGTGAAGAAATTACAATTTCTAAAAAACATCAGTGAAGTTTGTAACAAATTATTTTATTGTAATATTATTTTGTCTGTTATTGCTTATTTTCATGTGAAATGTTATAAATGCCTATTTTTAGATTTTCTAGTTTATCGTTTCATTGCACTAAAAGTACGGAAAGGTAGGTATGGTTGCATGTGTTATGTATTACTGTCACACCGTGTCTTAAAAATCCCATGTTGTATATTTTCCCCCCAGTTTTTGACGACAAAAGAAATTGTTCCTGGAAGTGTTTCTATACTCGTGGAAGACTGGCTAGCTCTATAGTCCAAGAGCCCGCGACTTCGTTATTTTATAAAACCTGAAACTGTCTCTGTATATGTCCCTAATACAGGTAAAAACGATCCCCGACTATGAAGTTTGGATCACGGTGGCTTTGAAAGATAACGGCAGCAAAGATGTAAAAAATTGCACCTCAAATTCGTTAAATTATAGAGCTAACCTTTTATATATTTTATTTGGAATAATATCAGAGGTCACATTACAAGTTTACCGTAGGTGTTAGCGCGAGGTATGCACATGCATGCAGGTGCGTTCGGTCTATTGCTTTCTTTCCCTGCGCACCATTTGTTAACCCACATTCACTTATCTGTCGTTTATCCTGTATTGTGTAGTGAACTATTCTGTAATTATTATGCCACGTTATTATATATAAATTTGCGACTATTCATAATTGTATTAACATGGTTACAGAAACTGACAAACAAAGCGATAATGACGACGATCAATCCTCGGATTGGGGTAGCAGTAACAAAGATCATGAATATATCAACGACAACGATGAAAATTATGAAAATAATTAAATATTTCGTTGAATCCAATAATACACATTGGAAATGTTTTTATGTACAAGAATAGGTATGAACGAAATAAAACTCATTTTTTTCATTGGATTTCTTAGTATTAAAATGATTATACCCTCCTATAGTAAGTAATAAGTTTTTATAAAATATTGGGATTTAAATTAAATTTTTTAAAAGGTTCATCAATCTCCAAAATATTATTGATTAATTTGATTTTTCTTATATACCTTTATTGACAATAAAATTTTACTGAACAATATTTTGAAAAATTATTTTTAATCAATTATATTTTATAATTTAGAAATAATTCTATATAATGAAATTTTACCATAAAAAACCTACACATAACACCGAGTAAATGCAACATGCGCAGTGGAAGATCGCAATAGACAGAACGCACGCACTATTTCACTCGCACCCGAATAGACCTCGCGGTCGCACCTACGGTAAACTTTTAATGTCTCTGACGGTGTAGGAACCATGGAAACTGTCTGACTACGAAGAAAACTTCTTTTGATAGTTCCTAAAGTAACATATAAAATTCGGCTTTTATACTTTAACATAAGTATAATTATAATTCAATATAATTTAAGGGTGTCTAACAGGGAGTTGCAGCTGTGGACGACGTGACTTCTGGTATTATTCCAAATAAAATAAAACTGACCTTTATACCTTAACGAATTTGAGGTGTAATTTTTTACACCTTTGCTACCTGTTATCTTTCAAAGCGCTACGCTACACTAAACGCCACTCTAGTTGTGTGTGTGTGTGTGTGTGTGTGTGTGTGTGTGTGTAGTGTTTAACGCCCGATTTTACTACATACGGCACCGCAGGCGGTGACACTGATGATACATGAGATGAAGATGGAGCACCGGTGGAATGAGATGGCGGGGGAAACCGGAAGCCCCGGAGAAAACCCGCCCCACCGCCGTGTTGTCCATCACAAATCTCACTTTGCAGTCGCCTGGGATCGAACCCGGGCCGCATTGGTGAGAGCCAAGCGGTCTAACCACTGAGCCACGGCGCGGCCCTCTCCAGTTGTGAGCCAGTCAGGAGTAATTTCTCTGAAGATGCCCGACGGAGTTACAGGTGAAACGTCAGATGTTATCTAATGGATTGTACCACGGCCTACAAGCCTGGAAACTACTGTCTACCCACAACAGGAAGGCAAGCGGGGAATGAAGGGGAGAGGAACTTGAACTGTTTATCTGCTCTGTTAGTAGAGCTGTTTACTACGAAATGAGTGTATGAGAGTGCATATGAGTCATCCATGCTGCCGGATCTAATGCTCGTTTCAGTATAGGCCTAGCTACCGATGTTAGCATATTATGTCCTTGAGGGCTAGCCCATTCAGGGAACCTTTCTAATGAGAGAACGTAAGCTTTCACGGCCGGAGTCCATAATACAATTGGTTGTTTCCGGGCTGTTTTGCCGTGGTCTGTTGAAGTAAGAACCAAACGTTTCGTCCACAACTACGGTAGACATCATCAGTGGCGCGGTCGAAGCTTTCTTGCAGAGAGTTTGGCTGTGTCTCTGCAAGAAAGCTTCGACCGCGCCACTGAAGATGTCTACCGTAGTTGTGGACGAAACGTTTGGTTCTTACTTCACCAGACCACGGCAAAACAGCCCGGAAACAACCAATTGTATTATTAATCCTTCTAATGTTTAGGCTTCATACCAAATGACCTACTTGTGTATAAATCAAAGCAAAGGCATGGAGAGTTTCACCATGAAATGAATAATCAAAATTACGTTAAGTAGTTGAAACCATGCACATTCATAATCTTCCTCAAAATTCTGTCCTAATAGTTGACAACGTGTTCTATCACGATACTCAAGTAGATAAACCATCAACGTCCAACTTCCTAAAAACTGATATGAAAGCCTGGACGCTGCACGTGTTCATAACTAGATTTACATTGTGTTACATTTTGTTGGTGTAGAATTTGGTTTTGGTGTAAAATATTTAATATATGCAGAGTGAAAGCACACTACTTAAAAATCGTACTCTATTCAAAAATATAAGTTAAAATGAATAGGCTCTCAGTTACTTATATATTTTACAGGAATTTATTTAACGCTAACGACGTGGAGCAGTAAGATTTCAGTAAATCTGTATATTCAATTTTATACGAGGGCTGTTCAATAAAGAATAACCATAATGTTTTTACGGTCATAATTTTTCGCACTAAAATTCAATCTTATTATATTCTGTTAGCTTGATGTGAAACAAACACGCCGTAGTAGTTTCATTGTCGGTACTCCTGGTTCCCGCCTGTGAGAACCAGGTAAGTTCAGACATGTTCAGTATCGCCTACCGCTGCGATGGAGGTAACATGCAGATAAAGTTGATATTAGAGGAAGATCCGGAGTTTCTTTCAAACGTAATCATTGCTGATGAAACTTGGCTACATCATTTTGATCCTGAGAGCAAACAGCAAAGCTCAGTATGGGAATCTCCTTCATCACAAACCCCCAAAAAGCAAAAGTGGTTGCTTCTGCTGAGAAATTTATGGTCATCTCATTCTTTGATATTCATGGAATGGTTTATTAGCATGTTGTACCTGTACACACATCATTAACTGGACAATACTACAGGGATGTACTGAAAACATTGAAAGTCCATATCAAACGCAAAAGACCACATTTCAGTGAAGCAGGCTGGATGCTGAACCACGATAACGCGCGGCTGCATATTGCCAATGTTGCTGAATATCTCGCAAAAATCACCCTCCGTATAGTCCGGATTTAGCCCCATTCCCTAACTTGAAGAAACGCCTTCGTGGGAGGCATTATCCATCATCAGTAGCAGTGGTGAAGGCTGTGGACGCGATTTTGAAGGATCTCTCAAACATGGTTTACAGCATGTCTTTGAACACTGGCAGAAACGCTGGGACAAGTGAATCCAAAACAATTTTTGCAAACCCCTTTTCGAAACATATGGAAGACAATATTATTTAAATACTTCAAAAGTGCGTTGCCACATATTTCAAAGGAAGCCCTCTCAACATTTTTTTCACAAGAGTAATCAATAAATAAACACATAAAATATGACAATAAATAAACACTGAATAAGTTATTTTTAAACAATCTTTTATATTATCTTAGTGAGTGTCAAGGCTTCTGAAAGGGTTTAAGAGTGTTTTGTGATATCTTATGACAACTTTATTATTTTGATCTTGTGATTCATAAGTAGCTGACTACATCTCCTCCCCGTATCAGTTGGATGATCGTCCACCTCTGCCGTGCGTAAGTGGGCGTGAGGCCGGCAGTCGGGTTGGTAGGCCTTGACCCTCTAAGGGCTGTCGCGCCATGGGTTATATTATAACTCATAAGTAGACTTTGGATTTTAGGTAAAAACCTTTTTAATACTTAAACGATAACTTCATAAAATATGCAAATATACGTTTCATGCAAAACCATACCTAAAATTACAGTTTTAAAGCACCTAAAATACCTATTTTGACAATAAAGCCTAATTTTGCCTATTATACATGTTTAATCTCTGTTAGGTTAAAATATTCATTTTTCCAAAACTCTATGTTTTGAATTCCAAAAGGTATTTTGCAGTGTGTATTAATTTTTAACTAAACTATACATGTAACTTTCATGGTCAGTCTGAGAGTTGCTATTATATGACCTTGGGAGCGGTGGCTGCAGTGCACAGTAACTGAGTGTCCTTCACCCCATCCCCGGAAAAAGAGAAAGCGCACCTTCCCACCGTTCTACTTGATCCATTTTCAATCAGTCACATCTCCTCTCTCCCTGAAAATTTTACGTTATTTCTTAAGTGTTTAAAGTGTGCGTTTGGTGAGAGTGCAATGCCTAAAATTACAACTTCAAGGGCTTCGCTGATACGTCAGTGGCTTCAAGAGCTTCTAGACTTTACCACGGATGGACAAGCAATATTCTGTCAAGCGTGTAGAAAATAGGTGAGCAAATTTAATGTACATAATATATTCTTCTTCTTCTTCTTCTTCTTCTTCTTCTTCTTCTTCTTCTTCTTCTTCTTCTTCTTCTTCTTCTTCTTCTTCTTCTTCTTCTTCTTCTTCTTCTTCTTCTTCTTCTTCTTCTTCTTCTTCTTCTTCTTCTTCTTCTTCTTCTTCTTCTTCTTCTTCTTCTTCTTCTTCTTCTTCTTCTTCTTCTTCTTCTTCTTCTTCTTCTTCTTCTTCTTCTTCTTCTTCTTCTTCTTCTTCTTCTTCTTCTTCTTCTTCTTCTTCTTCTTCTTCTTCTTCTTCTTCTTCTTCTTCTTCTTCTTCTTCTTCTTCTTCTTCTTCTTCTTCTTCTTCTTCTTCTTCTTCTTCTTCTTCTTCTTCTTCTCTTCTTCTTCTTCTTCTTCTTCTTCTTCTTCTTCTTCTTCTTCTTCTTCTTCTTCTTCTTCTTCTTCTTCTTCTTCTTCTTCTTCTTCTTCTTCTTCTTCTTCTTCTTCTTCTTCTTCTTCTTCTTCTTCTTCTTCTTCTTCTTCTTCTTCTTCTTCTTCTTCTTCTTCTTCTTCTTCTTCTTCTTCTTCTTCTTCTTCTTCTTCTTCTTCTTCTTCTTCTTCTTCTTCTTCTTCTTCTTCTTCTTCTTCTTCTTCTTCTTCTTCTTCTTCTTCTTCTTCTTCTTCTTCTTCTTCTTCTTCTTCTTCTTCTTCTTCTTCTTCTTCTTCTTCTTCTTCTTCTTCTTCTTCTTCTTCTTCTTCTTCTTCTTCTTCTTCTTCTTCTTCTTCTTCTTCTTCTTCTTCTTCTTCTTCTTCTTCTTCTTCTTCTTCTTCTTCTTCTTCTTCTTCTTCTTCTTCTTCTTCTTCTTCTTCTTCTTCTTCTTCTTCTTCTTCTTCTTCTTCTTCTTCTTCTTCTTCTTCTTCTTCTTCTTCTTCTTCTTCTTCTTCTCTTCTTCTTCTTCTTCTTCTTCTTCTTCTTCTTCTTCTTCTTCTTCTTCTTCTTCTTCTTCTTCTTCTTCTTCTTCTTCTTCTTCTTCTTCTTCTTCTTCTTCTTCTTCTTCTTCTTCTTCTTCTTCTTCTTCTTCTTCTTCTTCTTCTAAATTTATACTAAGTGACCGTTTTCTACATATATTGCCATAGTGTTATCCTCTTGCGTAATTTATTGGAACAACATTTCTACTTTAAACCACAGTTTTATATGCTTTGGCGTCGGCGCGCTGAAGGCACTATTTCTGAAAATTAAATTTTGAACTTACATAATTAAAATTTTGCTGGAAATTCAAAATGTTTAGTAATATAATAAAATTACAATAAGTAAAAGATAGGGATTTATTTACCTACCATAATCTTGTTTTTTTCTGTGTGAGTAGGTATCCAGCGACAAAAAGTCGCACTTAACTCAACGTAAATAAGGGGCTGCACATCAGATTAACACTGAACGGAAAAGAAATTTCAAACAGTCTCTGCTAATCCAGACAGTAAACCATTCTTTAAACAAAACTGAATTTCATGCTGATCTATGCCGAGCAATCGTCGCAGCAAATATCCCATTTAATGCAGTGGAAAGCCTACAATTCAAAGGCTTCTTAGAAAAATACTGCCACAGAAATATTCCCTCAGAATCCACCATAAGAAAAAATTATATTGACGGTACTTATGTAGAGGCTTTGAGCAGAAATCGCTCGGACATAGGCGAATCACATACGACTGGCTACCAGTAGATGAAACTACGGACAACATGGGGCGCAACAAAGCACATTTAATTGTTGGGAAGTTGAATTCTGATACTCCAACAGTAGTATATTTGATTTGTTGCAGACAACTGGCCAGAACCTACTCTCAGACGATAGCGAAATTTGTTAATGATGGTCTCAAGGAACTGTACCCAAACAGTCTTGATGAGAATAAAATACTACTAATATACACTGACGTAGCAGCAGGTTTCACCCTTCCGCTTCGCACATTACTTGCCTGGAATATGGTGTTAGCAGTGTTGCAGGGCATGTAACACAACAGTACCCAAATGTCAACATATTGATTTCTACAGTAAAATAAGGGAGAAACTAGAGAAATTCCGTGAGAAACTGCCCAGTATTTTTCTGCCGCCCGAACCTGTAGTTACCTGCTGGGGGACATAGCTCAAAGCTGCAGAATACTACAACGACCACTTTACTGAAGTGAAAGACGTTGTTTTAAGTCTAGAAGACGAGTCTGCATGCACTGTGTCTGCAAAGCAAGTGATGGACGATTCTGATCTTCAGAGGGATCTAGTATTTTTGAACTCACACTTAATCTTCCTTGTACACGTTGCTGCATCACTTGAAGCAGCAGGAAAAGCTCTGTATGAACAAACGCAACAAATGCTGTGTAAGAAAGGATGAAAACTGTTCCTGGTTCTGATGGAGTTCAAGTACGGCATAAACTGGAGAAGGTTCTGCTGAGGAATATAGGATTGAAGGACCTGAGTAGTGCTTCAGATATCCTAGCAGGAAAAATCACGGAGGAATGTGACATTCCTGTCCATCTAGTGTCGAAGTTGAAATACGCTTATCTGCTTAGCTAAGCTGTTTATCTTCGACCGGCACCATTTGTCCCTTTATCTCTCTGCGGCGCACTAGTGTAAATAATGAGTTCGCGACAATATACATATATCCTTGCTTTTTATACACTCACTGTTTATTGCCCTTGTTTTGTTTTAGTTTTAAAAAGAGTATTTTAAAAACAAGTGATCTAAAACTAAGTTAAAGGGTAAAGAACAAACAACGAAAATCTCGCTCAACGTAACCCTCACACGCACACACACACACACACACACACACACACATATATATATATATATATATATATATATATATACATTGCTACTAATACGAATCAGGAGAAAGGGATGGAAGCCTTCTGATTACTAAAGAGGTGAGTTTCTTGCACCAGAAGGATCTGCACTTGGTTAACTACTATGAAGTTTGATACTCCATTTAACTTGTTCCGGATACCATTGGCATTCCAGGAGCATATTTTGAGCCCAAGTAGGTCTGCTATCCTATTATTCCTGTCTGCCATAGCGTCCTATGGAAATGAATATGGTGTGGACTAAGATGGTTTCAGGTGGTATGTTATCAGGTCGTTGTGCCAGAACTTTAGCTAGGACTGTAGCGCAGTCTGGTTGGTGATGGATGGGGATTCTGCTCATAAGAATAATAAATTGAGCATCTGGAATGGTGGGTTTTGGTAGGGAGTTTTTTTTGGCATATTTGTGATGGACAGGTTATGGACCGGCAAGCGCTGCTGGGCTGATTGCCACAATCCACTGTTGCAGGGACGTGGACGCTGCACACTCTCCTTCTGGGCGGTTGGTCTTGAACCTCCAGATTTGTCTAAGTTGCTCCTCAACTTAGATTGCTGTTTGGGAGACCTCATCTGGTCGACTTCCATTCCATTTGCATGGTTTGAAGCGGTGTTGACGGCTCTCTAGGGCTTAGCCAGGAGACTGTCCGTTTGCTGCTGCTGGCTGTTCTCTGATTAGTTTTCAGCGCCCACTGGGTTTGGCATCTTCGGTGCAGCGTCGAATCTGGTTCGCTGCCCATTCTTGTTGAGTAGCATTTCCACTCGTGCCTCCTGCCAGATTGGGCACTTAGCGTAGCGGCATAAATGTGGGCCGCCATAGTTAGAGCAAGTTGCCTTAGATCCTGCTACACCAGGAAGCTGGCAATCTTGCTGTTTGTGACCAGATTCTCCACAATAGGAGCAAACTGGCTCTAGTATGCAGCCAACAGCACTATGGGTGAACTGCTGGTAGTTGGTGCACTGAAGTGATCTGGCTGGGGGGCGGTATGATTCAACGCGAATGATGGCGTTGAACATACGTCGCTCCTTGTAGATATTAGAGGCATTTTCCTCCTTGCAGAGTGCAACTCTAAAGCGAGGGAGCAGGTGTGATGGTTGGCTACGGTTGGAACGAGGTTGGCCCACTCGTTCAATAGGATGGCCTAATTCTTGAAGTCTGCTAGTGACATCTGCCTCTGTGATGTACATAGGCAGGTCCTTCAGGGTGACGTACAGGGGTTTTTCTTCCGGTAGTAAGGTGGTGAGGTGTTGTATTGTGCTATCGGAAAGAATCCTACGAATTTTCCTATGATCATCAGGCGTAGCAGGCAGAAAGGCGATGGTACCACTCATATTCCTGATGTATGTGATGTCAGGATATACTGTTTTTAGTACGTTAGATATCTCACGTGCGTTGGAAGGATCACGGAGAAATATTGGTGCTGTTCGTTGTGAACGAACAGGGGGAGGGTCCTAGTTGGCAGGAGATGTATTGGTTGATGGAACAGCCTGAGGCACATGTTGTTGCTGTGCTGTGGCTGGTTGTGGTGGGGAAGGTGTAGGGCACTTCCTTTTGTTATTATGTGCTGGTGATGTGGCAGGAGATGGTACAGCTTGAATCGCATGTTGCCGCTGTACTGAAACTTGTTTTGGCGGGGAAGGTGTGTCAGGATACTTCCTTTTGCTTATGGAAGGTGCCAGTGAGTCCTTCGTTACCTGAGTTTCCATGGGTAACTCACTGAACCGGTTTGAAATTGGTAGTGGTTCAGGTTTCTGAACTACCTATGGAGCTTTTGGATTTTTACTTTTATTTACTGGTGTTTCCCATTGCTGGGAAACATGCTTCATCTGTCACTAGTTCTGAGGTAATGGGTGATTGCCTCAAATCTAGCGCGGTTGGCTTGGTAGAGCTGGAACTTCTGAAGTGCAGCTCCTGAATTTTCAAGTTTAGGTAGTTTAGTACCTCTTGGTCAGCCTGCTCCAGGTAGCGCAGTCTGGCTCTTTTTTCTAGCATGAGCAATCTCGTATCCCCACGAGAAAGTGGTACTACGGCATGTACTATTAGGGTCTCATGCAGATAATCCCTAAAATCCCCGGCGTTTCTGTATTACACTAGCATTTCAGAGTGCTCTGCATTATCAGCACTGTAATCTGCTGCAGTTAATGCAGGGAAACCGCTAGCACACATTAATTGTCCTTCATCAAAACTATTTGCTTCACTCTGTGTTGCCATGATTGTAAAGTATCAGGTAGTCAGATAAAATGTCCAATTAGAGGTCCTAATACAAAACACCAATGAGAACGCACGGTCGACCAATCAGATAGCACCTGAGTTGGCACTAGTTGGATGCGTGCAATAAGGGCTTCCAGGCCTTGCTGAACGTGTGTGTTTTTTTGCAAATGTATAAAATATTGCTTTAGCACTTTACACACACCACAACACCTTATTTGCACAATATGTAGAACTCTACACCAGAGCTCTACATATCGTTATAACTACACATTATGTTTTGTGTGGATTACTTGACTCGCAAGTATATATTTACGTGAAATGCATAATTGCTTCTGTTACACTGCATTCCACATATAAAGTTTTACGTGAAAACTCACATCTACTTCGAGGGCACAAGTAGACGACCGTATGGCACGGAGAGGCACATTCGACTGATTCGCGGACCAACACAGCACAGAGGTGTCGTTGAAGGTTGAACCTACTCCTCAGAGGAGGGACCTTGAAGCACAGAGGTGTCATTGAAGTTTGAACATCCTCCACATAAGAGGGGCCTTCGACGTTTTGCCATTTCGGAACCTTGTCCCTTAATGGCATGGTGGTGAGTTTTGATGATGTGACCGTTGGTAGGTGGTGGTGAATAGGTAATGATTTTTTTTAATTATATAGTTAGGTTGTTTGGGATGGGAAGTGTAATGGATAGCTCAGAACGTGTTTTGTAAGGGCCTGTGGTGGGGCTAGCACTAGTATGAGTCGCTTGTAGTTTTCACCGGGGTCGAGGTCATATTCCCCCAGACCGCAGATAAGACTATTGAAGCTGAAAGGGAGTTTGTTATAAAAGCTATGGTATATGGTAAGGATGTAGTCTGTGATTTTTGGGAAGGAAAGGTCTGCATGGATATTATCGTTAGGGATGTACCAATTGGAAGCTGTTGCTATCCGAAGGTAGTGGCTTTGAAGGAATTGAAGTTTGTGGAGACGGGATTTTGCTGCAGCTCCCCAGACAGTGCAAGCATAGATTAATGTCGGGCGAGGTATTTGCTTGTAAATGAGCAATTAGTTATGCAGACTCATTGTCGATTTCCTATTATACATAGGATGCAGCATGGCCATCCTTCTGGACACTTTGTTTGCCAGAGTGATGATGTGTTGTTTCCACGTCAGACGCCAGTCCAAGGTTACTCCGAGGTATGTAGCCTCCGTGGACCATTGTACTTCTTCTCCAGCCAGGCGGAGATTGCGTATATCTTGCAGAGTGCGGTGGGTGAATGTGACTGCCTGAGATTTGTTTGCATTTATCTTCAGGTGCCAAGTGCTGGGCCAGGCAGAAAGCATATCAGAGTAACGCTGTGCCTTGCTTACTGCATTAACATGGCGCTTATATGTGTCTGTTAATGCGGTATCATCAGCGAATAGGTAAAGGTTACAGCCTATTAGGGTAGGGAGGGTGTTCATTTAGGCGAGGAATAATAGGTGACCAAGGACACTGTCTTGAATACAATAGGGCTGAGAATGGATGTCATCCCTGGCTGCGACGAAGGAACGGTTTTTGAGGTAGGTATTGATGAGGTGTATAAGGTATGCTGGGATATTGTAGTGGATGAGACGATGGAGGAGGCCGTCATGCCATACTGAGTCAAATGCTCGAGAGATGTCAAGGAATAGTGCTGTGACGTAATATCGGTTGTTATACCCGTGTATAACATCGTCCACGAGGCGAAGTGACTGGTGAGAGGTCGAGTGCTGACGTAGGAAACCAAACTGCTCGGGTCATAGTGCACTGTACTGATCCAGCAGATGTTGAAGGTGGGCCTGCAGGACCATCTCGAAGATTTCACTAATTGCCGGCAGCAGACTGATGGGCCGGTGGCTGTTGATATTGTCACCCGAACGTTGGAACACCCCATAGAACCCTGGCGGCAGCAGCAGGAGACGGAGGCGTTCGGACACGCCCCCCTCGTTTGTCTTATAGCGGTAATTAGGGGTGGCTGGAAAAAAAGCATTACCGTGCCGTCTCTTTCCGCTGCCCTCGATTTCTCGAACTTACGGGATATTTCATCTTATCCAGAACTTTCTCGATTGGCGAGATGACCATATAGAAGCAACACCTCGGGTCAGTGAGGGAGTTCGTGGCAATCAGCGTAAGAGTGCAGTGCTAGTTTAAGGACGAGAAGACTGTGTACGTGCAACGGAAGCATTTAGTAATTGTGACCGTACAGTGGAATTGTAACGGACTTACTGGTGAATCGTAATTGTGTGCATTACGCAATTCCGTGTAATTGGCAAGTGTTTAATTGTAAGTCCGTGGAAATAAAGAACATTTTTGAGTGGCGTAATTGGACTTTTTTTCACGAACCCACAAAGTCACACTGGTGTCAGGAAGCGGGACGATCACATCACCGTACATTATAGCCATGGAATCCGCACTGGAAAAATCCTTTTGCAGAAGATGAACAAATTAACAGCGAAGTCGGAGGCGGCAAATAACAACTTGGCCGCAGGTTTGAAGGAAATGAAGACGGCAAATGATAACCTCGCTGCAAAAACGGAAGCGGCAAATAACAGCCTGGCCGCGAAGCTGGAGACTACAAATAACAACCTGGCCGCGGAACTGAAACAAATGAAGACGGCTAACGACAACATCACCGAGAAGATGGAAGAAATGAAGGCCGAGTTAACTACAGAAATGAAAGCTGCGAATGGCAGTCTGGCCACGGAAATGAAGGCGGCGAACGAGGCTCTCCCCGCAAAGTTTGAAGAAAAGTTTGCCGGTGTAAAAGAGGACGTCACAGAGTTAGGCAAGCACGTCGAAGACCTGGCGAGCCGAGTTAATGAGCTGGAAGGAAAGGCCGACAGCAGCGTCAAGTCCCTGAGCGCCATGGTGGAGGACGTCGTCGGCAGGAGGTTCAAGGATTTGAAAGCGACGCACCGGGACACGACACAACATCGGCGCGCGTCAAACTTCCGAAATATGACGGCGCGTCAACATTTGAGGTCTTCCTACGCCAGTTCGACACAGTGGCCAAGCACAACAGATGGTCACCGGAGGAGGAGGCCACACGGTTGATAGCCAGCCTCCAGGGACGAGCCGCGGAAGTCCTAAACGCGGTGCAGACAACGGCAGCGCCCAAGGACATCCGGGAGGCCCTGAAGAATCGCTTCGGGAACCACCGCTTAGCCGCAGCATACCACAGCCAGCTAAAGGCAAGGTCACAGCAGCCGGGGGAGACGCTGCAGGAGTTCGCCATAGCGATTGAGCAGCTGGCTAGCAAGGCCTTGGTTGACCTGCCACTGGAGTTCGTATCCCGGGAAGCCGCCTACAACTTTGTCGACGGGGTACCGTACACGGAGATTCGTCAGCGCCTAATGCTCGGCGATTATAAAACCATCCACGAGGCGCTGACAGCGGCATTAAGGATGGAGGCGGCCAAGGTAACGTCTATCCCGACGTCGAGTACGAGGAGTGTCCGCTACGCCGGAGACAGAAGACAGCTGAGGGACGCCGACGAACACCTAGTGGCCTGTGTTGGGGGTGTGGACAGCCCGGACACCTGCAGAGAGACTGCCCACACCAGTAAGAACAGCCGGAAAACGAGTAAGGGCTGTCGTGGGGAGGGGCCCGACGGCGCCATCACCATCATCCCCTCGAGTGACACTGCGCTCCGTCGTAGGGATGACAGCCTCATCGCGGACGATTGGGTAAGAGAAAAGCCGTGCAGCGTGCTGGTGGACACCGGGGCGGCCGTGACCATCATCAGATCTGACGTGGCGAAGGGTTTGCCGACAAGGAAGCTGAGCCGACCATACCAGCTTGTCACGGCATCGGGCGACACCTTGCCTGTGGAGAAGGACGCCCTGCTGGAGTTGACGTTGGGACGGAGCGCCGTGCGTCTGTGAGTGTTCGTCGCGAAGGTGGCTGAGGAGGTGATTCTGGGACTGGAAGCCCTCAGGAGCCATGAAGCGACGGTCGACGTCGGCAAGAAGGTACTGCCACTCAACGGAGAAGAGGTTATACTCCGTCAACCAAAGAGTGCCTTGGAATTTGCAGGGTCGTCTTGAGCGAAGATGTGGTTGTCCCCGCGAGGAGCGAGGTGGTGGTGACGGCGCGACTGGAAGGCCAGAGAACCAGGAACATGATGCTGGACCAGAAGACGCCTGTACACGGACTGTGTGTAGCCAGGACATTGCTACCGTGCCAAGAGGAGGTGCCCGTGAGACTGCTAAATCCGACGGACGCCGATCACCACGTCCAGGCCAGGACGGAGTTGCGAACATGCGAGCCTGTGGTGAGCGTAACAGCTATCGACGAGACACAGGAGCCGGCGCCGAAGCAACACCTGGAGCCCCGGCTAGAAGGTTTAGTGGAGAGGGCGGCCGACCACCTGACCGCAAAACAGCTGGAGAAGGTTCGACAACTGCTAAGACGGTATCAGCGCGTCTTCAGCCAAGGTGATAGTGACTACGGCCGCACGGACAAAGTGCTTCACCACATGGACACCGGGGACGCCCGGCCTGTTCGGCAACCACATAGACGCGTTCCGCTGGCGAAGCAAGGGGCGGTACGAGACATGCTGGAGGACATGAGATCCAGGGGAGTGATTGAAGAGTCTGACAGCCCTTGGTGTTCCCCTGTAATCTTGGTGACGAAGAAGAACGGCGAGCTGCGCTTCTGCGTAGACTACAGAAAGCTGAACGCTGTCACCCGGAAGGACTGTTTTCCCTTACCCCGGATTGACGACACCCTGGACACGCTAGCTGGTTCACAGTGGTTCTCGACCCTGGACCTGAAGTCGGGCTACTGGCAAGTAGCTCTAGACCCGAGAGACAAGGAGAAGACGGCATTCTCGAGGTGCCAAGGGCTCTGGCAGTTCACGGTTATGCCCTTTGGCCTCTGCAACGCCCCAGCTACCTTCCAGCGCCTCATGGAGTCAGCGATGAGAGGGCTGACTTGCAATGCCAGCCTGCTATACCTGGACGACATCATCATGATTGGGAAGACTTTTGAAGATCACCTCGAGAATTTGAGTAAGGTGCTACAGAGACTGCTGGCGACCAACTTGAAGCTGAACGCGAAGAAGTGCCAGCTCTTCCGCAAGGAAGTTAACTACTTGGGCCACATAATCTCAGCAACCGGAGTGGCCACAGACCCGGAGAAGACAAAGGCCGTGAGAGATTGGCCTCGCCCAAGGGATAAGAAAGAGCTGCGCAGTTTCTTGGGGCTGTGCAGTTATTACCGCCGCTTCATAAAGGGGTTCTCCAACATCGCCAAACCCCTCACCCGCATGACAGAGGAACACCGGCCTTATGTGTGGACGGAGCACGCCGAAGACGCTTTCCAGCACCTGAAGGAAACCCTGTACAGTGCTCCAATTTTGGGTTTCCCACAACTGGGTGGCGCCTTCATTGTTGACACCGACGCCAGCGACCATTGCATTGGAGGTGTCCTATCGCAGATCCAGGACGGCCATGAGCGGGTGATAGCCTACTACAGCAAGGCGCTATCCAAGGCAGGAAAGAACTACTGCGTCACCCGAGGGGAGTTACTGGCGGTAGTAAAGACCTTGGAGCACTTCCACAAGAACGTGTACGGTCAGCCATTCCACCTGAGGACTGACCATTCCGCCCTAACCTGGCTGTTGAGCTTTAAGAACCTGGAAGGCCAGACAGCACGTTGGGTCCAGAGGCTGCAGGAGTACTTCACCTCGGAACATCGTAGAGGGAAGAGCCACGGTAACGCAGACGCCATGTCCCGAAGACCCTGTCCAGAAGAGTGCGGCCAGAGCACAAGAGTGGAAGAGAAGGAGCGTGCCGCAGCTGTCGAGTAGTTGTGGCAGTGCCTGCGGATGGCTGGGATAGCGCAGGCCTGAGGAGGGAGCAGCTGGCGGAGGCAGATTTGGGGCCAATCTTGAGGGAAGTGGAGGCAGGGACGAGACCAACCTGGGAGGACATCGCACCGAGGAACGCCACCTACAAGTCGTACTGGGCCCAATGGGACTCGTTGAAGACCAGAGATACCGTGCTGTTCCGGGTATGGGAAGCACCCGATGGGAAGACGCAGAGAGAACAGTTGGTACTTCCCCGGAGTAAGGTACCGGAAGTCTTGGAAGAAATGCACGCCGGTACTTCAGGACACCTGGGAGCGAACGGAACGATTGACAAACTACGGCAGCGCTACTACTGGCTGAGGCTACGAGCAGATGCTGAGAGATGGTGCCGTCAGTGTCACGTGTGCGCGGCGAGTTGTGGCCCCCAGACTAGGAGCCCGGGTCGCATGCAGCAGTACAACGTCGGAGTGCCATTCGAACGGATCGCCGTTGACATTGCTGGACCGTTCCCAGTTTCCAACCGAGGCAACAAGTACCTAATGGTGGTCGTGGACTACTTCACCAAGTGGCCGGAGGTGTATGCCATCCCAAACCAAGAGGCAAAGACAATCACAGACTGCCTCGTGGAGCAAGTGTTCTGTCGATTTGGGGTGCCGCTAGAGCTACACAGTGACCAGGGTACCAACTTTGAGTCCAAACTAATGAAGGAGGCACTACAAAGGCTTGGGGTGAACAAGACCCGCACGACGCCTCTACATCCCCAGTTGATGGCATGGTCGAAAGATACATCAAGACCTTAGAGGAACACCTGGGGAAGGTCGTGGCCAGCCATCAGCGAGACTGGGACGTCAAGGTGCCACTGTTCTTGCTGGTCTACCGCTCGTCTACAAACGACACAACTGGGATTACGCCAGCCAGGTTAATGCTCGGCCGAGAGTTACGCCTCCCTTGTGACCTAGCTTTTGGAAGCCCTCCGGAAGCGAAACAGCCAGCGACCGAGTATGTGGAGAACTTGGTGGACCATCTCCACGACATGCACGAGATGGCTCGCCAGAACATCCAGAAGGCGAGCGACCGCATGAAGACAGGTATGACAGGCAAGCCAACAGCCAAGGGTTCCAGCAAGGTGACCTGGTCTGGTTGTACCGTCCTACCCGGACAAAGGGACGCTGCCCGAAGCTCCAGCAGCCATGGCAAGGACCGTACCGGTTGGTGAAGAGGATTAACGACGTGGTCTACCGCATCCAGAAGGTTCCCCGGGGGAAGATGTTGGTGGTACACCTGGATCGCCTGGCACGCTACGATGTAGCTGTTCGGGACGACCAGCTTTTAGGAGGGAGCAGTGTCATCCGAACGTTGGAACACCCTATAGAACCCTGGCGGCAGCAGCAGGAGACGGAGGCGTTCGGACACGTCCCCCCTCGTTTTTCTTACAGCGGTAATGAGGGGTGGCTGGAAAAAAAACATTACCGTGCCGTCTCTTTCCGCTGCCCTCTATTTCTCGAACTTACGGGATATTTCATCTTATCCAGAACCTTCTCGATTGGCGAGCTGACCATATAGAAGCAACACCTCGGGTCAGTGAGGGAGTTCGTGGCAATCAGCGTAAGAGTGCAGTGCTAGTGTAAGGACGAGAAGACTGTGTACGTGCAACGGAAGAATTTACGTAATTGTGACCGTACAGTGGAATTGTAACGGACTTACTGGTGAATCGTAATTGTGTGCATTACGCAATTCCGTGTAATTGGCAAGTGTTTAACTGTAAGTCGGTGGAAATAACGAACATTTTTGAGTGGTGTAGTTGGACTTTTCATTTCACGAACCCACGAAGTCACAATATGCTTGGGGTCATTTCCTGGCTTAGGAAGGGTGATAATCCTAGCGTGTTTCCACGCAGCTGGGAAATGAGCTAATAGCAGTAGACTGTTAAACATGTGTATCGACAGTGTTATACATGCTGCTGGTAACGCTTTGAAAGCATAAGGCAAGATATCAAACCCCACTGCTTTAAAGGGTCACACTTCGTCCACGATACTCCGCACTTCTGCAACCATTGTCAGGTGTACTTCACCCACAGTAAAATGTGTGGAAAGAAACGCTTCAACACGCGACACTGGCACACTTCGGCCACGATATTCCGCACTTCTGCAACCATTGTCAAGTGTACTTCACCCACAGTAAAAGGTGTGAAAAGAAACGCTTCAACACGTGACACTATTTCCTCAGAGAGCTCTTGGTCTTGAGAATCTGCTATCTGCTGGATGAAAAGTGAGGACTAGATGTTCAGCCATTAAATCTACCTTTTCTCTCGTCGACTGTGCTGGTCTTCTGTCATCAGTCAGAGGTGGATCAGAAGAAGGTATGCACAGTAGCGCCTTGAACATACGCCAAAGTGATGAGTCCTGGGGATCAAGAACACATAGTCGACGTTCCCACTCTTCATTTCGCAAGTCAGCAAGCTCTAGTTTGACTAAGTGTACCAGTCAATTTCAGTCCCTTTTGTATAAGGGATTTCGCGTGAGTTGAAACCGTCGCCTAGTTTTATTCTTTTCGGCTATTAACTTCCGTAGCTGTGAGGCAAGTGGCTTCTGTGTACTGCAGAATTTACGCCGTCGTGGAGTGGCTTCAACCATTGCGTGTGCCATTGTAGAGGTGATGACAGTAGCTAGGTTATCGGCTTCAGCTACGCTGTTACATGGTGCAACCTCTGCTGATCCTGTTGCCATTATCTCTGTGTACTTACTGCAGTAGGTTAGACGAGGTTTCGGAGAGTTTGGCGGCGCCTTGGCTGTTGCCCAAACTTGGTAGAGGAAAAGGATGGGGTAGTGGTGAAGAAAGTTCTGTGATGGTAAGGATTTTCGGGTGACCGCGAATGTGCTGGAGGATATCGCCGACCACCTGACTGGTTGCTATCCTCCACCACAGTCGCGGTGACCCGAAAATCCTTGCCAACACAGAACTACGGGCTCATCCAGATAATCCCTGAAATCACCACCGTTTGTGTAGAACACTAGCATTTTAGAGTCCTCTGCACTATCGGCACTGTCATCTGCTGCAGTTAATGAAGGGAAATCGCTAACACACATTAATTGTCCTTCATCAAAGCTATTTTCTCCACTCTCTGTTGCCATGATTGTGAAGTATCAGGTAGCAAGATATAATGTCCAATCACAGATCTTAATACAAACACCAATCAGCACACACTGTCGAACAATCAGATGGCACCTGAGTTGAATCTAGTTGGATGCGTGCCCTGCTGCACGTGTATGGTTGTTAGAAGTGTGGAAAATATTGTTTTAGCACTTTACACAGACCACAAAACACTAATGTCTGCACATTACGTGTTATGTAGAGTACTTCAAACGCAATGACTAACTATATCCATGAATATATCACTGCTACTGCACTGTAATACACGTTTGCAGGTTTACATGAAATGCGTAATCACTGCTGATACACTGCAATCCACATATGAATTCCACATATAAAGTTTTACTTGAAAATTCACATTAGTTTCGAGCATACAAGAAACACGACCTCACGGCACGGAGATGCACACTCGACGAGGAGGGGCCTTTTATTCAGGTGAAGGTAAGGAGAGAAGTGGATGAGGCTTTATTGCAGCCTGTAGGGATCCCGCTAAAAGCACTCCCGTTAGTCTGCGGTAAAGTTACAGTGCGAGCTACCGATGGCAGCAGGCGGGTAATAGAATGATGGCCAGTCGTCGGTAGTGACCAAGGCCCTGATCTATGCGCGTGGGGAGTATAGGTGAGAGTGCAGGAAGGCGTTAAAAGGTGAGGAGTGGCCTTTACACAGAACAGCACAGAGGTCGTTGAAGGGAGCTCTCCTCCGCGAAGGAGGAATGTTTTTTCCTTCGACTGTTGCCATACCGGGATTTCATCCCTTACTGGCATGGTGATTGGTTTTTAAATAATGGATGGTGCGTAGATGGTGGTGATAATGTTTGAGAAATGTTTGCGTAGTTCTATAAACGTGTTTTGTAAGGTGTGCTTTGGAGTTTATGGTGGTCCTAGCACAAGTCTGGGTCTTCTGTAAGTTTCTCCGGGATCGAGGTCATACTCCGCGAGGCCGCGGATGAGTTGGCAGGAAGTTTAGCATATAATCTTCGAGAAAGGTGTAGGGTATGGTCTGTGAGTAAAGGTGAGAGAGTGGAGGAAGGCGTTAAAAGGTGAGGGGTGGCCTTTACACAGAACAGCACAGAGGTCGTTGAAGGGAGTCCTCCTCCGCGAAGGAGGAATTATTTTCCTTCGGCTGTTGCCATACCGGGATTTCATCCCTTACTGGCATAGAGATTGGTTTTTAACTAATGGATGGTGGGTAGATGGTGGTGATAATGTTTGAGAAATGTTTGCGTAGTTCTATATACGTACTTTGTATGGTGTGCTTTGGAGTTTATGGTGGTCCTAGCACAAGTCTGGATCTTCTGTAAGTTTCTCCGGGATCAAGGTCATACTGCGCGAGGCCGCGGATGAGGTGGAAGGAAGTTTAGCATAGAACCTTCGAGGAAGGTGTAGGATATGGTCTGCGAGTTTAGGAAATTTGAGGTCAGAGTGGATATTGTCGTTGGGAATGTACTAATGGGCATGGGTTGCGGTGCGAAGATAGCGGTTTTATAGTACACGTAATTTGTAGAGGTGTGCTTTTGCGCCAACACCCCAGACTTGGCCGGCATATGTAATTGCAGGTCTCAGGCCCTGCTTGTAGAGGAGGATCTTGTTCCTCAACGCCATTGTTGACTTTCTGTTATATGGTGCGTACAGCATTGCTATCTTTCTGCTGACTTTGTTTGCCAGTGTTGTGATGTGGGGCTTCCATGTTAACTTCATATTGTCGCGGCAACGCACATAAAAGTTTCGCGCGGAGCGTAAACGCGGCTTGTTTACACAAAGGCACTGATAAAGATAACAGTCGGATACTGCATCACTGAGACAAGACTTACCAACGCAGATAAGTGAGGTAAACAGAAATTTCTAGTGACTTCCTGACTGATAGAGATTATTCGGTTTCTGGTTTGGTTTAGAAATATCTCGAATATATGAATGAGATATATAAGAGATTGTGAGACGCCAGCGGCCAGTCTTAAAGGGGTCGTAAATAGTAGTAAACAGCTGTAGAGTGTTGTAACGAGAGCTGATTGTTACTGTCATCGATCTTGGAAGATTGTGTTGCATATGTGATGTTATGTTGTTACGTGGGAATTCAGCATGGTATTTTTACGGAAATAAAGAACATTTAGAATTTCGGTAAGCTGTACTTTTAATTCTACGAACCCAAAAAGTCACAATTGGTGTCAGAAATGAGACATTACGACATGGAGGCCGCATTGGAAAATATACTACAGTAAATGGACAACCTCACCGCGAGATGAAAGAAATGAAGGCGGCTAACGATAACATCACCGAGAAAATGGAATAGAAGTTGCATATGGTAAATAACAACTTGACTGCGAACATGACCGAATTAACAGCGAAGACGGAAGCTGGAAACAAGAGCCTGACCACGAAGATGACCAAATTGACCACAGAAATTAAAGCGGCAAACGAGGCCCTCGCCGCAAAGTTTGAAGAGCAGTTGACCGACGTAAGGGATGACGTCCGCGGAGCTGGACAAGCGGATGGGTCAAGTGGACGAGTGGCTTGACGATTTAGAGGGAAAGGCCGACAATAACACCAAATTCCTGAACGCTGTGGTGGAAGACATGGAAGACCTTGCGAGCCGTCTTAACAACCTGGAGGGAAAGGCCGACAGCAACACAACGTCCCTGAACGTCACGATAGAGGAAATCTTCGGCAGGAGGTTGATGGACTTGAAGACAGACGCCCTGGGCCGCAACACAACACCTGCACGCGCTAAACCTCCTAAATACGACGGCGTGACAAATTTCGAAGTCTTCCGCTGCCAGTTCAACACAGTGGTTAAGCACAACAAGTGGTCACCTGAGGAAAAGGTTGCGCAGCTACTAGCCAGCCTTCAGGGACGGGCCGCAAAAGTCCTGAACGCCGTCCAGACCGCGGCGTCGCCCAAGGACATCTGGGAGGCCCTGGAGAACCACTTTGGAAACCACCGCTTAGCCGCAGCGTACCGCAGCCAGCTGAAGCCAAGGACACAGCAGCCAGGGAAGACGCTGTAGGAGTTCGCCCTGGCAATTGAGCAGCTTGGAGGAAAGACACCTAAAGTAGTCCAGTAGCTCCCGGTCAGTAATGTCAAGTCCGTACCGTGTGAAGTGAATGCGTTCTCTAACCAGAGCTTTGCTGGCACGTCTCAGAATCTTGTTAGTTGAAAAGTTCTTCATCGGGTATCGTAGTCTCGCAAACTTTGGCGTAGTCATTTCGTCCCTGCACCTTTATAAGAAGGCCAGAGAGCTGAATAGTCTGCCTTTACGTTCACGTAGTTCTTGGAAAGCACTAATTTCCTGGTAGGTCTCCTTCCCGTAAAGGATTGTGAAATATGAGCTGAAGCTTTCCTGGCTGCGTATATGTTCTAGACGTTTTCGGGCTTCGAGCCAGGTAAGAAGACGTGACATCGAAGTTTTGGGAGCGTGCATCTCTCCCATCTTAAGGATGCTGAATCACTTTAGGTAGTGGGGCAACCCATATATATCGGTTGTCGAGGTAAATGACGCGGACCAATCAGCGAGCAGGCTCGCGATGGTCTAATGTGGGCACGAGAATTAAAGAACATGATAGAAGCATCAGGCGGTTGCAACCTGAAAAGTCTTGGCTGACGGAACATTGCTTCCAGCAAGACCATAAGGCTAGCTTCGGTCTCACCAATATTGTGGCAAAATGCAGTCACTACTGGGAGCGCAGAATCAAGAAGACTCACAGACCACATCCTACACCTCTCTCGAAGCTTCTATGCTCAACTTTCTTCAAGTTTCAATCACATCATACGCGGTCTCGGTGAGTATGGACTCGACCCCGGAGAAACTTACAAAAGACCCAGACTTGTGCTAGGCACACCATAAACTCATAAACCACACCGTACCCTTACAAAAACTATCTTAGAACTTCCATAACATCTCTTTAAACACTACCATCACCATTTACCCACAATCCCTTAGTTAAAAATCAATTTTTATGCCAGTAAGAGACGTAGTCCCGGTATGGCAATAGTTGAGGGACCCTCCTTTGCGGAGGAGGACTCCCTTCAACGCCACCTCTGGGCTATGTATTTCGACGGGACTTCAAGGAGGACACATGATGAGGAGCAGACTGTTGAAGAGCCAGACTAGTCTAACACAGGCGTGAAGAATGGACCAGAGCCTGCGTCGGTCTTGCAGCTCCGACGGAGAATCTACAGGGACTCCCTGCCGCTCTTGCTGAGCACTTAACAGATTAGCTGGGTAGAGGTACATGACCGCTGCCAACAGTCTCCGATTGAAATCTAAGGCGCCCTGGGGCAGATCCTCTGTACTTCGGGCTTTTCAGCGCCTACTAGCTGTTCTTTCTCGTTTACTTAACCTATTTTCCTCTTGCTATATAGTATTTAGCTCCCGCCTAGGGTCCCCAATAGGCTTTCACTCTCCTATTCTTACCCTTCTACGTAGCTTAGGATTAGAAACCCTACTTCACGTAACTCCCAAGCCCTACCATGACTAAGTCCAAGGAGAAATCTGTGGTACGCTCTCCTACGGAGCTGCGTACGACTCGGAGTAAAGTCATCCAGAAGAACCTGGATTGTGGCAGCACCTCCACTAAGCTTAGCTCGACTCCTACACCTCCATCCTCCCGCTTTCCAATCCAGTGCTTCCCAGCTGAAGCCCGGATGGTAAGCCGCGACACCACAGCTGTGTCCTACCACTCTTCCATCTTCTCTTGCCACTAATTCCCCTCTTCCAAGATCCCGTTCCTCGTCCCTCTCCAGGCCTGCGAGCCCTCCTGCACTCCTTTCACCTCCTGGCCCTTCTCTTGTCCGCCAGTCCAGCCGCCAACCTCACTGCCATCCTGTATCTCCTGCTCCTGCTCATCCTGGTCCTTCTACCAGACCTTACACAGTTCCTCAACCCGGACCCTCATATAGACCTGACCCGGCTCCTCAACCCGGACCATCATCTAGACCTGACCCAACCCCTCAACCTGGACCCTCATCCGGACCAGACCCAATATCCATACCCACCGTGCTCCCAGATCCTATGCCGATGCGCTCAGCGTGGCACTCCAGCCTCCAATTTATGTCCCAAAGACTGTAACTGCTTCTCTTTGCAGGCTGATGGCGGAATTCGACGATGTCTCCCCGAATGAAGGGTACATATTCTCGCGGGCACAAGTCTCGGGGACTTCCTCGTCCGAACCCACCCTGCCGTCGACCACGCCCACGTTGTGGCCTTCTTCAGAGAACGTAAGGCCCCTTTTCCAACTGACCCCAGAGGCAAGGCACCAAACGCACAGGCAGTCATCAAGTATGTCCTCTACGATGGAGTACAGGATGATCTCAAAAGGGCCTTGCAGTCCCTTCATCTTTCGGTGCAGAGAGGGGTCCAGATGCGTCGTTTCAATCGAGCGAGAACCCCTCTGCCTGTGTACCCGCTGGATGCGGCCACACTGGACGATCTGGAGGGCTGAAGCGTCTGGATTTCCTGCTCCACTTCAGGGGGAGGGTCGAGCACTACAGGAGACCTGTGATCCCTGTGTAGCGCAACCGGTGCCAACAGCTGCTGCACATGGCGGCGAGGTGCATGGTGGCTGCTCCTGTGTGCTTCAAATGCACTGAGTCGCACGAGACTGCCTCCTTTTTTCTAATGTACGTCCTCCAACATTTAGTCATATCGGACGATAAATGAAATGAGTGTAATGATGCTCAATGCCTCCGGGGTCCATGGAGCTTAGATTTACCCGACATTCGTCGTTCAGGATAAGAGAAACCCCGAAAAAACCCTTATCCAGGTAACTGCAATGTCCCCCAAATGCGCTCTCTGCCGCGGTATGGGCTACAGGGTCCGCTACCAGGCATGTCCAAAATTCCAGCGGCAACTAGCCTTGGTGCGCAACCTCCGGGATGGAGAGGCTCAGAGCGGGCGGCGGGGTAATTTGCGGCCTTCACGAGGGACACCGATGGTGGCACCCGCCAGAGCAGCATCGCCATAAGCTAGCTGTGTCCACCCTGCCAAGAACCCGGCGCCTGTCAGGGAAAGCAGGCCAAAGAGCAGGACTGATCAGGCGCAGCAACCACGTCCCCGACCATCTCCAACAAGGAGCCCTGCAGGGAAGGAGCCCCAGGCCGTGGTCCCGAAACGGCAGTACCAGAGGGACATGTACCAGGAGGTACTGCAGACGGGAATGTCCACCTACGGTATCTGGGAAACCATCACCCACATCCTTGAACGCCTCATGGAGAAACCTTACGAAACCCGCTCCATCATCTCTACCTACGCAGATTTCTGCCAACTACTAACCACTACCGATTTCCTAAATGCTCCTGAAACCACTCCTTAAAGTACTCAATTGTAATGCCAGAGGCCTACGTAAACCCAAGACTGAACTGTTATACTCCCTACTGGCAAATGACATTGAAATTGCCTAATAAATGAAGCACACTTAAACTCAACTATAGGACTAAACTTACCAGGGTACCATCTACACCGAAATGACAGGGACTTTAGAGGAGGGGGGACAGCAATAGCAATCAAAGAAAACATTTCTCACGACGTAGCTACACTACCACAGCTCACGTCAGTTGAAGCAGTTGGCGTGTACATCTCACCAACACTACTAATTGCGGCGTGCCACCCTCCCGGCCCTCTAGACGCATCTGATTTGGACAAACTTATACAGCTATACGACAGAATTCTAATCGCAGGTGACCTAAACGCCAAGCACCAAATTTGGAACTGTAGAACCAGTAACGCAGCAGGATTAGCGCTGCTACATCACGAAAACTACTCGGACTACATAATACACGCTCCCAATGGTCCCGCTTATATACCTTTGGCGAGAAATGCCTGTTCAGATATACTGGACATGGCGTTAACTAACTCGCCCGCCTCGGTAGCGTAGATGGTAGCGTGTCTGCCTCGCATTCAAGAGGTCCCGAGTTCGAATCTCGGTCAGAATGAGTTACCTGGATAAGGTTTTTTCCGGGGTTTTCCCTTATCCTTCAAGACGAATGTCTGGTAGCTCTAAGCTCCAAGGACCCCGGATTCATTTGAGCATAATTTCACCAATTTCATTCATTGTCCGATATGACTTAACGTTGGAGGACGTAAATTACCAAAAAAAAGCGTTAACTAGGCACCTGACTCAACGCATTAGCCTACAGGCAAAACACGACCTGTCAGCGGACCATCTCCCGGTCATTATATCCCTAGAGGGCTCCTTAGCAGTGACACAGCCGCTCCCGCGTCCTAATTACTCTTAAGCTAATTGCAAAACATTCGTACGCATAATTGGCGAAAATCTTCCCCAGGCGACTATCAATTCCAAGAAAGACCTAGACAATGCCCTAATTCAACTTGAGGATGCAATCAAGTTAGCGACCATAACTGCCGTACCAGTAAACATCCCAAAAACTAACAACGGGAAATTACCTCCTGATCTACTGCAACTTGCAACAGAACGAAATAGGGCCAGACGCAAATGGCTAAGATCACGCCACCCAGCTGATCTCGAAACCTTTCAAGCCTCAAACAGCTTAGCCAGGCAGCGAAATTCAAACTACACCGCCCAACAATGGCAACAAACCCTAGACGATCTAGACAATGACCATGAACACAAATCTGTGCGGCGCATTACTAGATACCTAACAAGAGACAAAATTAACATACCTCCCCTACATTATAACCAAACATTCACTAACACTGATCAACAGAAGGCAGATATCCTTGCAAACGCACTGCAGGAAATACTTACTCCCAACGAAGCCCCTTCTTGTCCGCGCTTTACGGCGGACACAGAAAGGGACACTTAACATTTGCATCAGTGACAAGTGCACAACCATGCCCGAAAGACCTGCCCGTCAAAAATAAAATGGCACCTACCCCATCGAAAAGCTCCGGGGTATGACAAAATCCCCAAACGTAGCACTCAAACATTTACCAGAAAGCAGAATACAAATATTAGCAAAAATATACAATTATACCCTAACACACGAAAGGCAGCGAATTACGATTAATTTGTAAGACATCCTTCGAATTAAAAGGAACCAAATTAACGAGCGATTCATATATATATATGAGCTTAATGTAGAATATAAGCGACAGCTGCCAAAAAGGCAGCGAATTAGACTTAGCATGTTAGCCTATTCAGTAAGACAGGCCCAGGACAGTCTGGGCCACAATTTCCCCTTATCTTTTCTTTGAGCCCCCTAAAGCCGCGGTCAGGGTCTTTAGTCATGGCCGTTACCTAGGATTTAATATCCACTTACTCCCGCCCGCTGTGGCTCAGTGGTTAAACCGCTTGGCTCTCACCAAGGCGGCACGGGTTCGATCCCAGGCGACAGCAAAGTAAGATTTGTAGTGGACAACACGGCGCAGGGCGGGTTTTCTCCGGGACCTCCGGTTTCCCCCGCCATCTCATTCCACCTGTGCTCCATCTTCATCACATGTATCATCGGTGTCACCACCTGCGGTGCCGTATGTAGTAAAAGCGGGCGTTAAACACTACACATTTGGGTGGCAGCATCGCATCTCTCACTGGAATTACGCGGGTGCTACGCGGGACCGCAATAACCTAACCCTAAAATTCCATTTAACTAACACGAATTATCCTAACGAGCAGAGGTTTTTTAGTGGAGTGGTGCCCCCGAGTTGAAGCCCACACTCCCCATTGTGCCCTCCAACACAGTGGAAGTCCATACATGGATTTTTTCACCACTCGGAAAAAAAAGATTGGTCCGCATAATTTACCTTGGCGACCTTTATATATATAGGGGTCGCTCCCCTCCCTAAATTCATTCAACATCCTGAAGATGGGAGAGATGCACGCTCCCGAAACGTCGGTATTACATCTTCTTACCTGGCTCGAAGCCCGAGAACGTCTAGTACATATAAGCCACCAGGAAAGTTTCAGCTCATATTTCGGGTCATATTATGCTATTAATAAAATCCAAGTTTATATTACCTCTTGTAGGTAAGGCAACTACTTACACAGATTTGTACAGTGGTACAGCCTAATGTAACGGGTCATATTGTTCCATGTGTTATTAATAAAACACAAGTGTATATTAGCCATTACTAACGCAGCAACCAATGGTTTAAAATACCACGTTTTTGTTAATATGACTGGTATTAAGAAAAAGTATCTATTGCACAACGTTATTTAAAGTTTATTATTGAACTTAAGGCATAATGATACAGAGATTTATAGCCGTGACTACACACAAAACAATATAGTCCTTTAGAATTCAAAGCTACGTCTGTTAAAAATGCAGCACTCGAGAATGTTCAATTTCCTTAAATTTTATAGAGACACACTGACAGCTGTAGGTACGAATATTTTATATGATGTTTTATATGTGATCAGTGAGGAATAATGATTATAATTACAATTAACATCAATACAGCAATCTATTTCCGAAATTAAATCTTAAACACCCTGATCAAAATAGACATTTCAATTTTTCATCCATTTGAACCGTTTTTTAATTAAATAATGAAACTATTAATACCTTGAAAAGTATTCGCAGTTAGTAAAAAGTTGCGTGTTTGCCAATAGTTTTGCATGTTACTTCTGGTATAAACTTCAAGAATATATATTCATAGATGTACAATTTATACATTTGATCTATGCGTTCCTTATGCTGTTAGTTTGGCGGAGAACCGCGGGGGAATGTTTGCATGAGCAAAGAAAGCAATGATGCAGAAGTCGTCCCTCAAATGTTAGATCCTTTCCAATAGAGCCCTTGATCTGCAGAATGTTCAGTTGGCTCATGACTGTTACAAACATGTCAATATGCTACTATGGAAATTAAAAATAAAACAGTTTATGCTAGTAATGTAACAACTTATTATGTAGTAACTAGGAACAAAGTGAAAAGTGATTAAGTCGTGATCCTGTTAGCGTGATTCTGTAGACACGTTTCACACAGAAACAATGACAGGCAAAGGGTAGTGAACTACACCAGAGTCTTACAACTAACGTGTTATCTCCCTCTCAAAATGTTACCGGATAAAGTTGCTGAATTCCTAATGAGGGCAAATCCCTGCACGTTATTTACGTATTCGTATTGTGACTTTGTGGGTTTGTAGAATTAAAAGTCCAATTTGCACAAATTCTAAAATGCTCTTCATTTCTTTCAAAGACAGTATGTACACACTTTAGGCAGGCCAGGGGTCTACATGGCCTGTAGCGCCAACTATCATCATCATCATCATCATCATCATCATCGTCGTCGTCGTCGTCGTCATCATCATCATGTACACCCTTGGCAGCAAGATGACGTAACATAACCCAACACAATCTCTCGTCACTTCTGCACACGTGAACAAAAGGGTTCACTTTCAAATCACAGCTGCACGCGTACAAGTATCAGCTCCGTTTACGACTCTCCTTGGTGAGTCGCGGCTTCCTTTTTATACCTTTGCTCATATTTCTAAAAATTAATTGACTGCTCTGTAACAAACAAGAAGGAACCAAACGAAACACGAACTTTCCAGTCATCTAACTTTATCTGTTTCGGCAAGCCCTTTATCTCCACGCTGCGCTATCTGTTCCTTTGTGCGCGACGGGCATGCTATCGCAATAATGGCTCACGACACTGCTCCCTCCTCAATGCTGTTCGTCCCGAAACCTCCGGTTTCTTCCGCCATCTCATTCCACCGGTGCTCCGCCTTCATACCACGTATTGTCAGTGTCACCGCCTGCGGTGACACAAGTAGTAAAAGTGGGCGTTAAACACTACACATTTCATTTATTCAAATCTCATAAATAGGAGAGTTTTCCTGAAATGTGATGCCAACAACATAGTGTTGAATCAACAATAATTAATGTTCATTATTTTCTCTACTCTATAGTAAAAGGGCAAAGTACTGTATGCACTTAAAACTTCGATATCAGGATTGCATCAGCTATTCATATTTTTATACTCCCCGAATCAAAATACACATGTTTAGACAAATGTGTATGTTTGAATAGCATAATTAAAAACCGAAAATTTTATTAAATACCACACTTTGTACACAACTTCGTAATCATCTAAGGATTCAGCAAGAATATTTTAAAAATAATCCAACTACAAACAACCCTTATATGGAAAATTGATAAAACTGTTCTAACATTTTCGATAAAGTACCACATGTTTGAGATATTTTCGTGAGAAAGAAATGTATATCCTGAATTTGCAGCGAATACCTCTGAATGACACATAACTGCAAATTCGTATGAAAAAGACAAAATCTTACTACAAAAGAATTCAAACCTTTATAAACACACCATTTTTGAAATAAAAATATTGTTTGCCATAAACATGTTCACCCTATTCAAGGTACTGACCTGCAGTTTACAATACTAATTGTTGACTCTCAAATGGGAAGTCTATTTTATGTCCTGGTTATGCAAAGAGAATGAAATACCAAAACTATCACATAGCGACCAGATGTTAAACAACTCGTCAGTAGTATAGAATTGAGAGAATCAGCACAGTGTAGATAAGATGTTGAACTCTCCTCTGTGTTAATATATGAGTGATGTAGAATGCTCATTGATTTAGAACTCTCCTATATGAAAATCGAGTTGTAAAAGAAGGGGAGTGTTGGCGTAGTGCCGTTCTCCCCTGTGCAGTGAGATGTTTTTGAGGGTTGGGATGATGATGATGATGATGATGATGATTGTGTGTGTGTGTGTGTGATGTGTAATGTGTGATGGGTGGGATGGGTAACGGGGGGGGGGGGGGGTTCCGGGGATGTTTGAATTAAATGTGAATTCTTTTCGATGTGTGTGTGTGCTTGAACTCTCATGTATGAATATCGAAGTCTAGGGTTCGATATTGTGATGGGGCGGGGTGGGTAACGGGGGTTCCGGGGATGTTTGAATTAAATGTATTGATAGTAATTCTTCGATGACTGTGCTTGAACTCTCATGTATGAATATCGAGTCTAGGGTTTGATATCTATTACGTTCAGTGCTTCGATGTCTGTGCTTGAACTCTCATGTATGAATATCGAGTGTAGGGTTTGATATCTATTACGTTTAGTGTATGATATATGATGCAGTATCGTTATTATTTAGATAAAAGAATATCGAGAGAATGATTAGGTATGTTTACTGGGAGAGATTTATGAAAATAAATGTAATAAGACATTCTGGTAAGGGGTGTTCCCTATGCAGAATCTCTCCTTGAGCTATTGTATCCAAGAGCGATGTAAAGGTTAAAAAAAGGTTAAATTCCATTCCCACATCGAGGTACGAGAAAATATAAAATCTGTTCAACAATGAAGTATAAGAATGGATATGTAAATCTATGTGAGAGGGTCGCATGACAAAGAAATGTCCCCTCTAAGCATGATAAAAGTGGTACATAGCAGGTGTATATAAAATAAAAGCACTAGCCATCTCTTTAAGAATGATAAAAAATATTGAGAGAAAAGTATAAGAATGCAAATGTAAATCTGTTTGAAAGGGTATTCATGATAAAGGAACGCACCCTCTAAGCACGATAACCTAAAAAGAATATTCCCTCTAAGCATGATAAAAGTGGAACATAACATCGAAAATAAAATAAAAGCACTTACCATCTATTTAAAAATGATTAAGATAACGAGAGAAAAGTATCTCATCTTAAATATATATGAGTAATACAAAACTGATCAATCAATACGATAATATATATACGCAAGTAGGGATCTATAGTGTAGATATCCTAACTATCCATGGCAAGTTATCACCCTCCATATAAAAAATTGTCTAGAAAATCTCCCCTCAGTATTACGAATACTCCACTGAACGTCATCCCTTTTGGTATGTGGGTCAGAGAAAAAAAGAGTTAATCTCTCCAGACTGGTGACAGGGGTGGTCAAAACATTCTTATTGCTGTAGCGAAGTCTAACTTTGTCAAATAACGTTAGGAAAAAAAAAGAATATATTTTAAAATTAAACGAATGAATCTATATATTTGTATGAATGATGAAACAATACTATGAATGTGTTAGTATACCAAATGTAAAAAAATCAAATGTTCAGAAAAATATATTTTGTACAAGTATGTGTGTGTAAAGAAATGTGTAATTATATCCCCCCCTCCAAGATGTAGGGAACGAATCACAGTTAGTGTGCGCACGCAACATGGTGTTTGGGAAGGAGAGATACGGTTGGAGGGGGTGTAAAAATGATGAATCTATATAAAGTTTAAACTATGATAATAAAGTTACTAGTATTACCTTCGAACTTATAACGTAGTCACAACTACTTTAAACACATAGCGTAATATGTAGACAGTAACACCTCTCCCGGACGGAGGGGGGGCGGAGCATCTGTTAATAAATACCGCGGCACGGATGAGTGAGGAGGCAGTCGATTCTCTGGAAATATGGATCCTACAGGTAAGATAGAAAAGTTGTATATTGTAAGTCATTTTTTATCTCTGTTTACGAAGAATGTTGAAGTAATACTGATTCGTGTGTGCTTATATGTATGTTTCAGATCATGAGATGCTACAGCTAAATCAACTAGCTGAAGGTGGAACACATCTTCCCACAAAGAAACTACGTGAATTAGATCAGTCCGTTCAACACATCATTCGATCCGTCAAAACCGTGAAGACCAGATATGGTGAACGGGTCGTCGTCGAAACATCAGATTTCCAAGTCTTCCTCCCGGAGAGATTCAAACATATGACCGCAGCGCAGAAAGATCTACTAAATCGTGGTGACTGCATACTCCAATACCATGGCGAGGAAACACTAGAAAGTGGTTTCAAACGACATAAATTGTCTTTTTTAAGCAGCCCGTAATGTCGTCAAAAGGTGAGTACAATTATTGAATAAAATTTCATAAAAAAGTGATAATGTAGTTACTTGCATGTAAATGTGAAATCGTACATGTTGTATTAGAACTTAAAGTGTTAATTATCGCACGTCATGTAGTATTAGTAATTGAATGTAGTTACTTGCATGTACGTACATGTTGTATTAGAACCTAAAGTGTTAATTATCGCACGTCATGTAGTATTAGTAATTGAGAGTGAACGTTGTAGGGTTAATTTTCATGTGTAATAATTACGTACATGTGAATATCGTAGTTCAGTTACGTTATTTCACATGCATGTTAGTTACGTTTGTTTGTTACACGTAAAAGTAACGTTGTAGGTGAAAAAAGAACGTTAATTTATATGTGTAAAACGTACATGTGAATATCGTAGTTCAGTTACGGTATTTTACATCTATATGGTTTACGTTGTGTGTTTTTATCATTTATGTAAGGGAGAGAGCATTACGTAAAACAGTTACATACTATCTGAATATTGTAGTTACGTGATGATAGCAATAATTGTAAAATACATAATCATTATGTAACTATTTTCATATGTAAAAGTTACATGCATGTTACGTTCTACGTAAAGTATAGAGTTTACGTAAAATTGAGATTCATACATGTAAAAGTTATTAACATGTATGTTATTTCTGTTACCACCTTACATACATGTAAATCAATGTTCCCGTATGTAAAGTTAATCGAATGTTGTAATTGCTTTTTTCAGAAACGACGACAAGATGCTCCGATACTGCCACTGGACAACCCTCGATTCAGCAAGATGAAACCTGTTCGAACGTGACCCAGGCTGAACGATTACGATGTATTCACAGTGAGTCTGCTTTCAAAAAACGATTAACCACCTACGAAATTCACAACTGTGTTAATATACTTGACCCCGTTATATTCTTAGCAGAATGCAAACCTTTAATTTTGAATGAAATTGATAAGGGCTTAAACATGTATAAATCAGGTCTTAAGATAGGATCCTGTTTATCCTGTCAATATGTCATAATATCACAAGAGAGCGATAATATTCATACATTTAACTTTAACAGTAAACTTGAGGTGATATTGCAATCTACAGATAAATCTATATGGTATGAAGAGAAGATTGTACAACCTATACTAGATCATATGGATAATTTTGAATCGCGTACCAGTTCAAAAGCTTTATACAGTATTGAGAAATTAACAATATATGTGACACAATACGATTCATTGAATGCAGGGATGTATACTGAATTACCCGACTTTATAAAATCGAAGAGAGCTGTTATTAACATTCGTAATACTGATAAATATTGCTTTGCATACTGTCTGTTAGCATCCAAATACCCAGTAGAACGTAACAAGAATCGACCCACCTCCTATAAAAGATATGATTTTCGTAACGAATTTAACTTTGAGAATATAACATTCCCCGTATCATTGAAAGATGTAGAAAAATTCGAGAATCAAAATTCAAATATTTCAATAACGATATACGGTGTTGAAAATAAATCGATTATTCTCTTATATCAACCAAGAGAGATAAAATCACATCATGTTAATCTTTTAATGTATAAAAGACATTATTGTCTGATAACAGACTTGTCACGTTTGCTAGGAAAGCAGCTAACTAAACATAATGGGCGAAAATGGTTATGTAACAATTGTAACTTGTATTTCACATCAGAATCACGTTTAAATAGCCATAAAAAGAGGTGTATGATGAATCAAATTATCAGAATGCCCGAGGCTGGTAAAACTGATCTCGTTGAATTTAACGCATATTCGAAATGTCTAAAAGTTCCATTCGTGGTTTATGCAGACATAGAATGTATCTTACGTAAGGTAGATTCGTGTCAAGATGTATCGAGTAAAAGCTGGACACGTAGCATTCATAAACATGAAGCGTATGCAATTGCATTACATTTGGTCTGTAGTTATGATAAAAATTTAACACGTTTCAAATCATTTGAAGGTCCATATGCAATTGAAAATTTTCTTAAAGAATTAACGTTAATTGCAAATCAGGTCATTAATATATATGCTAATAAAATTGAAATAAGTATGAGAGATGTGGATGAGCTAGAATATCAAAATGCAACACGATGTCACATATGCAAACGTGAATTTCTTAACTCGTGTATAAAGGTTCGTGATCATTGTCATTTGACTGGAATTTACGTTGGCCCAGCTCATAAGCACTGCAATTTAAATAGGAAAATGCCAGGATTCATACCAATATTCTTTCATTGCTTGTCAAAATACGATGCTCATTTCATAGTAAAGAAACTAGGTTACGATACGGAACCTATCAACTGTATTGCACAAACTTCTGAAAATTACTTATCCTTTAGCAAAAGATATACAAATTCGAATGGAATGAGTATATATCTAAGATTTCTGGATAGCTATCGTTTTTTGGATTCAAAACTTAGTAACCTTTCGGATATGTTAGAAGCAGATGATTTTCATTATACCAATAATATGTACACGAATCCTTTGCATAGACAACTGATGAAACGTAAAGGTGTCTTCCCGTACACGTATGTGGATTCTATAGAAAAATTATACGAGAATAGTCTACCATCCAAACATCAGTTTGATCATGTAAGCGATGAGGATTATAGTCATGCTAGAACGGTATGGAATGAATTCAATGTTAAAAATCTGGGTGAATATTTAAATATATATCTTAAGTGCGATACATTAATACTAACGGACGTGTTTGAACGCTTCCGTGAATTAAGTATCGGTTTGTACGGACTCGACCCGTGTCAGTATTACACACTTCCCGGGTTAGCCTATGATGCAATGTTAAGAACGACTGGTGTACAGATTTCATTATTAACAGATAAGACTATGCTAGATTTCTTCGAAAAAGGAATACGAGGTGGAATTTGCACTGTGTCCAAACGGTATGCAAAGGTGAATAACAGATACATGACTAGCTATGATAACACTCAACCAACTAATTATTTAATGTACGTTGACTGCAATTCTCTATATAGTTATACAATGGAAAATAATAGCTTACCATACACTGATATAAGGTGGCTAACTGATGCTGAAATTAAATCAATAGATTTTATGTCTATTACAAGTGATTCTGACGTGGGATATGTGTTGGAAGTAGACTTTAAATATCCACAGGAACTTCATGATATACAAAATGATTTGCCATTATGCCCTTTGAATGAAATCGCGCCAGGTGATAAGTATACAAAATTGCTAACAACATTGAATGATAAAAATAAATACGTATTACATTATCTCAATTTTCAACAATGTGTTAAACTTGGTTTGATTCCATCGCGTATACATAGAGTAATAGGTTACAAACAATCTAACTGGATAAATCCTTACATTGAACTCAACGTTCGTAAACGTATTGAAGATAAGACGAAATTTGGTCAAAATCTATGGAAGTTAATGAATAATTGTGTTTATGGAAAATTTATAGAGAATGTAAAACGTTATAATTCATTTCATTTAGCTACCAGCTGGAAACGAGCGCGTAAATTGTTAGCTCGACAGACATGTATAAGGTACGTGATTTTTGATGAAAATTTAATAGGTATAGAATTGGTCAGAGATGAAATATTGATGAATAAGCCAATATACATAGGACAAGCAATCCTGGATCTATCCAAACATAAAATGTATGATTTTTATTATGAAATTCTGAAGAAAAAATTGAAAGATGTAACTTTAATCTATACGGACACGGATGCTTTTCTCTTTGAATCTAGCTGCGATATATATGAATTTATTAAAACCAATATACATTTATTCGATACATCGAATTATCCAATGGATAATGTGTATGGTATTCCGTTAGCAAATAAGAAAATTTCAGGATTATTCAAGGATGAGCTAGCCGGTAGAGTGATGACTGAATATGTAGGGCTGAAATCGAAATTATATAGTTATCGATATGATACTGAAGTGATTAAAAAATCAAAAGGTGTAACAAAAGATTCGATGAGATTCATAACCTTTGAACAATATCTCTCATGTATTACACATCCTGACACTATACATCGAAGCATGCAGACATGTTTCAGAAGTTATAAACATGATGTTCATACTATTGAATCTAATAAGATAGCTTTAAGTGGTATCGATACAAAACGATACATTCCCAATAATTCATTTTCAACATTAGCATGGGGACATTATGCTATAGAAAATTGTCAAGTGTAAATTTCTTTTTCTTTTCTCAATAAAGCATAGATTCAACTGAGTTAAAAGGTATTACTAGGCCACGATAATAACATATTACTGTATTTCAAAAAATAAAATAATTGAGTTTCAAGTATAATTGTAAAGTGTGTTACAACTGAGTTAAAAGGTATTACTAGGCACATGATAATAACATATTACTGTATTTCAAAAAACGAGATAATTGAGTTTCAAGTATATTTGTAAAGTGTGTTACTAATTACATGATAATAACATATTTACTTCATTTGAAAGATAACGTGTTGCTTTTTTTATGTTTATGTTAGGGGTGAAGGAATATTTTTTCCCATTCATGTCGTTTTGAAATGTTAGATAGCAGAAATCAATGAAATGTTAATTCAACTATAATCATGTATGATTTTTTATTAAAATATATTTACTAATTATATCAAAATGTTATTATCATGTCTCCGTTAAGGGGTGAGGGGAGATTTATATATATCAATGTGAACTAGCATGTACAAAGGCTCTTATTTCAGCTATAATCATGTATGATGTTTGTTTAACGTATATTACTAATTACTTCAAATTGTAATTATCATGTTTACGTTAAGGGTAGGTGAATTTATATATACTCAATGTGAACTAGCATGTACGTTATGTTAAAATCTCTACAATTAAATGTTAATTCAACTATAATCATGTATGATTTTTTTTAAAGTATAAAAATGTTATTATCATGTTTAAGTTAAGGAGATGTGAATTAGCAGTTACAGAAGATTTTTAAAAAAGTATAAAAATGTTATTATCATGTTTAAGTTAAGGAGATGTGAATTAGCAGTTACAGAAGATGTCAGGAATCAATGTTAAAAAAAAAAAAAAAAAAAAATCAAACACAATATATCATTAAAATTATATTTCTTTATTGAGTTGTGTGTTTTTTTTTATTTATACAATGTCCACCTCATTAATCCATTCACGGGTAGGAAATCCTAACCATTTCACCAGAATCCTATCACCACGACGTCTGATGATCCTTTCAACTAAATACGTGTCTGGATATTGAGTTTTCTGTAATTCATAACCGTAGAATGCTCCTTCAATCAGTTTACCCTCCAGATCCTCGATGAGATAGGTCAATGGATGTGTCCTTTGCACTGTACGTATCCTAAAGACTTCAACACTCCAATTTGGTAGATAACCTTTCTCCATAACACCTTTATGCTTAGAAATCCTCACGTAGTCACCAACACGATGAAGCCTAGATCTTCGCTTCTCACGCAGACTTCTATCATATTTGTAGACGCTGAGCAGGAGAGAATTATAACGAACTTCTACAGGCTTCATACGAATCGTTCGATGGTAAGTATTATTGTAGGTATGAATAATTCTAGGTAGTATGTTTATCCATTGATATGAGCCTTGAACAATAAATTCCTTATGCAAAATCAGTTTGATCGTTCTTATTAAACGTTCCACTGCAGCAGCCTTAACGTGTGTGAATGTACTGTAATGATTAATATTATTACGATTCATTAGTTCGCGGAAATGTTTATTGTAAAACTCCCTTCCTTTATCAGATTGAACATTCTTCGGAAACGATTCCATTTCATTCAATATCTCCTCCATAGCAGTCGAAACGTTAATACAACTTTTATCACGTAATGGTCGTGCATAAGCCATCTTGGAATAAAAATTGCATGCAAGAAAAATATACTTATAATTCCTATTGTCTCTTGCATAATTAGACATGTCCATAAGATCTATTTGTACTAAATCGTTCATTCCTTTGCTTATGATCTTACGACGTAAAAATCGTCTTCTAGCTGGTGCATGTAACTCGGTTGCAATGCGACGTTTTATCATGCTATAATTTTTGATGTTTTAAGTTCTGTAATAATTTCTTCTATCTCGGGTGAGTGATTCAAATTACCTGCATCCCTCGACGCAACTAATAATCTTAATCTGTTTATTATTTCATTCGGATCGTTCCAGTAGACGTAATCTAATTTTCTCTGCGGTACATGTTCTTTCCAACGTAAACCAAATCCAGTTCGATTACTAACAAGGTCACGAATGATATGACGATACTTGAACCCTCGATTTGCTCTTAAACGTCCATCTCTTGAATAACCGTGTCTGTAAACTTGAGTATTCTGTAAGATTTGCGAATACACGTCTAAATCATCATCTGTGTACGATGTCTTGCGAGGTAAACGTTTAAATAATAATTCATATAAGCCTGCTGTGGGTTCATACGTTTCTGTTCCTATCTGAACACCATCAGATTTAAACACAACTGTCTTGTTGCCCAATTTATACTCATTATCCTCGTAACGTATGCCGTAAGTATTGTCCATGTCACTCGAACTAGCAGTTCGAACCTTGTGTAGATACTTTGACACGAGATCAGATCCGTTAGCATCATCTGTAGTTTCGTCGTCGTTGTTGTCTTGGTGTGCTTTCGCTATTACTTTCAATGGTTCGGTTACAGGTTGAAGAACTTCAGACATGACTCGTTGCGTTTCGAATTTCATTCCTTTGAGGGAACGTAACTTTTCTCTTATTGCCCTACTGTGACGGGCAATGGATTCCTTAAGTCTTATAGCTTCAGCATCCATATCGAAATGAATGTATAATTAATCAGCTACTGCTAATTTATATGAAACTATCAGTTCTATACTTAATATATGACCATCTTTAGCACGTCCGACTGGCGCTGTAAACGATAGAATATCGCCAGTTTCAACTCTTACAGGATATCTTTCAACTTATCTTCCGTTTATTGCAAACAATGTATCATTTACAGCATGCGGATGTACCGATGATACGATGGAACACGAGAGTACACTTCCATTTCCAGGAACTTTATAGTATTCGAGTCCCGATGTTAACGTATACCTTAAAGAGGGACCTCGAAACGGACGTGTTTGCAATGAAATTATGAGTTGTGCTTTCAATTGTTGTAACATAGTGTTTACAACATTTCTCATTCGTGTTTTCATAGTATGAATATCATTATTTATAGTGATTAGTTTATTATCAAGTTCCGTTTGTCGTGCGGTTAGTTCTTTCACTTCTTTTTCTACAGCTGTAGTAATAGTCTCGCTAGCGGAGGTGATTGTTCTAGATAACTGACTTTGTAATTCATTCTGTTTCCGTGTAATAGTATCGACAATGTTTGTTATAGTCTCAGTTAAACCCGTTTGCAATTCATTATGTTTCTGTATAAAGAAATGATTAACATAACTCATGGTGACTGCATCACTATCATCTATCGGGTCGGCTAAATCCTTCAATCTCTTCATTCGAAATGATAGAGTTTCATTAGAGTCGTGAATTGGAATCCTATCATCTACATATTTTTTATTAGGAACGTCGTGTTCGTGAAGGGGGTCCAACAGCGTTTTCATTCTTATACCATCTATAATGACATTATTTTCGGAATCACGTTTAAATGCATATTTACTTAAGTACTCCATTAAATTGTTGTATTGGATGTCGAGCGATTTTTGTATGTGATCCCTAAGCATAGCTTCAAACTCGCCCATACGCTGATACGAGGTCTGCTCGCTGAAGATCTGCATTCGATTCTCGACGTCAGCCGTATGCGTATCCACATAACGTTTAGTCGATGCATCGTCACCTTCTTCAGGGTCGTGAATATTGCACAACCGCTTTCCCTTGAATCGATAGTTTCCCGATCCATCTCTAGTTATGATATATCGATTGAACACACCCCTAGAGGGTATGATTCTTCGGGATCCGAACCTGTCGATACTCATTGCTTAAGTGATGGATTATTCTATTTATTCATTCTGATAAAGCGATCAAAACCGTGACGGTAGCGTCCCTCGTTCAGTGGATATTCTGGTACTATAACAACAAAGGATCGTTCATCACTCTCCCATATATGTTTACACATATTCTTAAATTCATCATAGGACATATCGGTATTTACATAATCTTCGTATATATGTTTTAAATTGAGATTATCCTGTCTAAAGAATATAATTATATTTGCATTATCTCTAATTAAATGTTTAGGTACTTTAGCATATGATTGTGCTAAATATATAGCATCGACATTACGATGTCTACCCATACTGTAATATGAAGCTATCTTACCCTGTTTTTCATTTATCACATCATCAAATACGAATATCGAATTTTCTCTAGCATCCGACGTTTGAATTACTTTATCACCATCATCGAACGTAAATACACCTATATCGGGTATAGTTTTCAGTAACCTGAGTAAATATCGATATTTAGGTTGTTGCAACGATTTCGAGTATATGTAGAGGTTTTCGAATCTCAGACCATTCTCGTGAATAAGCAGGTTGAGTAAAGCGTTCGTTTTTCCAGCATTTGAACTGCCAAGTATGAGCGCTCTAACGTTACTCGGAAACAACGTACCGTGTCGTCCTTTGCGAATGTCATCCTCGAAATCTAACACCTGTATGGGTAGCGTACACTTTTGCTTTACTATCTCCATATCGCGACTAATACTTATAAAGCATAAGTTTTGTCTTTTATTTCGTTCGTGGTAAGGGCACTCTATGTCTTTACTGGATTTAGCCAATCGTCATAGGAATCGTATACTTATAAAGCGCACGTTTTGCCTTTTTTATTTCATAGTGAGACATGCGCTCTACACGTGCACGCAAAGGTTCGGGAATTCTTAATTCCTTGATTAATTCATTACCATTTGAGGCACATTTACCGGGTTATCGTTTCTGCGGTCCCGGAACGAAACTACATAAACGCTTGCAGAGAGGTGACTTACCGGTGAACGGGTTAGATTCAGCGTGTCTCGATCACGATCGGGCTTACGCAGAGAGTACTGATACAGAATCTCGTCGTCTAGCCGATAAGGTGTTGGTAGAGAAAGCTTGGAGACGTGTAAAGTCTGCCGACGCGTCTTTGGGCGAACGACTTGCAGCTCGACTTGTGACTACACTTATGAAGGGTAAATTGGCAGCGGGCGCTGGCATGCGTAAACGTCGCAACAAGAGAGGTGGTTTCTTACCTTTGCTACCACTTTTAGCAGCTCTAGGTGCAGCAGGTGGTCTAGCTGGAGGTGCTGCTCAGATTGCTACGGCTGTCAATAAGAAACGTTCGGATGCAAAACAACTTGCGGAATTAACACGTCACAACGAGCGCATGGAATCTTTGGCTCAGGGCAAAGGTCTTCGCCGTAAGAGACGTCGTAAGGGTAGAGGATTATATCTTCGATCAAAAAACTCGGGGCGAGGCCTATATTTATCCCGGAAAAAGCCCTGAGTGCTAACGAGATCGATTCGTATGCACGACGTCTACACATTCCACATTTTAGAGGTGTCTACATGATCGATAAACTACCTCCACATCCTCGATACTATGAGAGAATAGTAGTGAATCTGGATACATCAAATAACCCTGGTACACATTGGGTTGCTGTACGTAAGGATGGTGACGTTGCCTACTACTTTGACAGTTTCGGCGATCTGAGACCTCCGGAAGAGATAGAAACGTACCTTTCGGGTGTCAAGCTCCTATATAATACGACGAGATTTCAAGAATTCGATTCTGTGATTTGCGGTCACTTGTGCCTTCAGTTTCTCCTCGATGAGTTACACGATCACCGTGAGTGGTAGTGATACCAGCTTCTCTACATTTCTAAATCCACCATTACATCTGGATCCTAACGGACATTACGAGATAGCTCTATTGAATTTTGAGACTTTTTACTCAATTCCGAATGTGGACGAGAGTAATAATCTATTCCATTACGTTCGCGATGGAAAAGTCGAACGTATAGTAATTCCACCGGGTACTTATGAATTGGATGATATCGCCAGATTGATCAAGGATACTCTCGACATCGGTGACGACTTTATTCTACGTGCTAATAATAACACCATGAAATCAGAAATTCAATCTCCCTATATTATCGACTTTAGTCGTGAGAGATCTATTGCTTCACTTCTCGGTTTCACCTCTAAACAGAGGGTACCGGCAAACGTGCTGACCGAGTCTAATGATTTGGTTAACATATTCAAGGTCAGCATCATACGTATCGAGTGTAGTCTTGCAACGGGATCTTTCATCAATGGTAAAAGTGGTCATTCTCTGTATGAATTTTTCCCATCGGTACCTCCAGGTTATCATATTTCGCAGGAACCATCAAGTCCTATATATTTACCAATCATCGATACGAATCTCATTGATCATCTCGACATTAGAGTGGTAGACCAGAACGGCGATAAGTTAGATTTCAGGAACGAAACCATCACTGTACGATTGCACATACGTCGTAATGGGTATAAGTTTTAAGAGACGATGCTATATTAAAAAACATCTCTCGAGATTGATCTCTACTCGATCATCGACCCGCAAGCTAATCACATCGTCTAATCGACAATTTCTCGCTAACTTAGGCTTCAAGGTTCTATGATGGATGTGTTGGACGTGACCGGGATTCCGACCTTTGATGATAAGATCAGTAAGGAGGAAGAACACGTATTCCTACCGTACAATACGTCAGCTCTCGATGTGAACGATGAAATTAGAATTCCATGTCAAGCTGAAGATTTGTACACGCTTCCTAGTAGAAGTTATCTCTACATTGAGGGGACTCTCACTAAACCCGACGGCACCGTTGCCACATCGAAATTGAGTAACAATGCTATGGCATTCCTATTCGATGAGATTCGTCTGGATATGAATGGAACGACTATTGATAGAACTAGGAATCCGGGCATTTCATCAACGATGCGTAACTATGCTGCACTGAATGAACTGGAATCGAATCGTTTACTAAATGCTGGATGGATCTATCCTGGAGGTGTGGTAGACATCGTGAATACATCGAATGGTATCTTCAATGCTATCGTTCCTCTTTCGATGTTGCTGGGTTTCGCCGACGATCACAAGGAGGTCATACTTAATAGCAAGTTTGAACTTATTCTCATTAGATCTAAGGATTCTAATAATTGTATCATTGGAAACGATCCTACAACCATACAACTAACTAGACTCGAATGGAGGATGCCTGTACTTCGACTTTCAGATTCTGAACGAGTTGATAAACTTAAACTCGTCAAATCGGATAAACCTCTACACGTCGCATTTCGAACCTTGGACCTTCACACTCAACCTGCTGTACCTCAAACTAAAGCGTTCACATGGAACATTGCAACCACGACTAAACTTGAAAAACCACGTTTCGTCATAGTCGGTGCACAAGTGGATAGATTGAATCATCTCGCTAAGGATGCTTCTCTATTTGATAATTGTAATATCACCAATCTGAAACTTTATCTCAACAGTGAATCTTACCCCTATCACGATATGAATTTGGATTTCGCCAATTCGAAATTTGCATCTCTGTATGATCAATATTCCAAATTTCAATCATCCTACTATGGAAAGGAGAATTACCCTCTTTTGAAAAGGAATGACTTTCTGAAATATGCACCGCTCTTCGTCATCGATTGCTCTCATCAACCTGAGGATACTGTGACGGGGGCAGTGAATGTCAGATTGGAAGTTCAAGCATCGTCAAATTTTCCTGCACAAACTTCATTATTCTGTTTAATTATTCATGATAAATTATTCACTTATAAACCACTAACTCATGTTGTACAATCTATCATATAGGTGTAATAAATAAAACATTACAAATTCAAATTATCTTTTTATTGACTTTAACATACATCTCCAATATCCTCTTCCTTGCACTCCTGCTTTTTGCATCATATGAACATAATGATTTATGAATATCATACAACTGATATAAATTTCTTTCAATATATGGAATTAGTCTTTTAAGTCCATTGAATGCAGTACTATTCAGATTTATACTGCCCACATTTAAACATGTATTCACAAACGTTATTTCTTGCATCTTATTCATGCATAACATTATATTAAATGCATATATTATATTTTCACTGTACGGTGCACATGGATGCTTACCATCTTTCAGATACGTATCCAAAACACACAAATTTGACATTATTACCTCCCAATCCTCTTTTGTAATATACACAAACGTATCGTCATGTGTGTCTTTAATGTAAAGTGATGGGAGTTCATTGTATAATCCTATGTTCACACGAAAGTCAATGCTGATGGAGATGTCGTTATCGTTCATGCACACACTATTTACCATCACTCGCAACTTCCTCCTCTACTTCTTCTGCGAAGGGTGTGAAGGGTTCGAACATCATTATGATGAAACTGTCTTGATCGAACGTCTTCTTGGCTTTGACGATTCTCGGTTTGCAGTTCGTCTTCTTCTTTTTCTTGTCTCCTTTCTTACTGGATCTGCGGACATACACGAACTGTCTCAACATCGTGAATATTTAATACACTTGTTAACGTAAAACTCTTATTATTTTATACTCACTTTTCTATGACTTCCTCCTCGGGTTTCGATGTACCGATATCCTTAAACGGACGATCATTGTACGGACCGCACACATGTTCACCTTGATCCTGTTCGGACTGGCATGCCACATCTTCACTTTGGGCTTTACTGAAATAAACATATTTATCATTAGTTATCTAACACATAACAACACTTTCACGTTAACACACAATTATAATTCTACTTACCCGAGGTACACTTTACAATTCTTTCCGCATTGAGCATAAGATGTGATCGAATCATGATGGGAAGGATTCTTGCAAATCACTTGATGCATCTTTCCATCACACGTTTCATCGTGGTGCTCAACCCAATGCTTTTGCAAATCTTCGAAATTGCGTAGATTCTCCCAGAATCTGGTATCACTTTCAATGATAGGTGTTGTTGTTCCACTCATCTTGACGTTGCGATGTGAAGTGAGAATGCATTCGTTCCCGAGTGAGCAGATGGGTGATGAAACGTGATCATACCTGTCTCCCCCCTCCCCATCCTATCGTCGATTGTACTTAACGGACGGAGGGTTTGTGTGAAGTGAGGACACGTTCGTTCCCGAGCTGGCGGGACAGGGTGAGACCTGTTAATTCGAATTTACTCACATATGCACAAATCTTGAGGAATGACAACACGTCATCACCCTTATACTTCAATGTGGAATAGATTTATATTTTCTCGTACCTCGATGTGGGAATGGAATTTAACCTTTTCTTAACCTTTACATCGCTCTTGGATACAATAGCTCAAGGAGAGATTCTGCATAGGGAACACCCCTTACCAGAATGTCTTAAACCATTTATTTTCATAAATCTCTCCCAGTAAACATACCTAATCATTCTCTCGATATTCTTTTATCTAAAGAATAACGATACTACATCATATATCATACACTAAACGTAATAGATATCAAACCCTACACTCGATATTCATACATGAGAGTTCAAGCACAGACATCGAAGCACTGAACGTAATAGATATCAAACCCTAGACTCGATATTCATACATGAGAGTTCAAGCACAGTCATCGAAGAATTACTATCAATACATTTAATTCAAACATCCCCGGAACCCCCGTTACCCACCCCGCCCCATCACAATATCGAACCCTAGACTTCGATATTCATACATGAGAGTTCAAGCACACACACACATCGAAAAGAATTCACATTTAATTCAAACATCCCCGGAACCCCCCCCCCGTTACCCATCCCACCCATCACACATTACACATCACACACACACACACACACACACAATCATCATCATCATCATCATCATCATCATCATCATCATCATCATCCCAACCCTCAAAAACATCTCACTGCACAGGGGAGAACGGCACTACGCCAACACTCCCCTTCTTTTACAACTCGATTTTCATATAGGAGAGTTCTAAATCAATGAGCATTCTACATCACTCATATATTAACACAGAGGAGAGTTCAACATCTTATCTACACTGTGCTGATTCTCTCAATTCTATACTACTCTCGTCTACTGCTTAAGTCTCTTGAATACTTCGATTCTAATTTTACTTACAAAGAAATATGTAATAAAATCATTTCTATAAAGGTTTATCTCAATTTGGATGAAGTAGATAGAAGAATAAATGTTTGAAGAACTGTTCTTCAAACGAGATTGGACAAAATACTCTGGGTTTCTTTTTAAGTTGTAGTCATTTATTTGATGCAGATTCAAAAACTGTTGTTTCAGAAGTTTATATTTCTACCTAGTACGTGTTATTGGTCCTGTTCCAAATATGAATAAGAACAAGAAACAACACGAGAGTTACGTAACTAATATAATAATTTCTAGTAGAAAGATGTGTTAGCCGAAGAAATACTGTATAACAAAATATCAAGAAAAGAGGTGATTTAACAAAATAAAAGTATTATTAAATAAGATGTAATGTAAATAAATATATTAATTTACGTAAGTGATAACCAGTTGAAAGTGCGTAGTAACATTCAGAGCAACCAATAATGCATTCACGTTGTTACAGCAAGAGAAGCTGAAGTTTAAGTAGGAGATATAGTGAACATACGCAGTGGACGTGTAAGACACAAAACTCAAAAGAATGGTATAGTCATTAATATTGCTTGTAGAAATTTATTGTTCTTTCAAACTAGCCTTGTCTAGGACGCACTATGAAAGGGTAGAGTCAGACTAAGAAAATTCAGTGCCATAGCCGAAATTTGAAACACGGATCTTCTGATTTCCGTCCAGCCGCTCTAACCATTGGAGTTACTATGGCCAACATGCCAACATGACATTAAATTCTCCAACTGACTGGTGTTTCTCCCGGTAAACCACTAGGAGTTCTCATAAACACATGAGACAACTACCTAAATGGCGACGTACTGTGCTGTAAGTACTTTAACGCCCAGGCTTTATAGTTTGGACCACTATTAGGTATAATTAATGGCAATTAATTGTCCTTTCACACTAGCCGTGTGTAGAACGCACTATGAATTCCTGTATATGGCATTGAATTTTTCAGTGTCGCTCTACCCTTACTTCAGTATTGCTTGTGTTTGAGTGTAATAATAATAATGATAATGATAATAATAATAATAATAGTAATAATAATAACAATAACAACAACAACAACAATAATAATAATAATAATAATAATAATAATAATAATAATAATAATAATAATAATAATAATAATAATAATAATAATAATAATAATAATAATAATAATAATAATAATAATAATAATAATAAAAATTCCCTGAGATAAAACTGAATTTAACTGGGTTAGGCTCCAAATACCTATTCTATAGCCCCTATCAAATAAGATGGGTAGACTGAAGGTATACAATTTCGATAGAAAGGGATCTGTGTTAATCTGTCTCACGAAGTATGCAAACAACTTCCCTGATTTATCGGAAGGCGTCCTTTAAATGTAAATGCTTAATAAAAAGAAAGTCAATAAGTCACATAGTAATGTAATATAATCTAACATTATTACAAGCAAGGAACAGTAGCAAATATTAATTTTTTTGTACATTTTATTTGTAGAAATAAAAAATATCAAGCAAATTAACTCAAGTGCATTTAGATTACTGCATCTTTATTTCATGTTCATTAAGTTAACCACTGACGCGATAGCCCTAGGAAGGCCAAGGCCTATCAACCCGACTGCCGGCCTGACGCTCACTTACGCACGGCAGAGATGGGCGATCATCCAACCGATACCGGTAGGAGATGTGGTCAGCATCTCGACATCCCCCAGCCGGAATGTTGGTTTTCGAGACCAGGGCCGCTTACCACGCGTAAGCTCATCACTTTCCTCACGATGATGAGTGGGCACCGGTCCTATATCCGGTACCTAAAATCCGTACTCCATGTGTGGGATCGAACCCGAGCCGCTTTCCGTGGCCAGGGACCAGGACATGCTGCCTTAGCCGGCTACGTCACAGCCAAGGAATGTTCATTACCGAAACTAAATGCCTATTCTTACAAGAAATTGTGTTTAACAGTGCAAGAAATTAACTATTTTAGTGATTCTAAGAATCGTTGTTAATAAACTATATAAAAAAGAGTATGTACCTATGAAAAGTATGAACTTTGGCAATAATCAGTGAATAAATTCTTTTATTGTGTTGGTATATGCAATTTAGGAGAACGTGATATTAGCTTTAGAAGTTGTATTGGATTATATACCTATACTTAAGCAGGAAATTCCCCTCTTTTACAGATGTTTCTGCTATCGCAAAGCAGGGCCAATATGCAGAGGTTCTGGATTCATAAACAGAACTAAAAATGGCTTTTATGTAAAGAAAATGAATATAACTGTGCTATAAGAAGATCACGCATGAGCATTGTCTTAGACGTATTTATGTTTTATGTTCTGGATTTAATTAATTGTATTGTGTTAATTTAAAATACCTCTCCTGTCAAACAGGTACTTGCATCAGACTTTGAGTTTTATTTTGTCTTTAACAGGCCACTATAAATTATTAGAATTTTTGTAATTCAAATAAACTTGTCATATCAAAAAAGGATAACTATTTTCGATTTTTGATTTTATGAATATCAGGCTATAAAAATACTTAATGAAAGTAGCAATTGCACAGTTTCAGCTTACTTTGCTTTGTATTAATAGAATTCGCTTTCTGTAAGAAATCAAAAGCCTCCTCTACCGTATGTTTTCTCTTGTCTTTTCTGAATTGGGCGCTATTCTTCTGTTCGTTTCTAATGTTTGCTAGGGGAACAACCCACATAGATGAATGTTATCCAACTTTACGTAAGTATTGACGAAACATTTGATATTCCAGAAGAAGAAGATGTCAACATTAATAAGCACTTCGTATGAAGATTTTCGATGGTATATTTCTTCATATGCTACAACTGAGCAGTTACTACAGATGAATTTGGCTTTCCTTCCTTCACCATCAAGCCTTATGATGCTGCTTAAGATTTTCAGATAATGTTTAAATGAAAACTGATTTATTAACGTCTTCGAAATTTCTTTTAAAAGATATTAAACCAGCATTTGACGTAATGAAGTGATCACTCCATTTACTTATGTTTGTGTTGAAGTTCCGTAGACTGGATGTTAAATTCAGATGTAATATACTTTTAAGTTCCCAGGTACATACGTGGTATCTTACATCTTGTAAACGTTGTCCTCAAATTTATGTATAACGCGACAGATTACACGTACACTCAGGCTGAACAAGATTAAAGGTCTGTAACGGAACTTTAAATTTGGGTGCTGTTACTAAATATGCAAAAGACTTAAGAAGACTGTCAATGAATTATATAAAAGTAATGTAAGTGTGGAAAACGCATTATTTGTGTCGTTGGGACAATATGCTATGGTTTGAAATGAAATGTGACGAAAACAAAGAATTGATAACCACATAACGACTGAAGTAAAGTACAGGACACGTCAAATGTAGAAGCTGAGCAGTTAAAGAGCCGTGATGAACAACTGAAGGAAGGTTACACGCCGATGTAACCCACGAGCCGCGGAGAGGAATAACTGGATGCATTTTAATGCAGAATAATTGTGTGCGATGGGCAAAGTCCGGGTTCAACAACGGCGACTTCACACTCTCGTACGGAACTTCGAGGGGAGAAACTACAAAGCAGTGTTGCTACTGAAAACTCCACTGATATCGACTACATCCACGTCTTTCAACCTGAGTTCCAGCTCCCGACCAGTAGAGCGTACAAAAGGTTAGGAGGTTATCTTCGAGCCCCGGAAGAGCCACACAGAACACCACGACCTGGAGAAGGACATCGTAGTACAAAACTTAAGAATAGTGTTTCAATTTAGAAGGACTAAGTTGTAAGAAATAACGTGCAAGGAACTGTCATAAGAAACGTGTATCTGCTTTGTATATTTCGTCTCTCTAACGTTTAGGTATAGGTACACATATAGCGGACTGAAGGATAATTAGTTACCAAGAGACATAATAAAAAGTTATTCAAGTGAAATTGTTCTGAAATTGCTAATTCTGCATATTTCAAGGGACTCCAAAGTTTTATGAACCAAATGTGCAAAATTAGAGCAGAAAGTCAGTGTTTATAGCTTTATCCGTCTAACTTCAGAAATTTAAAATCTAATAGCATGTGAAATGAACCAAGTGATAAAAATTAAAAAAATTAAACTTCTTTAAGTTTAGTATTTTTTTATTTATTCTTCTAAAACTTTTCTGCAATGTTAAGATTTCTGATGGAAAGTATCATTAAATGCGTGAACCTTTAATTTTATAGGAATCATTCATATATTAAAGTTATTAAAATCCTAAATACAAAGTTATTTTTGATGTAGTTAAGAAAATTGACTTTACACATTTTTACCCACCTTCTAAGACTTGTATGTGGAAAATCTGAAAGAAACTGAATACAATTGAAAAATTGGGAATTTTTGGAACTGGTAAACATTTTAAAAAACAAGATTACAATAAATATATAAGTTTGGGAAGTTTACGAGTTATTTGCGCATATCTGAACAAGCCAATTTAAAGTCCACGAGGCGACACTGTAATTAGCTAGTGAATTTACAAAACCTTGACCTTTTTTGTATCAAAACCTTTAAGTATTTTATAATTATTTTTCCATTTTCAGGGATTCGCCAAGCTTCATAAAAAGAACGAGCAAAAATATTTATGACAAGCTGCCTCATACTGAATGAAAACAGAATTTAATGTTTATATTGTTTCATTGTAGTATGTTGAAGTTCTGTTGTGTTTATATTCTTAGGAGTAACAAATATAATTTAAATGTAATGCTAGACACTTCTAGAATAAATGTTGAATATTCATCTTTATTTACTCGTATAGGTGCACTATAACGGATTAATGTTGTGTTATCCTTTGTTTTATCATTTAAAAGCATTAACCATTGCAAGTATATTTTTAGAACATGGATGAGTTTTTTTACGATTGGTATGATCTTGATATAAGTTTTACCAAGCGGGATTGCTTATATTAATATATTGTACGTTTAATTGAAATTCTTAAGGGTATATTTAGGAAAATCAAAATGTTCTAAAAAGTTTTCATTTAAGAGGTAGTTTGGGGTGGAGAACTTTCTTGAGGATCTTCTTATCTCCTAATTGGAGGACTAGAGTTTGATATTTAAATTATTGTTCGTATTAGAAATTTGCTGCTGCAGTTACATATTTCGTTGTGGGATATCAAAAGTAAAGAGTTAGTCAAAATTGTAAAGAGTTATATTTGAAAAATAATTATCTGTTTGACCACGAGAGAAAATCGAATGTCTTAAATAATGTTAAATTAACATTTAATAACTACCTACCCTTGTTAAGGCATAATTTGTTTTGGTTAAACCTCCAAAATATGTAATTTTATCGTTCATAATAAATATAAGAATAAATAAACAATTTTAAAGTTGGAAGCAGTAGTTGAAATTACTGAAATAATTATAGGTGCTTTTGAGTATATTTTGTGCCGCTGTGGATGAATTCTTTGTCTTAATTCTTATTTTCTGTATGTAACGTTTTTTTAAAATAACATTGGTAATAAAATTCTTATTATTATTTAAGTATTACAATCATTAAGAGTTATCATTTCTTTGTACGGGTCTTAATTAATTAAACAATTACTCAACAACTGCCTACAAAAGAAAAAATCTACAGATTACTTTTTTAATCAACATTATATTCTCTAGGGTAATGCCTTTTAGTTTCTTCCCTAATCACACATTTTTCTTTCCTCTGTTAGGTTTTCAGCATTTTAAATTTCATCGAACTTATTTTTCATGGTTTATTATGGCAAAACTCTTAAAAGCAAGCTGCATTATAATCTTCTATTTAGGTTTCGAGCATACCTTCACGATGTTAAGTTTTCTCATAACAGTTTTAAATTTTGAGTTAAAGTAACTCTAAGTTTGTTTCTGTACCTAATAGGCTTATAATTACTAAGCTTTTGAAGGTACGTCTCAAACTTTATTTAATGTAATTTCTTCAATATATATACATTAACAGACATAAAACATTTAGATTCTACTTACAGAGCTACATACGCATTATCAGGATAACTTGTCATTGAGATAATCTTCTACAGAATAAAATCATTTTGAGCATAGGTACTCTCTAGCATCATTTTTAAAAGCACCGAAATTACCATTTTTTCCTTCAAGATCATTAGGAAGAGCGCCAAATATTTTTGATGGTTTCATAATGCATACCTTTCTGAAAGAAGAAAGTTTAGTACTGGAATAATGTATACTATACTTTTGTCTAGTATTTACTCTGTGGATTACATTATTTGTTATAAATGAGGCCCGATAACATATAAAGAATTTTAGGATCGCGAAGGTATACATGCAAGGAAGAGTTAATGTCTTCAATCTTTTAAAATATCTTTGCAGGAACCTCTGCTAAGTTAGAAAGAAAGTTATATGTATCTAACGAAACAAATGTTTGGCCTCGGTGAAATATTGCATATTACCCAAAAGTTCCACATGCAAATTTTACCGAAAACGCATGTTTTGAGATCCCTGAGTACAAATGTACCGTGTGCTTTTGTGATTGTGAATAGCATAAATCAAAACCGAAATATGGGTTTAATATCAAATTTGATGTAAATTCAGTATGTCCCAAACATTTCCAAGAACATTCTCCCATCCGACACATGAGCAATTCTTCAAAGTTCTTTATTTTCTCGAAAATGACTAACATTTATTTAAAATACCAAATATCAAAGCCATTTACCACTAACTGTATATATCCCACCTCTGTGGTCCGAGTGTAGCGTGTCTGTCTCAAGGGGTCCCAAGTTCGAATCCTGGTCAGGTTTAGTTAACTGTATAAGGCTTCTTTCTGTTCATCCTGACAGATGAATGTCGGCTCTCAGTTAGAGCCTGGGCTCATTTGAGCATCATTTCTCTCATTTTATTCATCGTCAAATGACTTACGTTAGGAGGACGTTATATCAAAAAGTAATAAAAACAAAACATAAACATATCTTGAAATTTCTTGGAATAGTCAATGGGACATCGTAGATATAACTGGTACATCATAAGGGATAAATGAAACCCTGGGGTGTAACAATCACATGAATTTCTACCCAAAGTCCTCTTTATATACCTACATAGCTTCCACAAACTACTTTCACAAAGGTTTGTTAGTTCAATTTAATTGAGGCAAAGGTATACTCATTTCATTATAGATACAAGAAGGATACAGGAAGTGAAGTAATAATCAAATGTGCGATAGGATTGCATAAACATCTCTGTTGGTGCACATTCCTTCCGATACGCTTCCACGGCTTGCCATGTAGTACTATAAAATTCAAACCAATAAAATCAGATTCCTCGGAAGTGGCTCTTGACACACAAAGATTACTTGAAATGTATTGTTATGTTTCGAGAAGATTTGCATTTTTCGTGTAGCATGTTTTGTGCGTTATGGTTGTACGAATTGCCTTCCCAATGAAGAGTACCTACTTAACAGGTTATTTCTACAACATTCAATATATACATTTCACCATTTAAATACCTTACATATGTGGTACTTTAAAATTGTTAGAACCATTCTTGAAGGACAAAAGTTGAAAAGTGTTCCATGTAAAAGTAGCTTGAAGTGGCGGGATTTTTATAAAAATGGTATGACATCTTACGATGCAGAGATTAAGTTCAAACTTGATATTCATATGGCATGTTTGCTTTTTAGTTATGCTGACATCAACTTTTCTTTTCTAAAAGCGTTTTCTTTTGATCAGGAGGATAAAAAATATAAGGCTTTCCTGTGTACTCTCCATAACGAATTTTTGGGTGGATTGCAATACCTTGTCTAATTACGTGGCAGAGAAAGTAGAAATGTAAATCTCTTCAAAACTAGCAATGTGTTTCAGAACTTTCTTAATGGCATCAGTCATTTCCGAGATATTGGTACGAATAGTTCAATACCTCTGCATTTCATCCTCAGAGTACATAATATTGTCTATACTTTTTTCCCCCCAAAACTTGACACCCTTGCTCCACTCCTTTGTGAAGGGCGTGGTGACTTTGGGTTTGGGTTTAACAGGTATCTACAAGTAGATTGTGTTTAGTTAACTCATGTGCACGTCGGCCGCTGCTTTGACGAAACTTTATATTCGTTTTACAACACCGGCCCTCCTTCTCGCGGACCTTTCTGCAAGTTTGCCACCTTTCTCGATACGTCATAGGTATCTTACCAGGTTTCGTCTAAATAAATTATCTGATGTCCACTACTGCAAAACTTCCTTAGTTTTGACGATATATATATATTTATATATAGCCAAGCTACAATTCTACTGGATTCCATAATAACCCTTAACTTATTCAAAGTGCGCTATTTGAAAACCAGCTCCTTTAGCAGACCGCGCAAAGTGCAGTGCCCATAAGGAAAATCACAAATTTCTTGCAAATGTGCAACCAATTCGTCTAAGGTGGGCGCTCTCAATTTTGCATAGAATCTATAAATTTCTCGATGAATGAAGTCGCATGTGAAATTATCTACTTTAGAGAAACGTTTCCTTTTGTTTTCACACTTGATCGGCGTCTTTGGTATTCCTTTCGTCACAATATTTCTTACTGTATTTCTGTGAATACCCAGAATTTATCATCAGGTTCATTGCACGACCCCTTACCAAGATTATTTGTCAGCACATATTTATATGTGTTCAAAACAAGAGCTTGAATTTGCTTAGAAACAGTTCCCGTTATAGCTTTGTTTTTTAGGCTTTTCCAGTAATATAACTCGGCCCAGTCATTCACACTATTGTCATCACTTTGATTATTTTCATTTGACTGAAAGTAATCTACTACTTCATTTGCATTTACCACTGCATTTCCCTCCCACGGTCTCCACATCGTGACACACAACGACTTTCTGTACGTAATGAAACAGATCAACTGGAAGTTGGAACTTCGGCAACTGAGACTCCACGTGGAGTAGACATGCGACTGCCACTTCGAGAAAATCAGGGTTGCTATTGGCCCTCAACGACAGTGTTCAATTTCTGAAGTTTGGAGAGTAGTTTCCTTTGAGGGGCTAACTGCACTCGCGTTCACTAGACAGACTCCATCTGAAGGAAATAAAGCAACTATAAGACTGGCTACAATGTCTCTCACCCTGTTTATGAGGGTCATCTTTTGTTCGCTACTTATGTACATCCCGGCAACAAAGAAGAGCGGTTCCCTTTTTCAATTTGTCAAGTTTGGACAAAATGTATGTGTTGTGTTTAATGTACACTCAGCCTCATTAATGCTGTCCCTTTTGTCGCTTATCACCTTATTTAACAGGCTTCACCACGAACAGAAGTGCGGGCCAAAATAGTTTAATTCTAGAACGTGTGAAGGATGGTAAACTGGAGAACGAAGCGACAGCATAAATGAAGCTCAGGGTACAGTTTATTTTTCAATGCCCTGAGCAATTTGCACGGACACCGACATGCGGTGGGGGGCTCAGGGGTATCGACACCCTCATTTCATGTGCAGAGGTTAGCTGCTAAATAAAAATAATGACAGGACAACTTGGTGTCAGTTAATATGTGATCAACATCAGAGCACATAAATACTAAATTATTCTCGTGTTGATAGATTCGTAGTTTCATTCCTTATTATAGGAAAATATTTTGCAGCTTTATTGTTTGTTAACTGTGACGTAAGGTATGTGCAAAGTGTAACTCAGATGAGAAATCTATTACAGGAATTGCGTTGCAATCCTTTTTGCTCCAGGATTCAGGATTTCACTACGAAGGGATTCAGTACGGAGACCAGTCGTGATCCATTGTACCTATCCCCAAAAGGGGCACTCCCGGGAAGAATGATGAGGTGAGAGGAGACAGAGGGCGGCCGTACAAGGATCCACTACGGTGCAGAGGGCAGGGTCCCGACATTTTACTAAGAGACCTCCCACGGCAGGCCAGGAGAACGGACATGCCCCCCTACTGCGGTACGAAAACAGGCCCAGCAGCAGATTCGGAGACCGGCAACCGACCTACCGGAGGAGGAGGTAGTTTTCCTCAGAACATATCATCCTGCCATGCAACGCTGAGACACCCACCGACACTTATAACCCTGAAAGGGAATAACAGATGAGAGGTGAAGAGAAATGATAATGGAGATGAAATGGAGCGACAGGAAATTCGGGGGATGTAATTGACCTAACCAGCATTCGCCTAGCGACTCGGGAAAACCCCCGAAACAACCCATAGGTCAGATAGGTTGACTACGGGAATTGAACCCGGTCCTCGCGAATGTGGCCCACAGACCAAATCGCCCGAGCCATTCCCCTTGGTTCATTTTTATTTTCATTATACTTATCTACACAGTAGAGATTGTAGTCCACCCAAAAATTTGATACCGAGATATTAATAGAAATATACGTTTTAATATCCCCCGAATTCAAAAATGAATTTTAGAAAAAGAGGGTCACTGTGTGTGCGTGCACAGTATAATTCACAAAAGAAAAGTCGGTAAATACATAATTCTCCCAAATATGCCACATGAAGATTTTCAAGAGCCTCACTAAACCAAACCCACAATAATTGGAAAAGTTTTCGAACATTTTCATTTTCTCAAAAAAGCTCTAACAACTGTGATTAATATACCGTATATTCAGGGTAAATTTATGATAAATGAAATGCATAGGTATATGTTATTATTCTACAGACGCCAATAATAATAATAATAATAATAATAATAATAATAATAATAATAATAATAATAATAATAATAATAATAATAATAATAATAATAATAATAATAATAATAATAATAATAGTAATAATAATAATAAATAATAATAATGATGATAATAATAATGATAATGATAATACGAATAATGATAATAATAATAGTAATAATAATAGTAATAATAATAGTAATAATAATAATAATAATAATAATAATAATAATAATAATAATAATAATAATAATAATAATAATAATAATAATAATAATAATAATAATAATAATAATAATAATAATAATAATAATAATAATTCTCTACTTATTGTGCCGTTATATTGTGCCGTACCAAGGAGCCACGGCAGTGCAGAAGGGAGAGTCCGTACTATTGAACAGTTGGAAACTTCCCAGTAGGCCAGTACAACCGGCATCCTACCCACCGTGGTACTGAAACGGCACACCAGGCCATCCGGAGACCGGAGACCGTCCTACCGGAGGAGGAAGTGTTTACCTGGAAAGATATCATCCTGCCATGCAGCGCCGAGACACCTGCCGACACTTCTACCGTGAAAGAGATCACCAGATGAGAGATGATGGAAATTATAATGGAGGGACAGGAAATTGGGGGGATGTAACAACCGTCCCAGCATTCGCCTTTCGACGCGGGAGAAAACCCCTAAAAGATCCGCGGGACAGGTAGGCTGTCTCCATAGGAATCGAACCAGCAGCTCTCGAATGTAGGCCACAGACGAAACCGCCTGAGCCATCCCGCTCGGTGTGGAGTCCTATTAAAGCTATTTTTATGTAGTTAGCTGTTTAGTTTGAAAATACCAACTTTTATTCTATTTTTGGCATCTTGAAGCAATAACGTTTATGGATGCACACAATTCCACGTTGGGACGCCAATTTGAAGCAACAATATATGTGGCGAACAATGTTCCACTTGAAAATACAGTTTGAAGCACTTTTGTTTAGCTCAGGGTAAAACAATGAGGTTTCTCACAGGGTATGCGTGGATGTGTGTGAGAAGGATATTTAATGACACTGAAATGCCCGTTTCCAACTTATTTATTCACTGCTTCTTTTTTAGAACATCGAAATTGAAGTTGCCGACCAAGGGTTACCAATATCCTTATTTAGAGTTACTGATGGCAGAATGTTTATTACTCGATAAACTTTATTCGTTCCTCACGTATATATGAACCTGAGTGCAGAGAGTCTACTCCCATTAGCCCTGTTCCCGTAGGAACAAGACCCGGGTCTCTTACAACCAGGGAGTACCCCGAAGGGCCTCCGAGGCCTTTTCCATTAGGAGTATATATGAACCGACAAATATCCAATACAGAACAAGAGGACTGCCCTAATCGCCCTCACGCCTCAGACTGTTTCAATGGCTTGCAAGCCATGAAGTGCTCTAATCGGCTCCACGCCGAAGACTGTTTGAATGACCACTTTCACTTTCTGAAAACTCCTTTTCAACCAAAGATCCCTTTGTAGCTATTTTGTCGCCATTATGAATGGTTCAAAGAATACCCTATTCAACAAGTCAAGTGAGCCCCTTTAGAAATCTGCTAAGGACACTGTTTCTTACATTGCTTTTGTTATAACAACTTTCCCCCCATTCGACTCAACTGGCCTTGCACGTGTCGTAACAAAGAACTAACATTCCTTTGACATCCATCATGATTCTTTACTTATGGCAAACCTTAATTTTGGTATCGAATGCCCCCATAGATATTATTTTATTATCCCATAATGAAATAATATATATGTCTTGCCCGAATACAACGCAAAATACTAGACCTTTGTCAGCAACTTCCAGTTCGTTTTACAATTTCTTTTCACAACGTTAATTTTGCATGGCATTTCCTAAAAATTATTCCCATGGTTACATAACAATAGTTCATTTAAAATTTATCACACTCTGCTCTGCAATTTTCAACTTTTAAATATTACTCGGAAAATATTTCAATCTGCATCATCTCTCTCTTTTTCTCCATCTGATCTACTTAAAACTAATTCATATTATTGTTACACTTAAAACAATTCATAAATATACACTCCCATGTTTAAACCAGTGTACCTTATTAATAATATATTTTTACAACATTTCTGAATTCTTCTTCCGGATTCTATATAAATATTATTTTCAAAAGTCTTTCACTGTTCTGATTTTCATTTAGTTTCTTTCTTTTTTTCACTTGTTTATTTTTAAGTTTTACTGCACTGTCATTACTTTGTTTATACTTAACCTTATAAATTTTGCACTACACTTTTTATACTTAACATATACATTTTACCAATTTTGTGTTTCTTCTCATTTTACAATCTGTTATGATACTTTTAAATACTTTAGCCTAAGTTCCCACCATTTACTAGAAAATTCATCATCCCACAACGTACTTCGAAAATACAAAGGAATTTTGAAGACTTTTCCATGTACAAAGGACTTATTTATTCTACATCCCCATGATTTTTCCATATCTAGCTTAGGTATTGTACATCGATATCTTGTCCTATCTTTTCTACACATATTCTGATGGAACTGTGCCCCTTGCCCGAAATATGTTAACATTTCTCTTTCGTTTCTCCCTCGATTTTGAATGCTTTTCAATATTTCTTTCGTCGCCATGATCTCTATTGGTACTTCACTAATTTCACTTGTGGTTTTCTCCAAATTCCTCGTTAGTTTTCTATTTTCCCATTCTGATACTTCTAATCTACTTCTAGTTTCTTCTAATTCTTTTCTAGCTATTTCGCTACTTTCCCTTTCTGATACTTCTAATCTACTCCTAGTTTCTTCTAACTCTTTTCTAGCCATTTCACTTTCTTTGCCTAAGTTCTGACCTATTTCCTCCCTCAGTTTTCTGTTTTCACTATCTGACCTTTCATTAACTACATTCAAAACTTCATTTTCAGCGTTCTGCGTCTCCTCACTAACATCTTTCCCTACATTGTCTGTTACCTGACCAGCTTCTGCTCTTACATTCTCTACTTCCTGACTAACTTTCCCGAAATTTTCTAACGCCTGTTGTTGATTCTCTAACTTCTTTCCTAGTTCTATTTCCCCTACCTCTAACTTCTGGACACTATTTTCTAACTTTTCTTCTATCTTTTTTAAACTTTGATTGTTATCCTTCATCTCTTTTCTTAAATTTTCATTGTCATTCTTCATCTCTTTTCTAAAACTTTCATTGTCATTCTTCATCTCTTTTCTTAAACTTTGATTAGTATTATCTATTTTTTTACTTAAACTTTCATTTAAACCTACAATCATTTCCCTGAGTTCCGCGAACATACTTATTTGCATTTATACATTATTTAGTACAGTTACATTACACTCTGCTACTTCAACTACTTTCAGCCTACTGCTATTACTATAAACCTCCTGAACTTCCATATTTTCTACAAATTATTATTTAACACATTTCTTTTTATTCTTCTTTTTCACTCAAATACATTCACAATAGTCTAGTAGACAATATAACACTCTGTACCTTTGATTTTCTACTGGCTCCTGATGTCACTGAAGATGCCGGTCTCTCTTCTTTCCAGCAGAACCGTTGTACATCCGCTTGTTGTCGAACGTCCTCGTGTCGAACCTCCTTCTCCTGTTGAACCTCGTCGGATTGAACCTCCTTCTAGGTTGAACCTCCTTCTCGAGTTGAACCTCTTCCTCGGGTTGAATCTGCTACACGGATTGAATCTGCTGCTCGTGTCGAACCTCCTTCTCGTATCGCGTCCCGCGTTGGCACGCCAATTTGAAGCAATAACGTTTATGGGTGCACACAATCCCACGGTGGGACGCCAATTTGAAGCAACAATATATGTGGCGAACAATGGTCCACTTGAAAATACAGTTTGAAGCACTTTTGTTTAGCTCAGGGTAAAACAATGAGGTTTCTCACAGGGTATGCGTGGATGTGTGCGAGAAGGATATTTAATGACACTGGAATGCCCGTTTCCAACTTATTTATTCACTGCTTCTTTTTTCAGAACATCGAAATTGAAGTTGCCGACCAAGGGTTACCAATATCCTTATTTAGAGTTACTGACGGCAGAATGTTTATTACTCGATAAACTTTATTCGTTCCTCACGTATATATGAACCGACAAATATCCAAGACAGAACAAGAGGACTGCCCTAATCGCCCTCACGCCTCAGACTGTTTCAATGGCTTGCAAGTCATGAAGTGCTCTAAACGGCTCCACGCCGAAGACTGTTTGAATGACCACAGATGCGCATGGGAGTATCACTTTCACTTTTTGAAAACTCCTTTTCAGCCAAAGATCCCTTTGTGGCTATTTTGTCGCCATTATGAATGGTTCAAAGAATACCCTATTCAACAAGTCAATGAACCCCTTTAGAAATCTGCTAAGGACACTGTTTCTTACATTGCTTTTGTTATAACAACTTTCCCCCCATTCGACTCAACTGGCCTTGCACGTGTCGTAACAAAGAACCAACATTCCTTTGACATCCATCATGATTCTTTACTTATGGCAAATCTTAATTTCGGTATCAATTTTTTCCTTTTAACTTTTGTAGTAGTACCAAATAGATTTATCCGCAAGTATGGGGTGAGAAAACTTAATCGGTCATGGTCTTAGACTCATAATGTCTTGGTCACCATTTTAAAATATGGACTGAATATCACATAAGTTGAAATTCTCTTGCAGTTGAGCTATACACATTGGAGAATGTGTAAGAAAGCGGATGAGGGACGTGGAAAGACGTTTTAATCGGACCAAAATATACTTGGTATATTGCCCACTTTCTAGCACCTGAAGTCGTAACCCAGTGGTAAAGCGCACGCTGTATTAAGAGAGCAGAGGATTCACGGTTCGAACTCCAGCATAGCGCCATACTTTTTCTTCTTATATTGCTTGCGCATGCGCAAATTATTGCTGGAAATTCTTTATGTACTGCAATCGAACATTTTAACAGAATTTCACTACAGTCGAGTAGTGTGCCGCATCCAAGAGGTTGTATGTAGTTGACTGCAGTTAAAAGAGGTGAAATTTTAGATCGCGCTATATGGTGATAGCGCATGCAATTAAACTTGGCTGCGGCTGAAGAACGATAGGTAGACTGGTATCAGGAGGAAGAAGTTGAATGAGCCAAATCACTCAAATGTCCATAGACCAGGTGCAAAGGTTGCTCATATTAAAGCATACACCAACCATTAAAGATGTCCGCTATTGCATCGCATTGATGTGTCACTAAGCTTCAGTCCCTCTGAGGTACACAAAGCAAAGGAGCCCAAGGTCCATAGAGCTTAGAGTTACCCGACATTTGTCTTTCAGGATAAGGGAAAACTCCGGAAAAACCTTACTCAAATAACTGACTCTGGTCGAGAGTTAAACTTGGTACCTCTTTAACCTGTGACAGGCACGCTACCATCTACGCTACCGAGGCAGGCTTACTGGCACTGGTAATTTGTAGTGACCAGAAAGTATTTCGATCCGACCAGCAAGCACTCTTTATGTCTGTATAGACCAAGGGGAACTAGTCACGAGGTTAGTACATGGCTCGTGCACAACTTTCCGGAAGAATTTCAGCAGATTTCTTGTGACTATATGACAGCATCAGATCCAGGGCAGATACTTCAAGTGGCACGGGGTATTAATAGTGCAGTCTATATAGATATTCTCGAAACAACTACAACTTTGATGTCATCCCTTGTGCTAGGTTCCATAACTGCGAGAATATATAAGAGTAGTTCCCTAAATGACACCTAGGATTGGCTGACGAAACATACAGAACTAATCTGCAAAGTCTTCTGATCTGAACCGCATTGAACGTGCATGAGCCGTAATAGTAAAGGAATGAAAATGGAATATGCAGTGACTAACGCCCGCCTTTACTACATGAAGTATCGCAGGCGGTTACACTAATGAAAAGTACATGAGATGAAGCTGAGGCATAAGTGGAATGAGATGGCGGGGGAAGCCGGAGATCCCGTAGAAAACGCGCCCAGCACCGTGTTGTCCATCACAAATCTCACTTCGCGGTCACCTGGTACCGAACCCGGGCCGCCTTGATTAGAGTTGAGTGGTCTAGCACTCTACCACTGCGCGGGCACTTAAACGAATGTTAAGAAAGTAGGTCAGACAGGATGCGTGACAGTCTAGTTGCCACGTGATGGAGCTATGGCAACATTATCAACAGAATCTGTTCTGCATTGGTTTCAAACGTGCCCGACAGAAAAACGATAATTTCAGTTTTAGCAGCTTTTTCTCAATAGCCAGCTCAGACAAATTTGCGAGTCTTTGCTGACCATGGATGTTTCTGCAATAAGTATCAATTCGACAAAGCACCGAAAAAGAACGTTCGGTACTCGCGGTGGACACTGGGATTATGGAAATCAAGGCGCACAACTTGAAGGGTTCACAAAAAGCGGAGGATGACAAACCACTAGATTTCAAATAAATCACTAGTTTTTGAACTCCCATCGACAGATACACATTTGAGGTATAAAGTACACTGGGTTCACTTCTAAGGTGAGCAAAGTCAAAATAGTGACCATAACTTTCTTTCAGTGAACAAAATGCTTTTTGAGGAAATTTGTTTATAATATTATTTTTGGTCAATTAATTGTACAAATTTAACTTTTTCTATACCTTCAAACCTAATTGGAATTTGCTTTTGTATGTAATCCAATAATTCACAATAGATTCGGCTTTCATCTTTTTGATCAAAGTCGTTGTTTTGACGTCTTTTCTTTGGCAGTTAGTAATTCTGTTTACATTTATCCCATACTGTAACACATTCGTATCTCTTTTTTTGTAGAATAGCTTTTGTTTCCCTTACTTTGTAAGTGCAATAATTTATATCTAATATTTTTGTCTGAAGAATTTCAAAAAGGGCATCAGTTAAACACAATATTTCATGAAAATTAAGAGCAGAAAGTTGATTTTGAAATCAGAAAGAACAATGTTAAAACCTCGAGCTTCGCGATAAGTTTCACTATCGTTTGGTTTTGATTATCGAAAATGTTCTGGAACTACTGAACTAATTGTTCTTTATATTACCTAACAGTTTCAACCAGCCTTCCATTTTAATTCCATCGTGTTGGATATACTTTGGGAAACCTTTCTTTTCACCTCCATATCTAATTCAGCAGTTAGTTTTGCAGATTTGGAGAAGAAAGACAAACTACTTAAGGTCATGAAAAAAATGTTGGATGTTGTCTGTGGAAGGAAAATATTCAATATATGAGCAAAACAATGGATAAATGAAAGCGTCAGGATATGTTTCTTTTACTCCTTTTTTAAACCACTAATTTCTCCCGACATCACAGCTGCTCCATCATAACACCGAGTGACGAACTTAGAGCCACATTTAAACTCGTCCATACTATGGAATACGTATTCTGCTAGTGCCTTAGCACTGCGATGTCTGCTTACATCTGTAAAATCCAGAAACTTTTCTTGAATCTCTCCATTGTCAGATATCAGTATTATAACAATTAAGAGTTGAGAGTGAGTAGGTATGTCATTGGTGTTATCAATGATAACTTCTACAAATGCAGACTGAAATATTTATTTTTTATTTCATTCAAGGACACCTGGTTACTCCATTAATAAGGTCATTTTGAATATGGTTTAACAGACCCGAGAACAGAGTAGCTTTCTGAAAATGACATGCCAGTGTTGGAAATTAATTGTTCTTTCACACTGGCCGTGTGTAGGCTAAAGTATAGAAAGGTAGAGTCAGACTGAAAAATTCAATGCCATAGCCGAGATTTGAACCACGGATCTTCTGGTTGCCGTCCAGTAGCTCTAACACTTGAGCTATTATGGCCAACATGCCGATATGACATTGAATTTCCAATTGACTCGTGTTTTTCCCGGTGAACCACTTAGGAGTTCTCATAAACACATGACACAACTACCTTAATGGCGACTTACAACATGTAAGTACTTTAAGGCCCGGGCTTTATAGTTAACCACTAAGCCTTAAAGTACTTACAGAATAGTACGTCGCCATTAAGATAGTTGTCTCCTGTGTTTATGAGAACTCCTAAGTGGTTTACCGGGAAAAACACGAGTCAGTTGGAGAATTTAATGTCATATCGGCACGTTGGCCATAGTAGCTCAAGGGTTAGAGCGACTGGACGGCAACCAGAAGATCCGTGGTTCAAATCCCAGTATGGCATTGAATTTTTTCAGTTTGACTATACCTTTCGACATGCCAGTGTGTCATTATACTTGCATAAAACACCATTTAATATAATTTCCACGGTTCGCAGAGTCTTTGTCTTCGGCATGCCCTCTGAAGGGAAGTTCTTTTCTTGCCAAGTATACTACATCAATGAGAGGTTGAATAACTAATCTATTATTTTTGACAATTTCATTATCTCTTATTACCTCAACCACCGCTTATCTAATTTAAAATTTCTCCTACAGGTACCGAAAGTGGTGAGTAGAACTTCAACCCTGTTATGTGCTTGTGACTTTTGGTGAAACTGTGTTGCTTTTAGTAGATTATTCACATAATGGAAACCTGGAGTATTCGGCACATCCTTCTCGTCTGAAAGTAAAATGCAAGGCCAACAAAGTTTTAATGTTTTCTTGCAACCAGAAAACCGTTTAACATTCTTGTAGTGCTCGAATTGAAATGGCGTACACATCGTTTTGTCGTGGATCTCACATCAGGTAACTCAGGCATCGGTCTAGCCCCCGCCAATCGAAATTAAAGCCACCTTTTCTTCAAATTTCCTCGAACTTAGCCCCGCTTTAGAATTAAAGCGGTTACATTTTCCTCCCTTCTGTCTCACGCTGACGTCAGCTTTTATCCTTGTCACTCACTGACAACCCACACAGTCCTATATAGTGTCCCTCAGCATGGACAATGAACGCCCGCATGCATTCCTTCGCAATCTGTGGAGAACAGTAATCTCTCTAAACTTTGACAATTATGCTTATAAGGGAAAAATAACTACATAAACTTAATTTTATTTATTTGCGTTAATTAGGTATGATAATGAGGTTCCAAATGACGAAGAAAAGAATAATGAAATTATGTTATTTCATTCCCTTGTATACACCAGTGATCAGCAGCAGCGCACACCCTCGTGCTGCAGTCTCTTACTCGCATTCACGCTCGTGCACTCGGAACTGTTAACAGGTAAGCGGTGGTGCAGTGATGGCTTTTCCGTAGTGTCATACAGCGCCTTAGACATATTCTGTGCTGGTATTAGTTACGTGATTCTGCCTCCAAAGGTGTACGAACTGTCTTTCTCCGGAAATAAAGAGCATTTTGAATTTCTGCAAACTTGACTTTTAATTTTACGAACCACAAAGTCACAATATTTTAGAACACACACTTCAGGGTGGGGGGGGGGGGGAGTCCTTTGAAGGTTATTCAAAACAGTGGTTAATTAATAAACTGAAAAAGGGTTTATTATAACTTTGCATTCCAACACACATTTTATTACAAAAACCATAAATGCCAATTTTATGTAATCCCTCATTTAAACTAACAGATATTTGAAGTTATGCTGTTACTGAAACTCCACATCTTCTGCGATGCAGCCAATGAATGTATTGGTCCTTTATTGGTCTCTATTATTTTAAGGAGATAAGCATATAATAGTTTATGATATCAATAAGTACAAAGTTAAAATAAAAAAAATTTGAACACCAAAAATTGCATTTATTATAAATCTTTTTATACACAGAACAATATTACTAAAGGCCGGAGGATGTGCACTTTGCACTCGATACAGGTTACCTGAACACAGAGCATGAATGATGTCAGATGTACAGCACGACCATCAAATGTGCAAATAACTATCATTAGAGGCAAATGCTGAAACCAATGTAAACATGGTATTTTGTGAACTAATGAATCATTGCCTTAGAATTATGTGCAGGCAAGAGCTGAAGGTGTAGTATAATGTAACTCCTTTGTTTTTTCTCATTGTATATGTCATAATCAGGCTGTATCTACCTGGAGTAGTTTAAATGTGAGAGGGATAGAGTACAGTACATAAGTAGTATACTCATAGCACCTGCCTCCAGCCTTTAAACATTAAACTTGCTTCACACCTTGTAACATTGATATATAAGACACAAATAACTTTAGATGAAGCTAAATAAAAACACACAATGGAATAATACAAAGCACGCTTAGGATGGAACAGACCAGTATAAACTTAAGGTAAACATTAACAAAATGAACTTAAGCTCAAGTTGAACATAATTAATATAAGATAAAACTGAACAAATTGAACTTTTAATGAAACTGAACAAAACGAACGAAGGGTGACAGAGTAAAAAATAATGGAAATATACAAATTTAATTTAACGTGGAACTAAACAGAATGAATTTAAAATAAAGCTGTACAAGTAGAATTGCAAATAGAACTCACAAAATGAACTTCATATGGAACTAAACAAATTAAACTTAAGATAAAACTGAACAAATTGAACTAAATAAGGAATGAAAAAAGTGACCTTAAGGTAAACATTAACAAAATGAGCTTAAGGTCAAGCTAAACATAATTAATTTAAGATAAAATTGAACAAATTCAACTTTTGACGAAACTGAGCAAAACGAACGGAAGATGACAGAGTAAAAAATAATGGAAATATACAAATTTAATTTAACGTGGAACTAACCAGAACAAATTTAAAATACAGCTTACAAGTAGAACAGCAAAAAAGAACTGACCAAATGAACTTAATATGGAACTAAACAAATTAAACTTAAGATAAAACTGAACAAATTGATCTAAAGAAGAAATGAAACAAAATGAACTTAAGGTAACCTTTAACAAAATGAACTTAAGGTCAAGCTGAACATAATTAATCTAAGTAAAAATTGAACAAATTCAACTTTTGACGAAACTAAGCAAAACGAACGGAAGGTGACAGAGTAAAAAATAATGGAAATATACAAATTTAATTTAACGTGGAACTAACTAGAACGAATTTAAAATAAAGCTTACAAGTAGAACAGCAAAATAGAACTGACAAAATGAACTTAATATGGAACTAAACAAATTAAACTTAAGATAAAACTGAACAAATTGATCTAAAGAAGGAATGAAACAAAATGAACTTAAGGTAACCTTTTACAAAATGAACTTAAGGTCAAGCTGAACATAATTAATCTAAGTAAAGTTGAACAAATTCAACTTTTGACGAAACTGAGCAAAACGAACGGAAGGTGACAGAGTAAAAAATAATGGAAATATACAAATTTAATTTAACGCGGAACTAACCAGAACGAATTTAAAATAAAACTTACAAGTAGAACAGCAAAATAGAACTGACAAAATGAACTTAATATGGAACTAAACAAATTAAACTTAAGATAAAACTGAACAAATTGATCTAAAGAAGGAATGAAACAAAATGAACTTAAGGTAACCTTTTACAAAATGAACTTAAGGTCAAGCTGAACATAATTAATCTAAGTAAAGTTGAACAAATTCAACTTTTGACGAAACTGAGCAAAACGAACGGAAGGTGACAGAGTAAAAAATAATGGAAATATACAAATTTAATTTAACGCGGAACTAACCAGAACGAATTTAAAATAAAACTTACAAGTAGAACAGCAAAATAGAACTGACAAAATGAACTTAATATGGAACTAAACAAATTAAACTTAAGATAAAACTGAACAAATTGATCTAAAGAAGGAATGAAACAAAATGAACCTAAGGTAACCGTTTACAAAATGAACTTAAGCTAAAGCTACACATAATTAATCTAAGATAAAACTGAACAAATTGAACTTTTAATGAAACTGAACAAAACGAACGAAAGGTGACAGAGTAAAAAATAATGGAAATATACAAATTTAATTTAACGTGGAACTAAACAGAATGAATTTAAAATAAAGCTGTACAAGTAGAATTGCAAATAGAACTCACAAAATGAACTTCATATGGAACTAAACAAATTAAACTTAAGATAAAACTGAACAAATTGAACTAAATAAGGAATGAAAAAAGTGACCTTAAGGTAAACATTAACAAAATGAGCTTAAGGTCAAGCTAAACATTATTAATCTAAGATAAAATTGAACAAATTCAACTTTTGACGAAACTGAGCAAAACGAACGGAAGATGACAGAGTAAAAAATAATGGAAATATACAAATTTAATTTAACGTGGAACTAACCAGAACGAATTTAAAATACAGCTTACAAGTAGAACAGCAAAAAAGAACTGACCAAATGAACTTAATATGGAACTAAACAAATTAAACTTAAGATAAAACTGAACAAATTGATCTAAAGAAGAAATGAAACAAAATGAAGTGAAGGTAACCTTTAACAAAATGAACTTAAGGTCAAGCTGAACATAATTAATCTAAGTAAAAATTGAACAAATTCAACTTTTGACGAAACTAAGCAAAACGAACGGAAGGTGACAGAGTAAAAAATAATGGAAATATACAAATTTAATTTAACGTGGAACTAACCAGAACGAATTTAAAATAAAGCTTACAAGTAGAACAGCAAAATAGAACTGACAAAATGAACTTAATATGGAACTAAACAGATTAAACTTAAGATAAAACTGAACAAATTGATCTAAAGAAGGAATGAAACAAAATGAACCTAAGGTAACCTTTAACAAAATGAACTTAAGGTCAAGCTGAAAATAATTAATCTAAGTAAAAATTGAACAAATTCAACTTTTGACGAAACTGAGCAAAACGAACGGTAGGTGACAGAGTAAAAAATAATGGAAATATACAAATTTAATTTAACGCGGAACTAACCAGAACGAATTTAAAATAAAACTTACAAGTAGAACAGCAAAATAGAACTGACAAAATGAACTTAATATGGAACTAAACAAATTAAACTTAAGATAAAACTGAACAAATTGATCTAAAGAAGGAATGAAAGAAAATGAACCTAAGGTAACCGTTTACAAAATGAACTTAAGCTAAAGCTACACATAATTAATCTAAGATAAAACTGAACAAATTCAACTTTTAATGAAACTGAACAAAACGAACGAAAGGTGACAGAGTAAAAAATAATGGAAATATACAAATTTAATTTAACATGGAACTAAACAGAATGAATTTAAAATAAAGCTGTAAAAGTAGAATGGCAAATAGAACTGACAAAATTAACTTAATATGGAACTAAACAAATTAAACTTAATATAAATTTGAACAAATTGATCTAAAGAAGGAATGAATCAAAATGAACTTAAGGTAACCGTTAACAAAATGAACTTAAGCTAAAGCTACACATAATTAATCTAAGATAAAACTGAACAAATTCAACTTTTAATGAAACTGAACAAAACGAACGAAAGGTGACAGAGTAAAAAATAATGGAAATATACAAATTTAATTTAACGTGGAGCTAAACAGAACGACTTTAAAATAAAGCTGTACAGGTAGAACTGAGAATAGAACTGACAAAATGAACTTAATATGGATCTAAACAAATTAAACTTAAGATAAAACTGAACAAATTGATCTAAGGAAGGAACGAAACAAAATGAATTTAAGGTAACCGTTAACAAAATGAACTTAAGGTCAAGCTGAACATAATTAATATAAGATAAAACTGAACAAATTGAACTTTTAATGAAACTGAACAAAACGAACGAAAGGTGACAGAGTAAAAAATAATGGAAATATACAAATTTAATTTATCGTGGAACTAAACAGAATGAATTTAAAATAAACTGTACAAGTAGATTTGCAAATAGAACTCACAAAATAAACTTCATATGGAACTAAACAAATTAAACTTAAGATAAAACTGAACAAATTAAACTAAATAAGGAATGAAAAAGGTGACCTTAAGGTAAACATTAACAAAATGAGCTTAAGGTCAAGCTAAACATAATTAATCTAAGATAAAATTGAACAAATTCAACTTTTGACGAAACTGAGCAAAACGAACGGAAGATGACAGAGTAAAAAATAATGGAAATATACAAATTTAATTTAACGTGGAACTAACCAGAACAAATTTAAAATAAAGCTTACAAGTAGAACAGCAAAATAGAACTCACAAAATGAACTTAATATGGAACTAAACAAAAGAAACTTATATGAAACTGAACAAAGGGAACTTCATATGGAACTAAAAAAAAAAAAAAATAAACTCAGTGTGAAGGTTAACGAAATTAACTGAACATGTAGCTAAACAAAATGAGCTTAAGAGGGAATTGAACATATGTACTTAAGCTTTAAGTTAACAAAGTGAACTTTAGTTAATCTGAACATAATAAACGTGTGATGAAACGTAAGAAAATGAACTTAATATGGAACTGAACGTAGTAAGCTTAAGTTGAAAGATTACAGTATGAGCTTCATATGAAGCTAAACAAAATGATTTTGAGATGAAGCTGGACAACGTGAGCTTAAGTTGGAACTGAGCAAACTGAGCTTAAGATGAATCTAGACAAAAGAATTTGAAATGAAACTGGAGAAAATGAACTTACGAATAAAGAGAACAAAATGAAACAATGAATTTGCTTCTTTGTTTACTAAACTGGTCTGCTTATTTGTCACTTTACTTATTTCCAACAGTCAATATAATTTTTATTTAATCTGTCTTACACATGCAAGGAAAAAGGTAATGCATATGTGTGCTGTGTACACTGGATCAGATTTCTTTTTTCTATTTGTAGTTAAACCAACTTAACTTACTATCCAGCACATGGAAGTTTAAGATTCTGAGGCCTGACCTTATTTTTTTTTTAAATTTGAAAGTACTGGAGCGATTATTAGAATGAAAGTCTGACGGGAGTTGCCGAGAAGTTGTAGCGTTGAGGTTCTTTCTCAGTTGAAACAACATAATTCAACTTCCATAACTTAGTGGTTCATTAAGTTATACAGCCTGCAACAGAAATAATCATATTATAGTTTTTTCTTGATCTTTTTTTTTTTTTTTGCAGACAAGTAAATTTGACATTTTATATTTTTGAGCACAATACACTATCTGCTTTTTCTAAGATAAAATATGTATGGTTTAACTGGTATTTAAAGTTGCTAAATTTTAAAACAGGATGCATAACTGGGAATTAATTCCTTTAGAGATTAATATAACATAATTATTTTATGGAAATTCCGAGCACCTAATGTGCATTTGAAAGTAATTAGTCGGTAATTAAATTCTTTTTAATTGTTTGTTTGAGAAGAGGCCCAGTATTGTGACACTTTTTATAATTAATATTGTCACCCAATTAGCGGAAGGACTGACCGGCGACAGCTGGAAGGGACCCTAGGCAGCTGGGCCATACCCACTCATCAGTCTCTGTCACTAACTGAGGGGGATGATTATTAGGGAAATGTCACTTGCGCTGGCGGCCCCTTCCCCCTCTTCCACGGCCATCTGGAACCTTCGCGTGGAAACTAGAGAAGTCGAGAAGACGGCGATATTCCTATAAAAAGGGCTGCAGCGAGTGAGATCAGTCAGTTAGTCAGAGTTCTTGGCGAGCAGTGTAAGAGTGCAGTTTACGACGAGAAGACTGTGTACGTGCATCGGAGTATCGTATGTAATTACGAAAGCAAGTGAAATTGTAACGGGCGAACTGGTGAATCGTAATTGTGTGCATTACATAATTCTGTGTAATTGGCAAGTTTTTAACTGTAAGTCGAAAGAAATAAAGAACATTTTTGAGTGGTGAAATTGGACTTTTCATTTCACGAACCCACAAAGTCACAATTGGTGTCAGGAGTGCGAAATAACACAATGGAGGCAGCATTAGAAAAGATTTTAGCGGAACTGAAAGAAATGAAGACGGCAAATGAAAACCTCGCTGCAAAAACTGAAGCGGCAAATAACAACCTGGCCGCGGAACTGAAACAAATGAAGACGGCCAACGACAACATCACCGGGAAGATGGAAGAAGTGAAGGCCGAATTAACAGCGAAGATGGAAACGGCAAACAACAACTTGGCCACGACAATGACCGCAAAGATGGCCGAACTGACCACGGAAATGAAGGTGGCGAACGAGGCCGACAATAACGCCAAGACACTGAACGCCGTGGTGGATGACGTCGAAGACCTTGCGAACCGCGTAAACAACCTGGAGGGAAAGGCCGACAGCAGCGTCAATCCCTGAACGCCATGGTGGAGGACGTCGTCGGCAGGAAGCTGAAGGATTTGAAGGCCGACGCGCCGGGACGCGACACAACATCTGCGCGCGTCAAACTTCCCAAGTATGACGGCGCGTCAACGTTTGAAGTCTTCCGCCGCCAGTTCGACACAGTGGCCAGGCACAACAGATGGTCACCGGAGAAGGAGGCCACACAGTTAATAGCCAGCCTCCAGGGACGGGCCGCGGAAGTCCTAAACGGGGTGCAGACGACGGCGGCGCCCAAGGACATCTGGGAGGCCCTGGAGAATCGCTTCGGGAACCACCGCATAGCCGCAGCATACCGCAGCCAGCTAAAGGCAAGGTCGCAGCAGCCGGGGGAGACGCTGCAGGAGTTCGCCATAGCGATCGAGCAGCTGGCTAGCAAGGCCTTGGTTGACCTGCCACTGGAGTTCGTATCCCGGGAAGACGCCTACAACTTTGTCGACGGGGTACGGGACACGGAGATTCGTCAGCGCCTAAAGCTCGGCGAATATAAAACCATCCACGATGCGCTGACAGCGGCATTAAAGATGGAGGCGGCCAAAGTAACATCTATCCCGACGTCGAGAACGAGGAGTGTCCGCTACGCCGGAGACAGAAGACCAGCTGAGGGACGCCGGCGAACACCTAGTGGCCTGTGTTGGGGATGTGGACAGCCCGGACACCTGCAGAGAGACTGCCCACACCAGGAAGAGCAGCCGGAAAACGAGTAAGGGCCGTCGTGGAGAGGGGCACGTCGGCGCCATCACCACCATCCCCTCGAGTGATACTGCGCGCCGTCAGCCGGCGTATGGATGACAGCCTCATCGCGGGCGGTTGGGTAAGAGGAAAGCCGTGCCGCGTGCTGGTGGACACCGGGGCGGCCGTGACCATCATCAGACCTGACGTGGCGAAGGGTTTGCCGACAAGGAAGCCGAGCCGACCATACCAGCTTGTCACGACATCGGGCGACACCTTGCCTGTGGAGAAGGAGGCCCTGCTGGAGCTGAACTTGGGACGGAGTGCCGTGCGTCTGTGGGTGTTCGTCGCGAAGGTGGCTGAGGAGGTGATTCTGGGACTGGATGCCCTCAGGAGCCATGAGGCGACGGTCGACGTCAGCAAGAAGGTCCTGCGGCTTAACGGAGAAGAGGTTATACTCCGTCAACCTGAAGAGCGCCTTGGAATTTACAGGGTCGTCTTGGACGAAGACGTGGTTGTCCCCGCGAGGAGCGAGGTGGTGGTGACGGCGCGACTGGAGGGCCAGAGAACCAGGAACATGATGCTGGACCAGAAGACGCCTGTAAACGGACTGTGTGTAGCCAGGGCATTGCTGCCGTGCCGAGAGGAGGTGCCCGTGAGACCGCTAAATCCTACGGACGCCGATCACGACGTCCAGGCTGGGACGGAGTTGGGCATTTGCGAGCCCGTGGTGAGCGTAACAGCTATCGACGAGACACAAGAGCCGGCGCCGAAGCAACACCTGGGGCCCCGGCTAGAGGGCATGGTGGAGAAGGCGGCCGACCACCTGACCACAGAACAGCTGGAGAAGGTTCGACAACTGCTAAGACGGTATCAGCGCGTCTTCAGCCAAGGTGATAGTGACTACGGCCGCACGGACAATGTGCTTCACCACATCGACACCGGAGACGCCCGGCCTATTCGGCAACCACATAGACGCGTTCCGCTGGCGAAGCAAGGGGCGGTACGAGACATGCTGGAGGACATGAGATCCAGGGGAGTGATTGAAGAGTCTGACAGCCCTTGGTGTTCCCCTGTATTCTTGGTGACGAAGAAGAACGGCGAGCTGCACTTCTGCGTAGACTACAGAATGTTGAACGCTGTCACCCGGAAGGACTGTTTTCCCTTACACCGGATTGACGACACCCTGGACACGCTAGCTGGTTCACAGTGGTTCTCGACCCTGGACCTGAAGTCGGGCTACTAGCAGGTAGCTCTAAACCCAAGAGACAAGGAGAAGACCGCATTCTCGAAGGGCCAAGGGCTCTGGCAGTTCACGGTTATGCCCTTTGGCCTCTGCAACGCACCAGCTACCTTCCAACGCCTCATGGAGTCAGTGATGAGAGGGCTGACTTACGATGCCTGCCTGCTATACCTGGACGACATCATCATCGTCGGGAAGACTTTTGAAGATCACCTCGAGAATCTGAGTAAGGTGTTACAGAGACTGCAGGCGACCAACCTGAAGCTGAGCGCGAAGAAGTGCCAGCTCTTCCGCAAGGAAGTGAACTACTTAGGCCACATTGTCTCAGCAATCGGAGTGGCCACAGACCCGGAGAAGACACAGGCTGTGACAGATTGGCCTCGCCCAAAGGATAAGAAAGAACTGCGCAGTTTCCGGGGGCTGTGCAGTTATTACAGGCGCTTCATAAAGGGGTTCTCCAACATCGCAAAACCCCTCACCCGCCTGACAGAGGAACACCGGCCTTATGTGTGGACGGAGGACGCAGAAAACGCTTTCCAGCACCTAAAGGAGGCCCTGTGCATTGCTCCAATTTTCGGTTTCCCACAACCGGGTGGCGCCTTCATTGTGGACACCGACGCTAGCGACCATTGCATTGGAGGTGTCCTATCGCAGATCCAGGACGGCCATGACCGGGTGATAGCCTACTACAGCAAGACGCTATCCAAGGCTGAGAAGAACTACTGCGTCACCCGACGACAATTATTGGCGGTAGTAAACACCTTGGAGCACTTCCACAAGTACCTGTACGGTCAGCCATTCCACCTGAGGACTGACCATTCCGCCCTAACCTGGCTATTGAGCTTTAAGAACCTGGAAGGCCAGACAGCACGTTGGATCCAGAGGCTGCAGGAGTACGACTTCACCTCGGAACATCGTAGAGGGAAGAGCCACGGTAACGCTGACGCCATGTCCCGGACACCTTGTCCAGAAGAGTGCGGCCAGTGTACAAGAGTGCAGGAGGAGCGTGCCACAACAGTCCGAGTATACACGGCAGTGTCTGCGGATGGCTGGGATAGCGCAGGCCTGAGGAGGGAGCAGCTGGCGGACGCAGACTTGGGGCCACTCTTGAGGGAAGTGGAGCCAGGGACGAGACCAACCTGGGAGGACATCGCACCGAGGAGCGCCACCTACAAGTCGTACTGGGCCCAATGGGACTCGATGAAGACCAGAGAGGGCGTGCTGTTCCGGGTATGGGAGTCACCCGATGGGAAGACGCAGAGAGAACAGTTGGTACTTCCCCGGAGTAAGGTCCCGGAAGTCTTGGAGGAAGTGCACGCCGGTACTTCGGGAGGACACCTGGGAGCGAACCGAACGATTGACAAACTACGGCAGCGCTACTACTGGCTGAGGCTACGAGCAGATGCTGAGAGATGGTGCCGTCAGTGTCACGTGTGCGCGGCGAGTCGCGGCCCCCAGACTAGGAGCCGGGGTCGCATGCAGCAGTACACCGTCGGAGTGCCATTCGAACGGATCGCCGTTGACATTGCTGGACCGTTCCCAGTTTCCGACCGAGGCAACAAGTACCTAATGGTGGTCGTGGACTACTTCACCAAGTGGCCGGAGGTGTATGCCATCCCAAACCAAGAGGCAAAGACAATCACAGACTGTCTCGTGGAGCAAGTGTTCTGTCGATTTGGGGTGCCGTTAGAGCTACACAGTGACCAGGGTACCAACTTTGAGTCCAACCTAATGAAGGAGGCATTACAAAGGCTTGGGGTGAACAAGACACGCATGACGCCTCTACATCCCCAGTCGGATGGCATGGTCGAAAGATACATCAAGACCTTAGAGGAACACCTGAGGAAGGTGGTGGCCAGCCATCAGCGAGACTGGGACGTCAAGGTGCCACTGTTCTTGCTGGCCTACCGCTCGTCTACACACGACACAACTGGGATGACGCCAGCCAGCTTAATGTTCGGTCGAGAGTTACGCCTCCCTTGTGACCTGGCTTTTGGAAGCCCTCCGGAGGCGAAGCAGCCAGTGACCGAGAATGTGGAGATCTTGGTGGACCACCTCCACGACATAGCTCGCCAGAACATCCAGAAGGCGAGCGACCACATGAAGACCAGATATGACAGGCAAGCCAACAGCCAAGGGTTCCAGCAAGGTGACCTGGTCTGGTTGTGCCGTCCTACCCGGACCAAGGGACGCTGCCCGAAGCTCCAGCAGCCATGGCAAGGACCGTACCGGGTGGTGAAGAGGATTAACGATGTCGTCTACCGCATCCAGAAGGTTCCCCGAGGGAAGATGTTGGTGGTACACCTGGATCGTCTAGTCCGCTACGATGGTGCTGTTCGGGACGACCAGCTTTAAGGAGGGAGCAGTGTCACCCAATTAGCGGAAGGACTGACCGGCGACAGCTGGAAGGGACCCTAGGCAGCTGGGCCACACCCACTCATCAGTCTCTGTCACTAACTGAGGGGGATGATTATTAGGGAAATGTCACTTGCGCTGGCGGCCCCTTCCCCCTCTTCCACGGCCAGCTGGAACCTTCGCGTGGAAACTAGAGAAGTCGAGAAGAAGGCGATATTCCTATAAAAAGGGCTGCAGCGAGTGGGGTCAGTCAGTTAGTCAGAGTTCTTGGCGAACAGTGTAAGAGTGCAGTTTACGACGAGAGGACTGTGTACGTGCATCGGAGTATTGTATGTAATTACGAAAGCAAGTGAAATTGTAACGGGCAAACTGGTGAATCGTAATTGTGTGCATTACATAATTCTATGTAATTGGCAAGTGTTTAACTGTAAGTCGAAAGAAATAAAGAACATTTTTGAGTGGTGAAATTGGACTTTTCATTTCACGAACCCACAAAGTCACAATATAATTAATTATGATATAGTTTCCATGATTATTTGTGTGCTGAACAGCACAATGGAGGTTTCTCAAGTGTTAAGTTTCAAGCCATTACTAGTCAACCACTTCTTAAATTGAGTAATCATTTCTTTTTTGCTATTATATAGCTCCTCAGTATTACATCCATTTTTATGATGAATGTGTAATATACATACATAATTATTCTCCATATATGTAGTTAGGGAGATCACTGGTTGATGGAATATACAGTAAGGACCCAAAAACACTTCCTTGAGAGGCTCCTGTATTTATTTATTTTTAATTTGGTTATTTAAAATTAGTTTTTATTTTACAGTCGCTAAATAATTTTTAAACCACTAGATTCAGTATGCCTTAGGCCATAAAATTCTAATTTTTCTTATCAATGTATAATGACAAATTCTGTCAAAAAGCTGTAGAGTTATCACTAGGCTGAGGATTTCATAAGCACTAATACCAGAACAAACGGAAATTAGGGTGCACTGCAACTGGACTATAGATAGTGGAGTCAGAGGTTCCATCCCTGCCCCACTCCCTGTACAGTTTGTGTGCATATACATTGCACCTTATCCTGCTGTCTTCAATGGTGAAATTGATGTCAAGTATTATTGCTTTGCACCTATCACATCTAGCGAAGTAAACACAGTTTTTCATGATATAAGCAATAACTTAATGCAGATCGTAAGAGATTCACCTATGATAAATTCAACTTGCTCATGGTGATGTCAGGCACAGGAGCAATTGACAATAAAAATATACAGCTTATGGAGGATTGTATCACTAAAGATATGAGCTACAGGTACTGTTGAAAATGCATAGCTTGCATATTCAAATGTATAAATGTATCGTATATTAAAATGATAATTGTGTTCATATTATATCAAAATTATATTTTAAGTACTATAGAGATAAAATAAATATTGAACACAATAGGTCCATGTGGTATGCATTGTTTGCATAATATATATTGCATAAGGAAATAGGAAATATGTAAACACAAGGCAGCATATGTTTCTTAATCAATAACATTGCCATGCTGTAGTTGTTTATTCACCTGGCTGTGTGCTTGTAGCGGTCAGCTGGTCATGACCCCTTCATTACCTGTGAATCATATCCATAAACGTTTACATTTTGTGCAATGGATTTAATGTTTTGCACATAGACAACCTGAAGCAAGCTCTTTGGAAATCTGCAGCCTAGTTATCACTTATTATGATGAGCATCTGTTCTTGATTAATCATTTCGGAAGCTTCATTTACCAAATCACTTAAAGCAGATTTTGTAGAGCACTTCTCATAGAATCCATCTTGCACATGGTTTAACTTGTTAAAGTATTCAAGTGACAAGTTGAGGATGTAAAATATTTTCAAATATGATAGAACAAATGGGAAGAATAGTAATAAGCTGGAAGTTTTGAAAATATATTTTTTCTCCTTTGTGAATAGATTTCACTAACATGTATTTCATTCTGTCTGGGAAAATACCTGCATCTAGGGAGACATAAATTAGTTGACCGATAGGTCCACTTATTTAATGTTTTATTTAATGTATGAGAAAGGGGGGCCCTTCATCTTATCCATAGGAATGTTTAGATTTAGGTTTTGTTATTACTTTTAACACTTTTCTGGATTAACCTTGAGTATTGAAGCAAGGGAGTTAACATAAAACAGTTATTACGCAATTGCATTATAGAGTCTTATTTAGATGGAGGAAACTCCTGTATATAGTTACCTATATTTATAAGGAAGGATTTAAGCTGTATTTGTATATACATCATCTAAGCTAACCCTCATATTTTTGTTATTTATTTCTTACTCTCCCTTTATAATTCTTCACATTGCTTTACTTTTATGTATTAAAATTTCTATTGGCATTTATTTTGTCCTCTCAGGGGCACACTTAAGGAGGGTCCAGGGGGTCTGGACTGCCCTAAATGAATTATCATTTCAGACTTTTAATAAATAGTTGAAATAATATTTAGTTTAATATAAATCGAAAAAGTTTTTTCAAGCTTCTTCTCTTAATATCTCTATTCCATGTCAGGCAGACATGAAGTTATTTAAGAGATAAACAAAAAGTTACTGCACAGCAGCTGTAGAACTCGTTAAAACACACCAATAATATCAATTACAATAATGTATTGCAAAGTTAACCAATTCCAATGTATTATAATTTGTAGATGAGAATTCCCAGATACTTACTTAAAGGTATGTAATTTTTAACCACAAAGTTCCTCTTCCCTTTTTCATTCAGGAGAACTAATACTTCAAATGCATCAATCAGTGGTTTGCTTTTTAAATATCTGATTACTGCTTATATCACATTATCCCGGGAATAAGAACAAAAAAAGTGTGCTATGTGCAAGGCCTTTCTACAGATTTTATCCAAAGAAACAAGACCAAAACAAACTTTTCTAAGAACAATTTGTAGAAGCTTGGGTGGAGAAAGACATGTGAATATAATATATTACATGTGTTTTTATTTGTTACTAACACGTTTTGTTAAAACCACATCCCTGTTTAATTATTTATTAAATGCAAATAATTCAACGTAGATTCTTTTTTGGACCCCTCTGGAAACTGACTTCTAAATATGTGCCTTCTGCTCTTGATTATAAACCTATATACCTTACAATATGCTTCATAATAAGTTTAAAGTTAACATATGTGATAGCTATAAATATTTTATACAGTCATCTCTTGCAAGAACTAAGTTTTCTAATGCCATTCATGCATCACTCTAAATGAATAGTTTATTTTTTTATTGTGCTGTAATGATTTTGGGAAAGCACTCATTACAGCAATTGTAAAGCTTTCTTATGTAACTGTTAAAATTAGTGTCATCAGTACACTTCCTATACAAAGACCAAGTTATACTCCCTACTTTTTCTTTATATGTGAAGAACATTTTCCAAGTTAAAGCTCTAAGTTAAAGATACTTTAGATATTTTTCTTTTAAATTCTCTTTAGTCATTCATTGTTCAGCATAGACTGCATAAGACTGCCCTTTGATCAGCTAGTTAAATCTCTACCACCGTACATTCCTTATCTCCAAAAAATTGATTTGTTATTGTATCAATACAAGTTGCTGATGATTTAGTGATGAATGGGGAACATATGCCTAAATATAAATTCTAAAGAACCCACGATATTGGTATACACATTATTTAAATTACAACTTTTATGTCTATCACCAAGACCAGAGTTTTCCAAATTTTAACCTGAGTTATTTTGGTTCTCTATGGATCAATATTACAATCCATTGAAATTACTGTTTCTTTCTTTTTAACTTTCTGTAATGTATTAAATATATTTTTTTAAATTTTGTTAAAAATTGTTTGAGTGTGACTACATATATTTGATTCAGAATAAATAAACATGACAGGTTCAATGGAATGTGTAGTGTTTAATGCCCTCTTTTACTACATGCAGCACTGGTGGAATGAGTTGGCGGGTAAGAAACTGGAAATTCCAGAGAAAACCTACCCCATGCATTGTCCACCATTTGCTGTCCACCACAAGTCTCACTTTCCGGTCACTTGGGATCGAACCTGGGCCACCTTGGTGAGAGTTAGTTGGTCCAACCGCTCAGCCACGTTGTATGCAATTAGGATCAGGAGACTGAGTTCAGTGGCAGATATTTCAAAACCATATTCAGTACTTCAGAATGTTAAATCACACCTTCTTGTGGTATATTCATTTAGGGAATCTTCAAATAAAATACAGGAGCCACCCCTTTCTAATTTTTTCATAGGGAAACTATCTACTAAAGAAAAGCCTTTTAATTTATTTAACATTAATATTGCCTCCTGACCTAACCAATGTTCTCTGAGGCAAGTTATTTGATTTTCATGTCCAATTCCTTGATTTCTAAATTTATTTGTTCTACTTTTGACAGTGATCCTAGTTTATTTAAATAATCAACCAGTAATTGGTCCCCTTTGAACATTGTGATCTTTGTACAGAATTGGTATTCCTTTTGTTTACATTTGCTATATTCAATGGAAGTGAAGGTAATGCAGTTTTGCAACAACAGATCCAGACCTGTGTGAAAGCCCATTATTGCGATGTAAGATAACTTTCTTTTTAGCAAGGTGTGGATGTTTGAACTCAACAGCGTTCTTCAATTGGTCAAATAGTGAAGTAAAATACTCCTGAATGTTCTACCTTTCTGGTGGTAGTCTATGAACACCACATGATGAGAATCTTAGAAAACCATAGCTATTAACTTCCTGCAGATAGAATTGGTTTTGCTTTATTTGGTGCACTTTCAATTGTCACCACCTACTATTACAGTCTGATTTTTAAAGGAAGATACGTGAAGGTCATCAAGCAAGGGACGCGAAGGGTAAGAGGTAAAGGTCGTTGCTATGGTAATGTAAACAAATTTTGCCAGATTGGATACACTGGTGAATCACATACTCCTCAGGCCAGTTATTGCTAATTCTATGTGGAAAACAGAGTTTGCTTGAGTATTCAGTTGCGCTGTATATTGTTAGCCTGCTTTTTAAAAACACTGTTAAAATACGTTTTTATGGAAGCAAAACATAGTGGCGGTAGTGTTAGTGGTGAACTGAGGAATCATGGCCCAAGGCAAAGCACAGCTTACGGCCTGGTTGTTACATTGCACAGCTAGAGAATTTGTCTGCTCTCTTAGGGAATCCTTAGAACAGGAAGACGAGAGTTTGCTCTTTATCAATGAACAGCTTGTTCCGTTTATCCAAAAACAACAACCCCATGTTAGTAAATATGCTTGCATGTACAATAATTTGTGTGGGTCAAAACTCTGGCATATCAGCAGCATTGATATGATAATGTCAATTAAAGTCATTAATAATAGTATATGTGATATTCATGTGGCAAACACTGTATATGGAACGAGGAAAGGTTTGAAAAAAACAAGGCGCTCGCACCAAGTTTTTTCAATTCTCGAGATTCCGTTATGTGCGTTACACATGTGTATTGCACACTATTTTTTGCACTATATGTACTTATATCCTTCTGAATTTTAGTACTTAAGATATTAGCTGAAATATTAATAAATATAATTGAAGATAAAAGTTAGATTTTAGAATGTGCATCACCTATATATGTTGCTATGGAGAAATATTTACCACACTAGTGCAGGAATGTCAACTTATGATGCATAGCAACAATAACAATATTGGTTATGTAATGAAAAAATTATTTAAAAGAACTCACATATGAAGACGCTACAAAGCAGTGAATGTGTGAACAACTTATTTTGGTTCTTAAAGTAGTGTAATACAGATTACCTGTGCACACTTTAGTTGAGCTAAGATAACTCGAACCCTTATCTATGTTGCGAGAGTTGAGAGGATAAAGAAAGAGGATCTGCATTACTTCCTATCTGCTGCTGGGCAACACTGCAGTACCCCACGTGGATAAACAGATGACCTTCACATATCTTCTTTTAAAACTCATACTGTAGTACATACTGCTCCTTTGTTTCTGGCATGTAGTAATGAATTCATCCACTACATATGTTATGAAATGTCAGATAAGCTCATTGGAGTTTTACTCTTGAGAAATGTCCGTTTAAATGCATTTTTTTGTGAAATTCAGCAATCCACCTTTTAACCACCAGAGGGTATGAATCCTTTAGTGTCATATATAACTCCTTTAGCATTTCTGTAGGGGTTAAACTTTTCAAAATTAGGTAGCATATTTCAATTTTATCTATTTTGTAGAAAATTCTCTTAATCAGGCTAAGCTCATTTAGAATACTTTTGTATCTTCAGAAATGTTGAAATAGAGTAAGTGATTAAATATTGATACTGATAAAAAATGTAATTAACAAAGAAAGTATCAGTGATAATTTTACTTTGGATACAGTGTTGATTCAACCTCATTTTAACAATATAAATTATATTCTTACATTTAATTGCATCTTTTCCATCAACTTCTGTCCCTATTCATTTTTTACTTAAAGTACTATCCATTTCATTAATGCTGTCATTTCGATTAAGGAAGCAAATATATAAAAGTTTAGTTGCCATTCTTATGAGACATATCACTCCATCAGATATGGCCAGAGTAGGCAGAATATTTATTTTGCACCAGAAACATAACATTTTTAACATAGGAAAAAAAGATTTTTCCCTGAATTGCATTTTTATACATCTGTTTTGTTTTTGCGTGAAGCTTTTTGTCCTTTCACCCAAAAGGTCATATTGAATGATGAAAAAATGAAATGGTCGCAATTATGCCGAAACGGACCAGGGCTCTAGGGCTTAGCTTAGCCCGAGATTTATCTTCTCAGCATATAGGAAAAGTAGAAAAATTCTTATCAAGGCAACTCTGCCTGAAAATAAGGCAAACAGGCTTCCTTCACACCAGGTAACTAGGTGTAGTTTGTTATTATTATTATTATTATTATTATCATCATCACCATCATCATCATGATTATTAATATTATTATTATTATTAATTATTATTATTATTATTATTATTATTACTATCATCACCACCACCACCACCATCATCATCATCATCATCATCATCATCATCATCATCATCATCATCATCATCATCATCATCATCACCACCACCACCACCACCACCACCACCACCACCACCACCACCACCACCACCACCACCACCACCACCACCACCACCACCACCACCACCACCACCATTATTTATTTTGTTATTATAATTGTTTATTGCAGAATCTTATACATCTTGTAATGACAAAAGTAAAATGTTGGATACTGGTTGTAATTATAACACCCAAGAATTGGGTACCTCATATCACCATTATTATTTCAAACTAGTAAATGCAGTAAATAACATACCCAAGTCAGTGCTGAGGATGTTTACTCTTCCACCTTCCCAGCAGCTCCACAGAAGATGAAATATGTAGTATACAAAAGCCTCTATAAGCAACAGCAATTCAACCGACTGGTAGTAATGAATATGGGTAACTGTATCTTCACCTTCCACAAAATGGCCAACACCCTGGCTTATGGTTTCATCTGCAAAACAAAGAGATTTTTTTCGTAAAAACTCAGTACACTTAGGGTTACCATACATCCGCAAAAATAGGGACTCTAGGATTTTGTGTCCAGAAAAGGTATTAAACCAGAGTTTTATAAAAATGTTATAAGCCAGAAGTTTATAATTTATGTTGAATTATATTTAGTCAAGAAAAGCGTGATGTTAAATTTCATTTATCAATTATAATTTATTACCATTCAAGAACAGCATTATATTGTATAATAACATGCTTTCACTTGTTACTAGTTGTTCATAGGATCTTATCACATGAGCCATTATAGTCTTAATTTATGTCCTTATAACACTGCCCCAAGATACTGAGTGATGTTTTTAAAACCCGAGATGGCTATTATTGGTTTTTACATTCCCAAGTGACTGCTTTCTCTATATTAAACAAGAAAAAGATAATGTATGTCTGTTTATCTTCTCATTAAATTAGAGAATCTACCAGTCAAACTTAGAGAAACATTCAATAAACATTTTTTAAGTGTTAAGGTCAAAGCACATTAAATTTCTTTTATGAAGTGAATTCTTGCAAGACAAATCACAAGATTTTACGAGTATAAAATTGAAAATGTGTGACACATTTTTAAGTGGTTTTAAGTGTATAATTTGGATTAGATTGTGTTACTTGAGTTCACTAGTGATCAAAAAGTCCTGTGAAACATTGAACATGAAAAGGAAATGCACAATTTATTTGCATATATACAAAAATATTAGATATGAACGTTGAACATAAAAGACATATGTAAGCAATATGAAAACAAAACAGGAATAATTTTGTAGTTATGTATATAATCAGAATCAAATACTTCCCTACAGTCCTAAGACCAACATAATATGAATATGAAAATATAATTAGGCAATTTTAGTTAATTGATGGAAATTAATTATTTCTTAACACTACCCGTAATCTAAGGTTTTTGATAGAGTCGACATAAAAAGTTCAGTGCCACTGCCGGGATTTGAACCACAGCACTCCTGGTTTCCGTCCATTGAATTTTTCATGTTGACTCTGTGTATAATTAGGCAATTGTTATACTATTTGGCAATTTTACACTTGAGGTTTATTTTGAACATTGCACTTTTATGACCAGTAGGTCTCATCATTGGGTAATATTTGATGGCAATGATTAGCATTGACTGAAAGTTTTTTGATGCATGTACATTTAAATAGCTTGCAAACAGGTATCAAATGTAATTGGCAAGATTGTAGTTAAAACAGCTAAATGTTACGTAGAGAGCTACCTAGTTGTTATCAGGGTAATTTGTCATTCATATAATCTTGTACCGAATAAAATAATTTTGACCACAGATACTCTTTAGTACCAACTTTTTAAAGCATTGAAATTGTCAACTGTTTTATTCAAACATTAAGAGGAGCATTTATATTTTTATGGTTATTACAACTTTCTGGGAAGAAAGTTTTGCACTGTAATGACATTCATTATGCTTTTGTCTTACTTTTATCTCAGGGATTTCATTGTTTGCTGTAAATCCACTTGATTACACACAATTTTAAGTTTAAAAATATACACATCCAAGATACGTCAATATCTTCCATCTTCTAAAACCTCTTTGCATGTGTATCTACTATGGGTGTTGGAAACGATTCTTATAGCTAGAATTAGGATTTTTAGGTGTGCACATTTCACTTAAGGTCAATTACCTTCAGAGAGATACTAGAGTGACATTTTCTCTCTAGTTCACTAAGGGTGCATTTTTGTACCATATTTATTTCCTTTTTCTGCATTTTTATTCTTTTTTTTCAGCAGTGCCCATGATCCCCTTTTTTCTTTTCAATAGTACATTTTAGCACTTATAAGCTTATTTTATCACTTTTAGCTGCACTAACCAATGCTCAGGTTCCATGAATGGTATAGCTGCAACACTATGTGTCTCTTGGAGTGTTCGAATGGGCGTTACTGTGCACAATAACATAATGAAGAAATGTAATCCTTCGAATGTGGTCCAAATACCAGTGACAAAGTTGCGATGTGCTGAATATGGATATGGATATGGATATGATACGTATTTTGCAGATATGTTATATCATATACTAATTCAGAAAAATAATGTGAACGACACAAATATATAATGTTATGCTGGATAAATGAACTGATTTTGAAGGAAGGAACCTGAACCTGATGGTAGCTATTCAAGTAGTAGGTACAAGATGTTAATCTCCAGAACAATATGAATAGTCAAGTCAAAATGAGTATGAACTCTCCCCACCAAAAAGTAGGGTTCCCCTGTGTATTAGAAGATACTGACGACAGCATACTAGAGAACATTTATGAATATTAAAAGCAGAAGCATTATTAACAGTGAAGTATTCTTCATATTTAAGTTTGATTTATGAGTCACTATGTTTACACTCAGTCTTCACTTACTTGTTGTTGTATAATTGAAACGTTTTCAAGATCATTCGATCTCATCATCAGCTGTTTGGTGACTAAATGAACCTCCTTCTTCTTCCACTGCTACGGAGCTCCGATCACTCTGCCATCTGGTGTTAGTGGCACTAAGTTTTAATACTTCATTTAATGCCGGGATTTCAAAATTTATAACTTTATCACGGTTTTTGTTTATGAAAATTTTTTCCCAAATATCCAATTCTATGGGTGTACTTAAATATTTTAACAGTTTAATGTTGTGGCCAATGTTGTGGTTTTCTGTACAAAAATGGTGTGAAACTGCAGATTTTTCTGTTTGTTTCAACTTAATGTTCCTCTGGTGTTCTTTTTGCCTGGTTAACATGTTTCTCTTAGTTTTTCCTATGTAGCTTTTTTCACAGGTTTCACAATTAATCTGATAAATTCCTGATTTCAAATTGTTGGGGATTGTATTTTTCAGTGGTTTATTTAGCAGGTTCCTCAGACTGAATTTGTTTTGGGGTGCTAGTTTTAAGTTTAGTCTTTTGAAGATTCGTTCAAATTTTCTAAAAGCCCATGGATGGTAGGTGAGTTTTCTATATTGCCAATTTGTGTTATTAAGTGGTGTGAGAGTGGTATTTTTTGATCTTATCTTCAGTTTTTCTTTCCTCTTCATCATATTCCTTATGATGGCTGGGTTGAATCCATTTAATACCGCTATGTCTTTTATGTGTTGTTGTTCTTTCAAAAATTCATCCTTACTCAGTGGGACGTTGTATAGCCGGTGAATTAGACTTCTAAAGGCAGCTAGTTGATGTGAAACTGGGTTGTATTCATTTTTCTTTATGTAATTATCTATGTGTGTGGGCTTCCTGTATATTCCAAATTTTTGAAAGAACAACAACACATAAAAGACATAGCGGTATTAAATGGATTCAACCCAGCCATCATAAGGAATATGATGAAGAGGAAAGAAAAACTGAAGATAAGATCAAAAAATACCACTCTCACACCACTTAATAGCACAAATTGGCAATATAGAAAACTCACCTACCATCCATGGGCTTTTAGAAAATTTGAACGAATCTTCAAAAGACTAAACTTAAAACTAGCACCCCAAAACAAATTCAGTCTGAGGAACCTGCTAAATAAACCACTGAAAAATACAATCCCCAACAATTTGAAATCAGGAATTTATCAGATTAATTGTGAAACCTGTGAAAAAAGCTACATAAGAAAATCTAAGAGAAACATGTTAACCAGGCAAAAAGAACACCAGAGGAACAATAAGTTGAAACAAACAGAAAAATCTGCAGTTTCACACCATTTTTGGACAGAAAACCACAACATTGGCCACAACATTAAACTGTTAAAATATTTAAGTACACCCATAGAATTGGATATTTGGGAAAAAATTTTCATAAACAAAAACCGTGATAAAGTTATAAATTTTGAAATCCCGGCATTAAATGAAGTATTAAAACTTAGTGCCACTAACACCAGATGGCAGAGTGATCGGAGCTCCGTAGCAGTGGAAGAAGAAGGAGGTTCATTTAGTCACCAAACAGCTGATGATGAGATCGAATGATCTTGAAAACGTTTCAATTATACAACAACAAGTAAGTGAAGACTGAGTGTAAACATAGTGACTCATAAATCAAACTTAAACATTTATGAAGACTATTATAATAGTAGCTTCAGGTCCTACAGTGAACTAATGAGGCCCTCTAAGTGCATTAAAAGTAAATCAAATTGCAGGTTAATTCTAAATTAATGGTTTAACAAATGGCAAGCAGGAACTTGTTTCAAAGGAAACAGACTGCCACCATTACAAACTATAGAAAGACATGTAATATTGGCAATTTTATGGTGCAAGGACCTATGGATCTACAGATTGTTATTGGCATCTTTAAATACATGCACTAGAAGTGCCTAAAATGGACTTGGGACAGTTCCAAAGCTTTGATTTTCTTTATCAACCATCTTAAGGTTAAATATTGAATTTCATCTAGGCATATTACTACATTTGTCATTCATAAGGACATAGAAGGCCATAACAGTATACATTAGAAGGCAGGATAGTTTGTGGAGAGAGTGAACATGTTTATAACTGAGGAAGGAGTCGAGAAGGATAATTTTGGAACAATGCCAGGAAATTCCAGTATGAAATGTCTTCAGCGTCAACACTGTCCCACAGAGGAAAGAAGACTACAGCTAGTATGTTAGTCTTTACATAGCTCACCCACAACAACACAAATGATGTGGCTTTGTCAATGACAGACTAGCTAACAACTTTTTAATATTTGATATGAATGGAGTTTTAAGTTCTGATAAAATATGACTCAGTAAGTCCTTTAATAAATTGTACATATGTTCTGAAGAGATCCAAGGCACTTTCAGCACAATTATTTCAAAGAAACTTGAAACAACTTGTCCACTAAATATTCATAAGGAGGCAAGCAAAAGCACTGCTTTGTCTATCACAAATCTCACATGCAGTTCCCAGGGATTGAACCCAGGCCAACATGATGAGAGGGAAGGGGTCTACCCTTTCAGCCACCATTGTATTTTTCAATTATATGAATCTTGTAAAAGTTTTTCAAGCTAATAATGTACCTGAGTTTTGCTAAACATCTCTATAATGCTAATGTTATTATAATGAGTGTAATAGATTAAAGGCATCTCAATTAAAACAATGTTGTTTTAGCAATAGAACAAAAAAAAAAAAAAACTTTACTAGCAATCAATTTTTAAATTTATAGGTGCAGTCAATTTGTAAACTCTATATATTTGGTAAAACAAAAGCCTCCTATAATGCAACGGGGATTCAGAATATGATAACTCATGTGACAGTTGAACATGTTTAGTTTATATTTTTACATTTAATATTAGTTATTCCTCCTAATGGTGTCCAATACTATTCCCAAAAATATAACCTAATGTCATAGATGCATACAGTAATCCAAAATGTGCCATGAAATACCCTATAGTTCAGAGACAAAGCATATTTTTGCTCAAGCTGTTTTATTACAGATAAATGAACTCAATAACAGCTAAATGAGTTTGCAGGAATTAAGTAACAGTGACATCCAAATTTATTAATATGCATCTTGTAATCAGCTCATTTTTTCACATCATGTACTTTTCAACTTTTAAGAGACTAGTTTTGTAGTAGCTGCTTCCATTCTGATCTGGAGGACTGCAGGCTACTACAACAAGCAACAGTCAACCTTTGAGGTTGAAAATGGAAGCAAGTACTCATGAAACTAGTCCCTTAAAAACTAAAAAGTGACAGTGTAAGAAAAGTTGACTACTCAAATTCTTTCAAGTATAAAAGAGTATGTAGACTTATCTTTTGAATAGAAATGAGAGCATTTTTACATATTATCGTTCAAATACTTCAATATATAATGCATGAAAAATGAAAAAAGTTACACTGTTATCCAAAAAGTGCACAGTGTGAATTCTAAAGAATTTTTGTAAATATTTCAATTAATTTTACGCAACAGACTTTTGTAGTGACAGTATGTCAAAATTTAATGGATAACACTTTGAAACAGACCTACTCTTTTAGATACTTCAGCAATTAAAGGTTCCTAATTGAAATTGCTTAAACATTCTTGTTTATGACTTAATTTTAAGTGAAGACATGCCCTGAGAAATATTAAGAACCACTATATCCTATTATTGCTAATCTTATAACTACAGGGTGGGAAAAATAAAAGTAGCTTTGAAAATATTTTCAAAAAAGTGGTCTGGAATAGGTTTACATACATTAATATACATGATGTGTGTACAGAATTAAGAAATGAGATGGGCAAATGAGGAAGTCAAAACATAGTACCCGTGAGCAGACTCGAACAATTTATTTGCACAAAACAAAGTACTGTACATGAAAAAGTCAGATTGTGGCAACAGGAAAATAACATTGACCCCCTAATAATGAGAAGGTGAACCACCCATCACAGTAAATGCTGTAAATGTCCACCGTCAAAGTTCACGCAGTGCTGTGCTCAATTTACTAAACTGTGAGACATGCACTGAAGCTCTGCTCTGCTTGAAGGTATTTTCTGGGCCACTTTTATTTTTCCCATCCTGTAGAAGCAAAGTTCAGCATTTGTAAGTTAAATACAATTGAAAACAGACTGGTTTTGTTAAAGTTCTCTGTGTTGGTCTAATGTAAAATCAATTTTATGATAATCACTCAAGCAAGCAGGATGGTTATTTCCTTTTAGTACTACATGTAAACCAGTTGCTGAAGAATGCTATTATGTTCAGATGATTTTCCATACTCACTCTTTCAAAACTATCTTTAAAATGTCTACTTCTAGTCAAAATAAATATTTTCATAAATGCTGTAATTACATTCTTCACTCTTGGCATGAGAATACATAGGGTAAAGCAATGGATACAACTAAAATGCAGATCGGTGTGTGGAGACTGAAATTACATTCCATTCATTACAGAAAAAATTGATGCATTATATTTGCATTCTTCAACAAACTATTCACAAAAAGGATTGTTGCTCTACCTACTTCATCGTAATTGAAATAAGCATTTGTATAAATGGTTTTACTATATATCTTCTAGAGGTAATATGGGAATACACTAAACTTATGTGATAGTCACATTTTTTAAGAGCTGATTGCTCTATAAAGGCTTTGAAATTCCATTGTCTCTGCACAACTAGCAGAAAAAAGGGGATAAAATTAATAATGACTTCTCATTTCAGAAAAGCATAAATATTAGAAAATTCAAGTAAATAAGAAGGAATATCTTGGAAAGGTTTAACTTCGCAAATATAAATAAATAAATAAATAATTAAATAAATAATAAATAAATAAATAAATTAATTAATAAATATAAAATGAGATAAGGAAGTCTTAAGACATAAACTGTGTTTTAACACAATTTAAATTTCTTTTAAAAATTCATCTATCTCTTATTGTTTACCAATTATGCAGAGGTCATTCATTCTGAACAGAATGTCTAAGGATGTTCCCAAGTAATTTCAGATATATATTCCATTTGCTATGAAAATGTCTTAAATATAGTATATTTAAATCAAAATTGTTAAGCTATTGTTGAGAAAATCAAAATTTTGTATAACGGGTATCTTGAGATTTGAGGATCTTCTTGAAAATCTTTTGTCTCATCCTTGGAAGACACTGAAATTAAAAATCTAATTGGTATATGGCTATCTACATGGTAGAGAATGCTACAATTTGTAACTTAAACTTATGTACTATCTTCAAATAATAATGTAAATATTAATAACAAGTTAATTGATAGAATACCTAAAATCACATGTTTTGGGCATATACTATACTCCTGCCAACCTAAGAAGCACACTGTTCCTTTGAGCAATTCTGCGAACAAAACCCACAAAACAAAACCTACTGATAATCTACTCTTGTGCATACAACTTGTTTGAATGTAATATGGCATAACACATGGGTGAAAGTGTCACAGTTGTCTGTCACGCTTGTGCATGTGGGTGTGAAGTAATACAAAAAGTGTGTTTCTTAAGACGAATGCAGTACAGTGTTGTAAGATCAATGTAATTATTTGTGTACACATCTTGTATTATATGCTCTGTTCTATACCATTAGGTATATTATCTTCTTTAGGGATTTTTTTTATGTATATTTTATAGTAATCTGCCATTATTAAGAACAATATATTCTCATTTTTCTCCATTCTCCTTCATGGATAGGGGTAACATGCTAGCCTCTAGTTTCGGTCATGTAATCAATCCTGGCAGAGGGCAGTGGATTTTTCAGGCACAATCCTTTGCATGGCTTTTTTGTAGGGGAAGTAAAGCAGGTGCTATAGATGTGAAAGAACCTTAAGACTAATAGGGAGGCCTCTGAGCAAAATTAAGTGGTCTTTAATTCCCAATATAGAATGGGATGCTCTAAACTAGAGCAGTTAAAGAGCATCCATAAATAAAAACTGAAATTTAAAATTCACTTTTCTCTCTATGTGTACTAATATAAAATACATCTCTTATATTTACTCTGCTTGTTTTATTCAATCTCTTGTCGAAATAACAGGAAATATAACTTTTAAAGTACCATGAAGTTATATTTTTTGGAATTTTATTTCTTCTAAGCAGAGTCTAACTTCTACCAGAACCAATAACTGCATCCTTATCAATGATGATATTATTCGTGTGGAAACAGCTGTCTATAATAAAGATTTCTTTGAATGTAGGTAATTTTCTTAAGGTGAATATTTCTGAGGCTGAAAGATTTGGTGATGTTGAAAATGTAACTACTTTGAATAACATTTTAGGTTCAAAAGAAAGACAGGCAAATTATGATCCTCAGGGGCTTAAACAGCTTCCTGGGTACCTAGCAGATTAAAAATATGAATCACCAGGTAATTCTAATAACAATACGTTTATGCTATCGTCAATGATGATGAATATTAAATTCATTCCATTAGTTTCGAGCATAGCCTACTATCTAAAAAACCTTCTGTTTTTGGGTGCACATCACTACCGGTAATTAGATTAAATAGGACACTTACTTTATAATTACTTATTACTTTTCTCTCTCTGACTCAGTTTCTGTGAATGTCCTTTTTGTGGCAGAAATTTGGTTCTGCCTTCTTCTCTGTATTGCCGAATAATGTCTCCATGGCATATTCCCCATGGCAGCAATTTCTCTATACGTAAGACCTTAAGCATAGTGAATTACATGCTGTCACTAATCAAATGTTGTGTTGTTTCCTTTATGTCCCATTTGACCTTATGGTACATCATGACAGCATAAAATGTAGATATGCCTAATGGTAACCAGGGTGCGAGCTTCCTCTTTTTAAAAAAGTCTAGGTGGATGAATACAAAGAATAACTAAGAGTGACGAATATTAAAGCAGCGCATGTATATCTTGCTTTGAAGTCAAACAGTACCTAATAGTACCAAATAGTACCAAGCAGTACGTAATAGTTATCTTTGTTGTAATAATCTCAAGTGGCCTGATTTATTTAAAATTCTATCGGTACTTTACATCCAACAAACTTTATTTCATAACATTTGATAATTTCAAATAGCTCTCCATTATGCTAGAAAACCTTATATGACCGAATATTTCTATTAGTATTTGTAACTAACATCTACCTGTCATGGTGATTAAGAAGAATTCATTAATGTGCTAAGTAAGAAGCACTTCCAACTTTTGTACAACTTAACCAAAATACCTCCACTTCTTCTATATCTGCATATCTGTTGGGCAAAGTTATCCCTAATGGAAATACCCTAGGAGCTGGTTCAGCAGGTTCCCTACTTACAGAGGGAAAGTCTCAACTCCCAGATAAATTTTGATGCTAAACAATTATAATGAAAATAAAAACGTACACTGTTCCAGAATATGTAGGATTTAATGCAGATATTTTGCACTGGCACGTAACACTGCTAATGCTGCCCATGGAGCTGCTTCAGCAAGCTCTCTGCTTACAGAGGGGAAGTTTCAACTCACGGGTAAATCTTCTATACTGAACTAACGTAGTGAAAATATAAGGAGTACACTGTTCCAGAATATGTTGAATTTTATGCGGAATTTTACATTGGCCAATAGCACAGGTATTAATAAATATAATGAAGAAGACTAGACTTCAATGTGTTTTAGAGGATTAATCTCCTTATAGCTTTCATGAAAGAAAAGAAAAATATTCAATTTGATACCAAAGTTTTGTAACATTCTTAAGAAAAAAATGTATGTTAGAAATTTAATTTGTAATTGAGTTTAGGCATTTTAAACTTGACATTCAGGTTACAAAATAAAATGCATGTTGAATAAATAAAATCGTTATGTGACATCTAAACACAAATTATTTTTAATAATAGCGTATTCTTTGCAGAAACCATAAGAGTCTAGTTAATTAAAACTGCATTTTTGAAAAGGTAAAGCACTAAATTAAAGGTTTTTGTTTGACAATCCTGATAGGTAAATATAGTTTACTAGCAAGCATATTGAATGTAGCAAATATAATTAACCTGTTTACTGCCTAATAGCTTTTTTACTTCTGTCAAATTTAATTTATTGATTCTGACCTTTCTGAAATGAGAATTCAATTCGTCATAGTAACTTTAGAAAATATAACAAATTTAGCATCTCCCACATATTTTCCACATATGAACTGCCGATTTCCCACAGGACCCACACAGATTTCGTGGTACTAGAGTACCCTGAAATATGTATTTCCTGGAAGCCAAAACAGCCCAAAACAGTTCTGCTTTAAATTTAAACTAAACGTTTCAGTACTTTTTAAAATTGTATATTAGTTCACATTATGTTTTTAACTGTATAACGCTGAAGTTGTACGCAGAGATCGAAAGAAATCGATCTGCGAAGGCTCCCTGCATCTCCCTAACTAAAAGATGACCAGGAAGATCTATCTGCTCTTGAAAGACAATACCATTCCAGGTCACGACGCAACATAAATGCATTAATACACCAGTTATGCCGAGAGAAAAGCTTAGTGTAAGGTGGAAAGAAAGACAATTAATATGTATAATACATACTGTTTTGTAGTTTGTCTACCGTGAAGGAGGGACGAATCCAGCAAAAACACATTGATGAAATCAGGAGAAGCCGTTGCTCCAGGCATATTGCAGCGGATACGTTCACCAAAATGTTCTTTTTATCCCATAATTGTGGAAAAGGAAAGCAACAATACTGTAGTAAATTTTTAGTGCATCCGAAAAACTATGTTATCTACGGACGCAGTCTCAAATAGTTAGCAATGATGAAAATAGATTAAACATCTTTTGGTAATCTTCAATTTAGTTTCCCAATAAATTCGCTCAGAACCGATGCGATGATACAATCATGGCTTCTTCTTTCAGTAAAGTGACGCTATCAAAGCCTCCTGTAACTCCTCTATTTTAAAAAGTTAACAGCAAACTTAACTAACGTGCACAGATTAATACCAGATGCTGAACTCCGTGTTAAAATCTGAAGACGCATAGGGCGCTCCTTCCTAAATCTTTAGACCCCGGCGACCTTGGCAACTACGGCCGGTGCGGCCGGTAATGTAGTAAGCTTCTATTGCGACCGAGCTATGGTGCATTCACCTCCCCTTCCCTTCGGCTCCCATTTTCACTGACTGATAGAATCCAACTTCTTTCGAAATCACTTCTCGTCGCACATGAATAGTTTACGGCACATATCAACTATATCATATTAGGATAATACGCGTCAAATACGCTGAGGAAATGTGCGATAAACCATTCATCAGTGTGCGAAATGTGACTTCGAAAGAAGTTGTCCAATTTGTAAAAAGAATTGGAAGAATCCACTTGAACTTTTCCTGTTAAATATGAATAATTGACTTCCACAAAGCATTATATCTTTATTCCTGTTGCAAATTGATAATTTTGTCTTTAAAAACAATTAAAATTTTAAAAACGAGAGAGTGAGATCACTTAAGATGCTGATTATACAAGATATCTGTATACCCTTTCCCTCAATCTTCTTAGTGTAATACTTAAAATAAAGATAACTTAACACTAAAATAATGATTCTGTAGATACAGGAAAACAGGTAAGGTTACCATAACGTTATATGTAATGCAATTTCTTTGTACACAGAATGTTGAAAACTTCCCTGAAATAACAGTGAGAAAAAAAACCTAAAGAAATATGTATATAAATTTGAAATTATAACAACAACTATGTACAAAAAAATAGCACTATTTCTTTAAAATGACACCAAAGCAGCTCTGTTAATGGTTATATTTAATAAGTATTTTAAAAGCTCAATAGTACATACATTATTTTCAGCACAAGTATACTAAAGTATATTCAGAGAAAAACATGAAATTTGTGATCGATTCATATAAGATTAATAATGTCAAACTAGTACAGAAGTCAGTATTAGCAACTGGTGACATAAATTTCATAAATGGCACTATTTTATATACTTCTAATCACTTTGGTTGAATTAACATTCACAAGTGCAGAATAAATTATGAAAAATAATAATTACATTAAAGCTGTATCATTCATTTAAAATTGTCCTAAGCTTAACTCTGTCTTCACAACACAAGAATATTACAGCGTTGAATTTTTAAATGCTTCAATGGCATGCATATGCACAGCAATGAATGCTGAAGAAGAAAATGTGCAGTTTTAAAAATAAAATTTAATGCACAGTGTATCTTCCAATAAGAGATTATTTCATGTAGTTATCTGACTGTGAAATATAATTTGCTTAATGTGCAGAGCAATTGTTTGGATAAATGGCTTGCTTTAACTTGATAGGACTTTAAGCAATGTACTTTATGACTAAGATGGCAAATGGAGCCCTCTGCATAGTGTAAACCTCTCAGTCCATGACATACAACTGAATGTGTGTCAAATAAATAACTCAATGAAAGAGTACACTATGAACTATTAATGCTGTTTGTAGTTTTAGTTAAGAAGTGAAAGTGATGGAACTGTGTGTTTGAGTAGTTAATAAAAAATAATTTAGTAATGTAATTTATTTGCTCACACATCTAAACATTATTTCTTTTGACAGTCCATAATTCCCTTATGTGTTCACTACAAAGAAACAAGAAGTGCATTATATAGCAAAATAATGTGCAGTTTTATCTACTTTTCAAAATTATTATGTGGCTTCGCATCACTGCATGTAGCAAATGGCTCATATATTAGGTTAAACATCTTTTTCTCATGCCAAAGATTGAGATTTTCATTCCAACTTAGAACAATGAGAGGATGTTTAACAGTGTAGTTTCATGTGACATGTAACATTTCTGTGGGTCACGCTAGAAACGTTATATCACCCTTAAAATGGTTAGCATTACAGAAATTGTGTACCAATATTACTCATAAATGGTGGCAAGTACATGCTGAGAACAGAAATACCACAGAATACATAAATGCTGTGCAAATATCACTTTAACTTGTTATTTTTCTGAACCCATTTGTGTGTGTGTGTGTGTGTGTGTGTGTGTGTGTGTGTGTGTGTGTGTGTGTGTGTGTGTGTGTGTGTGTGTGTGTGTGTGTGTGTGTGTGTGTGTGTGTGTGTGTGTGTGTTAACAAGGAAGAGGATTTATAACCTATTATTTATTGTGAAGCTTTACTAATTTGAGATCAAGCCACACTGTGTTTAGGTCCTAGCTAGCTGACATTGTGCATGTTTTAAGAATAACTGGAATATTAGAAATAAAATTAAAAGTGGCATATAATGATGATGACACAATGACATTTTAATCATTTCTTGCAATGCACAATTACACCTAAAAACTTGTAAAGCTTTTTCAAATAAATTCTAATCCCATCAGATCTCTTCAAAGATGGTTATTCAGGTAAATAATTTACTGTAGTGTGTACAATAATATTGCATAGTGACTACTGCATTAAACAATATAGAACAAATTAGGTTTATGGAATCTTAGATCATACTTTTAATTGCTGTTAAAAGCTGTGACATTCTTGATCAATGATGTAGATATACACTGATGAGTAAGGTTAAGAGAACTTAGTTCTTCAAAATACTTATCATTGCAATTTAAAGAAAAAGTTTATAAAATTCATATCAAGCATCTCGCCCAAAAATTTTAATTTAAGCCACCTAGATTATACGTAAACACAGATGCTAATTTTGGTATATCTGAAAATTCACAGCTATTCTTTCAGTATTTTAAACTGCATATTACTTACCTTACATGGACTTATATATTATATATATTTTAAATTTAAAACTACAAGTACAAACACAAAAACTAATACACCCAATCAACTGTCTAAAATAACTTCACTTTTCACTTTTCCTTGCTGGCCACAGTTATCCTCAAAGTTTTTGTTAAATTTTCCACTGATATGAAATGAAACTCAAACTTTCAGAAATATTTGATATGCCACATTAAATTGCTGTATACGCGGGAAAGAATGCTTTGTGCTACATTACTAAAGCTCCTGAAGATCACTGCACATCACCAAAACAAGAAACATACACAATATCCAGTAATCCTGCACTCTGATTTCTGCCATCGTATTCCTGGTAGCCTGAGATGATGGATAATCCCTGAAAGACAAAAAACAGAAAATTCCATTATTGCAGTAATAAAGTAACAAGGTTAATGAAACTAATGCTTTTGTATGTAAAACAACACACTTTTTCCATTATAAGGTGCTACATTACTCTAGAGAATTTAACTGTGAATGAATATGTATTAAGGCACATTTCAGGTTATGTCATATTAATTGTCGGTATTTAGCTGCATGCTAAATCTTACTTACCAATAGGTCTTTGTGAAAATCTATTCTCGTTCTTCCTGCTGCCCATACGTCCTCGTAGTTCCTTCAATTTTTTACAATTTCACAAATCGATGAAAATTGTATTCAGAACTTAATTTGGCTTGGCCTCCTTGTCGTTAAAGCTTTAATTCATATATTTACAGGTTAGCCAATGTAGTGTCTTATTCATATAGTACATTGAGCTCAAATAAGGTCGATAATAGGCCAACAATATTACGCAAATTACTTCGTAAGTAGTAAAATAATATAATAACTATTAAATTTTGAACTAAGCAGAAGTTATTTTATATATTAGTTAGTATGCAACACGGCAGACAAAATAATTATATTGGCGGCATTGAATCCGGCGCCTGCAGCGCTCAAAACTGTATCTGTAGACTCCGGGTGTTTCGCGAACCTTAATGTGTCTCCTGGTCTCCTATCTGAGTTATCAGGCCTAACGTGTTACCAACTGATTTTTGTTATAACAGCAGCATTCGTGTGAGCTCATCGTGTTCATTTCCTCGCCCCTTATTGGTGTAGGTGTGGCAATGGTAATAAAACAAAAAAAATCATATTTAGTATACGAAGTGGACGGATCACTAAAGAAGAGAACATAAACACCAAATTCAGAAATCTAGGTAGTAAGTTGTCAAAAAACAACACGTCTTCCATTGCTGCTACTGACCTTGTCGAAATGTCTGTACTTTCTGTGTTTGATGTCACTAATATACGAAAGAGAAAGAGCATAATGTTATGACTGTACAAAGTTATACAGAAACTTATATTTGGGTTGCCACACGTTCTGAAAATTGGAATTACCGCGTGAAAAATGTCCCGCCGAAATTTTATGAAAACCATGATAATGTCGATGTTATAGTTCTCGCCATGAACTCAAAAGCCTTAAAATGTATTGCCAGGCAAGCACGATATTAAATTTCTCAATTTATAGTTCATTACCATAACCAATGAACCTATAATTTTGATTATTTTTAAATAAATTATAAGAATATTGTTTGACTGCATTTATTATTTTAAATATATACCCATGATTTACCTAGAAGATTCCTTGGTGCGAAAACACTAGAAAATGTGTGGAGTGCACTCACATGAGCCTTTTTACACAGTCTTGTTCAAAATATTCTTGAAAACATTCTCCCATATATTTTGTTATTAGGATACAGTTTTGTAGACATGATCTTATTGCATATTTCCTTGTAGGTGCACGGCAATAGGAGAATACTGTAGGCCTAAGCGATAGTGAAATCATTGCTGGTTCCTATGCGATGGCTTTAATTTCTGTTCTCTTTTAATGTACAGGACCTCGACTTCTCATAAATAATAATAATAATAATAATAATAATAATAATAATAATAATAATAATAATAATAATAATAATAATAATAATAATAATAATAATAATAATAATAATAATAATAATAATAATAATAATAATAATAATAATAATAATAATAATAATAATAATAATAATAATAATAATAATAATAATAATAATAATAATAATAATAATAATAATAATAATAATAATAATAATAATAATAATAATAATAATAATAATAATAATAATAATAATAATAATAATAATAATAATAATAATAATAATAATAATAATAATAATAATAATAATAATAATAATAATAATAATAATAATAATAATAATAATAATAATAATAATAATAATAATAATAATAATAATAATAATAATAATAATAATAATAATAATAATAATAATAATAATAATAATAATAATAATAATAATAATAATAATAATAAATAATAATAATAATAATAATAATAATAATAATAATAATAATAATAATAATAATAATAATAATAATAATAATAATAATAATAATAATAAATAATAATAATAATAATAATAATAATAATAATAATAATAATAATAAATAATAATAATAATAATAATAATAATAATAATAATAATAATAATAATAATAATAATAATAATAATAATATAATAATAATAATAATAATAATAATAATAATAATAATAATAATAATAATAATAAT